>JXTC01000047.1:537355-645548 GCA_002914845.1 Trema orientale
AGACCCCATTTTGCAAAGGGCCAGGAGGTGATGTTCGAATGGAGCTCTTCCGCGGGTTGGTGTTTCAAGGGGGGCAACCTTTGGCACTTGTCGCATTTCTTGACGAACTGGGTCACCTCGGTCATCATGTAGGGCCAGAAGTATCCGGCTGTCAGGGCCTTGTGGGTGAGGCTCCGCCCTCCGGAGTGGTTGTCACAGACCCTTTTGTGAATTTCCTCCATCAGTTTTTGCGCTTCTACGGGACCAACGCATCTCAACATTGGTCCCATCGTCGATCTTCTATGCAGTTGGCTTCCGACCATTGAGTAATGGGCAACTTTTAATCTGATTGATCTCGCTTCTTGGGGGTCCGACGGTAGCCGTCCTGACACTAAGTACTGGGTGATGGGCCCTATCCAGCATTCACTTTCAGAGTCGGTAGTAAACACATGGCGCGCGGAGTTCTCTGTGGGGTCGGTCGCGTACTCGTTCTCTAATAGAATCTCTGTGTATTCGGTTGTCCCCCCTGCCGAGGCGCTTTTGGCCAGCTCGTCAGCTTTCTGGTTCATCTCCCTGGGTATCTGCTCAATATCGAATTTACTAAAGCGGGCTTTTGCCCCTATTACCTTGGAGTAGTACTTATGTAACCTCGGCTCTTTCACTTCGAAGTCTCCTCTAACCTAGCCCACGATCACCTACGAGTCGGACTTTACTGAGATGCTTTCCACTCCGAAGTGCAGGGCCAGCTCGAGGCCTTGGAGGAGGGCTTCGTACTCTGCCTCGTTGTTCGTGGCCTGAAAGCCGAGTCTCAAAGCCTTTTCTATTTTGAGGCCCACTGGGGTCTGCAAGACTATCCCGATGCCAGACCCCGAGGCGTTCGTGGATCCGTCGGTGTACATGGACCAGGTTAGAAGGTTATGGGTCAGAGGTATCTGCGGCTGGTCGTGCGATTCACTGAAAGACTGAATTTCTACAAGGAAATCTGCCACGACCTGCCCTTTCTTTGTCGCTCGAGGCTGGTACTCGATATCGTAAATCCGCAGCTCGATGGCCCATTTGGTTAACCGCCCTGACAGGTCGGGCTTGGCCAAAATCTATTGGATGGGGAAATCCGTGTACACCGTGACCGAGTGTGCTTCGAAATATTGCCTTAACCTTTTTTTGGCATTGACCAGGGCGAGGACCAACTTCTCTACCATGCTGTATCGTGTTTCTGTGTCAAGCAATATGCGGCTTGTATAGAATACCGGCTTTTGCTTGCCGCCTTCCTCTATGAACAGTACGACACTGATTGCTACTTCAGATATGGCCAAATATGCATACAGACGCTGCCCTTCCGCTGGAGAGGCTAGGATCGGCGGGTGACTCAGGTACTGTTTGAGCTCTGTTAGCGCTTTGTCCTGCTCTTCCCCCCAGGTGACTGGGGAGCTTTTCCTTATATACTGGAAAAAGGGCTTGCATCGGTCGGACATTTTGGAGACAAACCGGCTGAGCGCGGCTATCTTTCCGGTTAGGCACTGGACATCCCTTATGGTTGAGGGCCTTTGTATTTCTACGATTGAAGATAACTGGGTCGGATTGGCCTCAATTCCCCTTCTGCTCACGATGTGCCCCAGGAATTGGCCCGAGGACACACCGAAAGTGCACTTCTTGGGGTTCAGACGCATTTTGTAGTATCTCAAAATTCGGAAACATTCGTCCAGATGCTCCAGGTGGTCCGAGGCCTCTTTACTTTTTACAACCGTGTCATCGATGTATACCTCCATCGTCCTCCCTAATAATTCGGCGAACATCTTGTTCATGAGCCTCTGGTAGGTCGCCCCTGCATTTTTCAGATTAAAAGGCATGCGCTTGTAACAGTACAGGCCTCGTTCCGTGATGAACGCTGTATGGATTTGATCTTCCTCGTACAGGGGAATCTGATTGTATCCAAAGTATGCATCCAGGAAACTCATCCTTTCGAAACCCGCTGTCGCGTCAACCATTTGGTCAATCTTCGGTAGAGGGAAACTATCCTTGGGGCAGGCCTTGTTCAGGTTAGTGAAATCTATGCAGGTCCGATCATCCCCGTTCTTCTTTTTCACCACGACTGGGTTGGAAACCCAATGAGGGTATATGCAGTCCATGATCAAGTCGTTCTCCAATAGCTTCTCGACCTTCTTGTTGATGGCCCTATTTTTCTCTAGCGCGAACCTTCTGGGCTTCTGCCTGATGGGAGGGAAGTTTGGGTCTATATTTAAGCGGTGGCAGGCGTGCATGGGGTCTATTCTGGGCATGTCGTCATGGGACCACGCGAAAACGTCCTTGTTCCGTTTAAGCACTTCTACTAGCTTCTCCTTTTCTGGCTCGGACAAAAAGGCCCCAATTAGGACGACCCTCTTTGACTCTGATTTTTCCAGAGGGACCGCTGCCAGCTCCTCAATCGTGGTGTCTGGTTCGTTAGACTCCTCTTCAATCTTCCTCAAGTACGCCGGCAGGCGGTCCTTTGATTACTACTTGTCTTCCGCCGAGGCGTTCACGCCTCCGTTAGCGCCTTTCAAGATGGTCGAGAAGCATCTCCTCGCAGAGATCTGATCTCCCCTGATGTCTATCGTGTAAGTACCGTCCTTCGATTGGCACCTCAAGACCTGATGGAGGGTGGACGCAACAGTCAACACCATGTATGGCGTGGATCTATCTCCTCTCCATGATGACATTGAATGAGGACTGGCAATCGATGACGACGAAATCGACATCTAGGCATCTTTCGGCAGCACACACCTTTAAAGTCACGATACCTAAGGGGCTGACCTTGCTGCTGTTGAAGGCAAACAACGGTTGGTAGGTCGGCCTTAGCGTGCTTCGGCTCAGACCCATGTTCTCGAAAGTGCTGAGGAACAGTACGTCGACGCTACTTCCGCTATTGACCAGGACTCTTCCTACCATTGAGGAGTCGATCTGTAGCCTTACCACCAGGGGGTCATCGTGGGGCAAGCGTACCATGGCCAAATCCTACTGGGTAAAAGCGATGGGAGTGGTTGAGGCGTAACTCTCCTCTGTTGTTAGGTGATTCACGGAGTGCCCCAGGCCCCTTAAGCGCTTCGCCCTCCTCTCGGCTCTTTTCTGGTCTGTCTCCTTTTTTTCCCGATTTTCGTTCGGCTCTGGTCTGCCTACGATTACTGGCACTATCCTCAAGGCGTGCTCTCCCGTTCCGGAGGCTTGGGTCTACTTGTCCTTATCCTGCCCAGTGGCGACCCCTTTGGCTTGGCCTCCGCCTGTCTTCACATACTGCTTCAACTTGCCCGCTTGGATCGCCATCATTACCTGCGCGTAAAGGTTACGGCAGTGGACGGTGTCGTGCCCGTGGTCCCTGTGGAACTGGCAGTACCTATTCTTATTCTTCATGTGGTCGGGGACGCTGGACTTCGAGGGTCTTTAAAAATGTCCTTGTCTTTGTTTTGGAGGAAGATTACGTCGATCGTCATATTAAACTCGAACTTTGGTAGGGGGTCTTTAAACATCCTCCTCTTTTTGCTAGTCTCCTGGTTAGCTTGGCTAGGGGGCGCCTTCGGCGTCGTTTCCTGAGCTGGCGCGGGCCTCTTCGTTCCCTGGGTAGCCGGGGTCTGCACCGGCGTGGTCGAGATTGCTGCAGAAGCTTTGGGTGCTTTCTGGTGGCTTTCTAGCACTCTGAAGATCCCTTCGGACTTCGCCTGGATGTCGGCCATGTCGTACGGCAGGTTTAGAAGTAGGTGGTTGGACAACATGGAGCCTGGTTGAAGTCCTCTGACGAAGGAGCTCGCGGCTTGGATTATGTCGGCATCGTGTATTAGGGACATCATGTCTAAGAAACGAGACAAGTAGTCCCTCGGGGACTCGGCCGCAGACTGCTCCATCCGGTCTAGGTCTCGCATTGTCTTCTGTTGCCTCCTGACGTTCGCGTACTGCTTCAGGAACATCTTACAAAAATCTTCGAATCCATTTATGGACCTTTCTGGAAGCTGTCTGAACCATGATAGAGCTGGTCCCGCCAGGGTGGTGGAGAAAACTTTGCAGATCACTGCTTCGTTTCTGGTCTCCAGGGCCATCTTTTGTTGGAATTGGTATATGTGGTCGAGGGGGTCAGTCTTCCTTCGAACGGCTTGATGGTCAGAGTCGTGAAGTCCTTCGGTCTGGGTTCCAGTTGAATCCAATCGGCGAAGGCTGTTCAATTGATCCCACACACGGCCTGCTCTGCCAGGTCGGCAGGGGTCTGGCCGTGATGGGCACCGAATCTCCGGCTCAGATCTGCCACTATTTCCCGCTTCCAGTCTGGGAACACGTCTTCGGGGCCTCTAGGGCGTTGTCTATCCATCACAGCCTCTGCCCAGGGGGGCTTCGTATGGCTCTGTTGCTCCTCGCGCACCGCCAGTTCGGAGGGGGCGGGGAACTCTCTGCCGGATGGGTTGTACTGCCTCCGGGCCCCTTGTTGGACCTCTTCGTCGAAATCATCCCTACGCTCACTCCTTGCCTCGCTGCCCAGCAGTCCTTCGAGGCATATGTTATCCCTGCGGATCTCCGCGACCTCCTCTCTCAGCCCCAGGACGGCTTCGTGGGCTATTTCCGCTTTTTTGTTCGCTTCTGTTAGGGCGGCAAGCATTTGGTCCAGCTTCTGCTCCATACTGGGCCATTCCTCTTGAGATCTTTCTTCTACTTCAGGCCGCGCGCTCCTCGTCGTCATCCTCGAGGGTGCCATTCGCACTCGTATGGCTTTTTGTTCGAGAAGGAGGATATTGCAAAGTTTTCACTCATTTCCCACAGACGGCGCCAAACTGTTGGCACGATTCTTACCAACTATCACGTGTCCATGCTATCTCGGATTACTGCTGACTCCAAGCTGAATTAGGGGGGACGGGGGTCTGCACCTGCAAAGACTCTCCGATGCTTAAGTTAGATATGTGTTTTGCAGAGAGGATTAAGTGATCTCTTTTTTTTAAGACTTTTTCTCTATTTGTTTAAAAGGATACGGGTTGTATTTATATTCTCGGGATCGGAGTACTGTTGGTTCGCAATCCCGGGATCAAGTACCTTTCCTCATTATGACCCGAACCAAAAATCACGGGCCAAAGTTATCGTAATTTCTTCTAATTGATGTGACCTAACCCCTGCTGTCGCCCCCTGTCTTGAGCTCGGCAAGGGGGAACTTGACAACCCGCCGTTCTGTCAGGACGTCCGGCTCGATGCGCACACCTACCCAGGATCGCATTAAATGCACTGTCTGGGTCTGGAACTATGCGCTGCCACAGCGGTCTTCCGTCGGAAGACCTTAAAGCTTCCGACCCTCAGTTGTCGGGGTAAGGGTCTGGTTGGGCCGAACCCGTCCAGGGTCTGGGATAGATTCGACCTTGGTCCACGACAACCTGCTGGAGGCCCAATTACGTCACGTGCAAACTACGTGACCCCTAAGTGATCTTCCCGTATACGCGTCACATGGCGGATTTCTTGCCATCTGTTTTGCCGTTTATTTGGCCACTTGGCGTAAGGTCCGAAAGTGGGCCCCACACATATATTTATATATTTCAATTTGTCTTATATGTATTTATTCTATGACTTGGAATATACTTCAGTACTTCACATCAGTCATCACCGTAACCATATTAATTTACAATTGGATGAAAAAATAAATATCGTAAGTAATTTTTTTTTTTTCCTGAACGGCTTAAGTTAACCAATTATTGTTATTATAATAGCTATTCGCCTATTCTTTATTGGTTGATCGTAGAATGAGAAGGTTACTCTCTCTATCTAGTAATTTAAAGGTTTATTTTATGTTTGGTCCTGTATCACATCAAATTTTTCAATATGCCTCATAAACTATTAAACATTTCAATTTTGTCCCTAAAACAATAAATTGTCATTCTGTCAGGTAAACAGACGAAAAATAATAAGTATCATAATTTATTTTAGTAATTTGTTGAAAAATCATATGAGTATTTTTTGTTTTTGCACGGATTTAATTGCTCAAGGGATAAAATTGAAACTTTTAAGAATTCGAAAACAATATTGTAATACCATAAATAGTTAGACACAAATAACCCTAATTTCAATTTTCATGGCTAATAGTTGAATCACTCATAAAACCTCTTTTTTTTTTTTTTTTTTTTCATTGAACTTATTTCGAAGGCCATGTTATAATACGTGTCTTTATCATCGCTAGCAAACTACAATATGCTAAAACGAAGTTTATTTTTTTTAATGTTCCTTTTTTTCCGGTGACCATTCAATTTATATCCTGCCAATAAATATGTAAAAACTTAAATTAGCAAGTTCTGCCTTTGGAAATATCACAGGGGCAATAAATGAGCAACCACTAATTTGTTAAAAAATTTGGGCTGTGCTATCGTGTGTAAGCATTCAACTATTTAATCCTTAATGTCAATTTGCCACAATCACACATATTGTAATTTCTTTCTCACAGGTTTTTGCTCCTATAAGTAATGTGAGTGTGTGCATATATGAATATGTATTAGATACAACCCTTGCGTGTTCGTACATGTGTGCTGCGAAAAATAGAACTTCCTTTTACAAATATCTCCCTTTAGTTTAAAATTTTAGAGCTCACCGGTTTGGCATGCTTAGTGGAAGACGTTATAAAATGTTCAAGGAAAAAACCTTATGAGAATGTCACAATATTAACGAAAGGTGTATTGCTCATAAATTCAAGGCTTTTCTAGATCATAAATATTGTGGCACGACCCACTATTACCAAGTAAAAATCACTAGTTTACTCGGAACTGCAACGATGGTTAATTATTAACATTAATACTTGTATGTTGATTTTTTTTTTTTCAACTTGTTTGTCTATCAATAATTATGAATGAAATTTAATTAAATCAAATGAGGTTTTTTGTATCAAATCAACTCGCTTAAAAAGAGGTTCATGTTGCTTTCAGCTCTTTTAAAAGGGCTCTGGCTAGTGCTACTGCACAAAGTGATGAAAAATAAAACTTATATCTTAGTCTGTTTTTCCATTTTCCCAGAAGAGACATGAAAGTATCTAGAGTTAGGCCTTCATTTTTCGTTGAGAAAAATATATATGTATAGGTTGGCCTGCTTCAGAAAGCTACTACTCTACAATTATGATTATAAAATGTTGCATACTATGTGGTATATATGTACCACCTGCTGATGCGTGGTGGGACAAGTTAGCAGCATTAATATTACTAGGGAAATAAGGTCCGAATGAGCCATGAAATAATGATATGTGCCTCCAAATATTTGGATTGCTTCTCAATCAAGCTGTCTTTTGGTCAGTGTCCTATTCTTTTGTCGAGCAATTTTAAACAGAATAAGCACAATTATATGTTCTGGACTGTAGCCTTGAAGTTTTCTGTTACTTCCATTCGTTTCACTTGCGAAAGCCCATTTAGAATCTTAATTAGATAATATATATATATATATATATATTTATGTTAATAATATATATATATATTTAGTCTCGAGGGTTACGTTTGCTTAATATATATTTTGAGACGTGACTATTAACCCCTGTTGATGCTTATATTATTGTCTATAAATTCAAACTGTTACTTGTTCTTGTTACAATAAGTCAATACTTAGGAGAACCAAAGAAGGTCATAATGTATGAACCGTTACCCTAGTACGTTCATGAAAATGCAATGGCATGCAAATTTGTGTCTCGTGCATGGTAGAAAGTAAGTATAGCAGTACCTTCTACATGTAATCCGATTATAGGCCCATCAACCCAAAAAGAAAGCCCAGTTGAAAATGCATGGTGTTTCTTAAATAAATAAATAAATCCCAATTGAGAAAGATCACCATAAATTGAATCATCAAGGCTCAAACTAATTTCCATTAATAATAATAGAATAAAAAGGGACAGAAAAAGGCCCCTTTTTAAAGTAAATGGTGCAGACTTCCTTAAACAAAAGCATTGGCCATTCAAGGGCTTGTGTTAGAAAGAAAAAGAAATAAAGGTGGGACATTCATATACTTTAGTACTTTACTATCCGCCTTTTATTTTCTTCTTTTTTTCCCCAACTTAACTTATTAACTATTTTTTATTTTTATTAAAAAAGTGAATTTGTTTGAGTTTGGATATTTACCAACTGAAATAAATCATGGCCCATTTGACAAAAAGGAGAACAAAATAGAAGACCAAAACAAAGATGATGATCACATTTAAATTTGAAATGTCAAATGTTGAAGCAACCAAAAACATACAACAAAATTATTAATTAAAAAAAAAAAAAAAGATAATGGAACCGTGAAAAAGAAAGTCAGCAATTGGGAAAAAGCTAAGACCCAGTTTCAGGACTCCGCAACTCTCGCCATTCGAGCAAGTAATCGATTGGTGGGGACCACTTTCACGCGCTTTGTGAAATAGATGAATGATGGAACCCACCAAAAAGATCTTTTCTTTTCTTTTTTTATAAATTGCACATCTTCTGTTCTACGCTCCATCTATTCAAATCACTTTCACGCGCTCTTTTATGTTTTTCTTTAAATAAGAAAAAAGAATAAGTTTTATCTCTCCTTCCAAAAAAAAAAGAATAAGTTTTATCTCTGTTTGATATTTCTGTTGAAAAAACCACTAGATAGCACTTGCTTGCTCGGCCATACTTTTGTTTTCAGGTTTTTGTCTTTTCAAATAAAATGAAGATTTTGTCTGAAAAGATTCCACTACTTTTTCCATTAAAAAAGTAAATAATAAAAAACAAAAATGTAGCCGAGCATTCTTTGGCCTATTTTTCCAGTTTATTTAGAAATTGGAATAAGGAAGTAAGGAACTTAATTTACCGTTTTATGTTATTAAGTGAACATAATATACATCATAATATTCCCTAAAAAATACATCCTAATAAGTTAATTGCAAAAATACTTCCTTCAAAAGAATTACAAAAATCCTCTTTAAAACTTTTAATTTTTCTGAAAGAGTAATTAATAAATTCGAATAACTAATCAACAAATAAAATGTAATTCATAACCTCCTCATCAATCCACATAAATTATTTTTTAAATGGGACATAAATTAAATTTTTTATGTGCAAGTAAACACAAATTTTCTTTAAAAAAGGGAAACACATAAATTTAAAATTTTCATCTATTTTCCTGATTTATAAGAAGGCATTCCGATGCTAAAAAAAATAGTTCATTTTTATCTCTTTTGAATTAAGTTGCAAATTTTGCTTTCGTGGGAAAAGAAACAATTAATACATTTTGGATACCAAACACGCCCTTGTCCATTTTCACGGAAAAAGGAAAAAAAAAAAAGAAGTTGTCATTACAGTCTGGTAAGGCGAGTAGGATAAGTTGTTCAAAATTAAGCAAATAGGCTATTAAAATATTAACAAAAATAATAAAGACCAGATCACGGAACTGGCGGGATTTTAAAGCTCAAATTAATACATAGCCAGCCAACCCAGTGCATTCAAACTTTTGTACCCGTTCCATTAATCAAATTTAAATAAAAAAAATTAATGTAAAACACCATAGATAGAGAAACATCGTCAAGACGTCTTTCTAACATTAATTATACATTTATAATAAGACATAATATACCTTAATTTAATTTAATGTAATTATCATCGTACGTATTGCCGTATGTCCGCCGCGATTGAACAAAGAAAAATAACTGTATGCATACATTTTTTTGAGGCAATCACGGTATAAAAATACTTTGATTTTTATTTTTTTAAGTTTATTATAAGTTTTATACAAATTAAGATTAAAACCTTTTCTCCTCCCACATACACTCTCAATAATCCAAAACCAATTGAGCTACCATCCATTGGTAAAAGTACTTTGATTTTTAATTTTTCTACAAAAATTACCTCTTTTTCTTAATAATATTACTTTAGCTTTAGAATTATTAAAAATTAATATATTAACTTTTAAAATCCTGCAAATTAGTGCACAATTGAAATTCATACTAATTAATACACTGATATTTGAAATTCTTGCATATTTGTACCCCTTATTAACTTAATAAAAACTTATTAAACACTAATATAACTTTTGAGAAATATTTTATAGTTATTTTATCTAACTTTTCATTTCAACAAGAAGAATAAAAATTAGAATAAGAGATATAACAGTTAATTGCAAAAGTATTATATATATATAGTCTTTTATGCAATTTTAACCACATTTTTTAACTTGTGCAAAATTATATTTCTAGATGTGAAAAATTTGCAAATACATATCCTCTATATACAAGCCAACCATTAAATTCTTTACTAAACATGAATTCTAATTGAAAATGTCTTATTTTTGTTGACAAATATTAAAATTTATTGAAACTAATTTAAAATAATTAGCATAAAAATCAGAGTATTACTTTGCATAAATTGTAAATGTTAAAATATTAATTTGCAGAAATTCAAAAACTAAAGAACTTTTTACGACAAAAGTTAAAAGTTATGCTATTTTTATGTCATTATCAATTTTTTTTTTCAATTGAAACAATATTTTAAAATAAAAGCCCACAACGTTTTAGCTTTTTTTTTTTCAGGGGACAATGTTTTAGTTTTTTTTTTTTTGGGTAAAGAAACCACACTTTTTTACGAATATCAAATAAAACTTTATATCTGTATTTTTCTATCAAATCACAATAGATTCACTTATATAGTCAAAATTAGAATTAAAATTGTTGACGGCGAATGCTTTTAATATAATTAATTAGATAGCATAATTCAGAAAAAAAAAATAATTTTTGTGTGTTTGAAGGCTGTTATAATTGGATTCTTAAGTGGTTATAGATTATTTATTAGTCTATATAGAACCTTTCAGTTATTCATATGGATACCAATCAACAATTTTAAAAAGTAAAATTTTGACAATATACATAAATTTAGTGATATTTGATAGAAAAACACAAATAACATATTTTATTTAATATTAATAAAAATATGTGAGTTGCGAAAAAAGAGAAGAGTGATGTCATTTATTTATTATCCCTTTTCTTTTAATAAAATGTTCGTATAAACATTTTTGCTCCAAGTAATGTCTTTCTCATTTTGACATAAAAATATATCGTGTCAATGTAAATTTCTTAGATGATTTTTCCAATGAAGTCTACTGGTTGATTTACACATAACTTCTAAATCAATTAGTTAATTTTCAAGCAAATTGTCAGCTATGCCAAATTGACCAAGTTTAATTCTCATTTTTTGACATTCGATTTTTTGGTTTACGATTTATCATGTTATTCAGCTTTTTGGTTCACGGTTAGGGACGTTTCATTTTGAAAGGAATAGAGTCTATAATTTCTTTGCCAACTAAGGCTAGCTCAGTTGGTCCAAGGCTTTAGGGTTATGTGTGTATTTGGGGGTCAAGAGTTCAAGACTTGGTATTGTGTGTGTATTATTTTCCTTTAAATTTGTAATAAGTGGTTATTATTAGTTAAGCCCTATTTTTTTTTTGAAAGAGAAAATAGTCTATAATTTCTTTTAGGTTACATTTGACAGGAGGGAGGGAAGACAGAATAAGACCTATATTATCTAGATAATAGAAATGAGAGAGGAAGAATAACACTATTCTTATATTCTGTTTGGTATTAGAGAAAATAAAAAAGACCAAAATTCTCTCACTTTTTTTGTAAGAGGGAGAAGTGAAAGGAATAGCCAAGAAGAAATGTGTAAGTTAGAATAACTATTCTACTATTTAAGTGGACATTTATCTCTTAAAATTTTCAATTTTGGAATCATTGAAAACTGGTTAAAATTGAGGATTTAAAAATCCATGTCTAATCTATTTTCTTCTAAATCATTCTTACACGATGTCAATTAATATATATGAATGATATTTTATGGCTTTTGATATATATATATATATATATGTTCAGTCAGTTTGTCATCTATACCAAACTAATAGATATTTTTTGTTTTAATTGAATATTTTTTCTGGTTTATCTTCGTTTTATTTATTTATTTATTTATTTATTTTGCAAGATCACGATTTGTGGAGTTAATCGATTTTTTTTTGTTTTTTTTTTTAAACCTAAGCTAATCTAACATTTTTTAGCATTTATAGATCCTTAAACTCATTGATACAACTCGTCAGCAAATCATGTAGTTATTGATTCAATGAGAACGTTAAATAAAAGAAAGAAAGCAGTAGGAAGCGTTATCATGGTCGATCTATCAACTTGTATTAGCATATGTATTTAGGATAAACAAACACGAAACATACTTTGGATTATATCCTTATAATTGACTTTTGGATGGTGGGAGCCATCTTGGAAATCTAAGGTTTGTTCACATTATGCTTTGGCCTTATTTTGACGGCTTCCCTATTACGGAAAATGACTTATTCTTACCTCTCTCTATACGCATAATTCTCTTAAACTCAAAGAAAAACCAAATAGAGTGTTGTACATTGACCTAATCTATTAAGACTAAACTCATTTTTTTTCACTGAAAACGGTATATAGATAGTTGGTTTTGCTTTATTATTAGTTCTTCAGTCCGTATCGAGTTCACCTAACTACCATTTGTACTACTTGGTTTTGGTCTCGATGTGGATTGAGGGAGTAGTTCAAGCCGTTTTGTTTATGCAAAAGAAAAACATAAATATTAGAGTTTCCAGAATAATAAGCAATGTTAACAATTTGGATTAATAAAAATAAGGTTGGATTAAATCAAAGAAACGTGAAACGACTTGGTATATTTTTCAATTATAAATAAATGCCACATGAATTGAAGATTCGTCATGCTTAATAACATTTTTTTTTTTCCAAATCGAAAAAGCTAGAAGTGTACATACTTAACTTTATATTTCTCTCACATCCTTCAAAAAAAAAAAAACTTTATATTTCTCACTTATATTTAGTTTGTTCAACAAAAAAAAAAGAAGATGTATGCATTATTGTATATAGCGCCAAAGGAAGCATCAATTATCTTGATTATAATTTTTTTTTTCCTTTTAGCAAAGGTATCAATTATCATGGTGGTGCAGTTCATTGCATTAAAACATGAAACACATATATACTTCTAAATTGAGTTTTCTAATCATATTGCACGTGAAAATGATGCACGCCTCATCCACTCATCGAATTAAAAATATCATCTTGCTATAATTTATTAATACTACTGTCGGACTTATTTTTCTTTATATTGAGTGAATTTGAAATGAAGTGTAATTATTATAGGAATGTTTTTTAAAGCTTTGCACTAATAAGTCTAGTATGATGATTATACTGTTAATTATCTTATAGGAAAAGCATTAATTCCAAATACTAATTGTTCAAAGCAACTTCTTAACTCATATGAAAGTATATCAAACACACTTGTGGAAAGCTACACGCTATTTCTTTGTCATTAAGAAACAAGCATATAAAGGGTGACATCACTAATTAACTTATAATAAAAATAACATCAATAATAATAGTTCATAAGACCGTAAAATAACAGTAGCACCGCCCCTAATATAAATTGCCCTTTCTCAATTTACTTTATTAAGCCCCCTTTTCCAAATTTGAAAAAAAAAAAAAAAAAAAAAACTAGAGAGGCTCTCACGTCTTGCGCGTCCATCTCGAGATGCCACGTGGAAGACTGGGAGACGTGGATCCACGCTGACGTGGTCGGGTAGTGTGAAAGTAGTGAGAGAAAAAAATAATAAATGTTTTTTTTTTTTGGATGAGTATTACGATTTTATTTTGAAAAAGAAAAAAGAGAGAGAGAGAAGGCGAGACAGATAGATATAGAGCGAGGAACAAGGCGCGGAGAGGGCCGTCCGAAAAAACAAGCGCAGGAAGAAAGAGCTTCGTGTTCTTTGTTCGTTTTTTGTCTTTCTTTGATAACATATACATATATTATACACTCATATTTTATATATATATATATATATATATACGCGCTTCGTTTCTCAACGGAAGTCCGCGTTGTTGCCGTTTCGTTAGTTGTCCTTGGTTTTAGGGCTCGGCAGAAACATTTTCCCGGAAAATAGAGGAAAGGAAAAACGAAAGGAAAAAATATAGGAAGTGAGATACAGAGGAGGCAGCGAATACGGATCACAATCTCAAAGAAAAAAAAAATATAATGTGTTTAAATATTTAAATAAAGGAATCGATTTGATAGATCTTTCTGATCGATCGGTGGCGTCGGAGGACATCGATCGGTGACATTTTTCTTAGCTGCATTTTCTCGGAATCGATTTTGGGGGATTTTCCTGTAAAAATCGCGGAGGAGATATGCGATCCTTGTTCTAGAATTGTTTCTAGAAGGGCTCGGATCTGGTTTTGGGGTGTGTGTGGGGGTGGTGGGGGAATTGGTCTCGTCGGATGAGAGAGGATTTGTGTGTTTCAGGGATCGAGAGGGAGAACGATGAAATGGGTAACATTGCTTAAGGACATTAAAGAGAAGGTCGGTCTTACTCAGTCTCCTTCGTCTTCGCCTTCTGCTACTGCTACTTCTCATTCTTCGCGGGCTTCGTCTTCGTCATCGTCAGCTCGCGATAGCAATGCTCCTTCAGCTAGTCGAGCGTCCCTATCTTCTCCTGAAAGGTTTAATTTGATTATTGCTTTCTTTATTTTTGTTTTAAGTTTTTATCAGAATTTGTCATGAATTTCAGGAAGTGAATTAGTTTAATGGAGCAACTAGGTGACCTGCTTTTAGGGTTGCATTGTTTCTCTTTTTGTTCGATTACGTAAGGGATTTTTTTATGGGTTTTAGGCATAGATGCTAAATTGGGTTTTATTCCTTTTGTTTATAATTACTATTATTGTTGTTTTGCTATCCTAATTTTGGTTGTGTAGAATTATGTTTTGTATCACTTACTAGATTTCTATTAAAAACTGATAAGCTACAGCATTGGAGATTTGGTCTTGATCAACTTTTTGGCCGAAGGGTTGTGCCCTTTAATATCCCCAGTCCTCTTTAGTTGCCAGTTTATTCATACATGTAGCTACTAAAGATTCTGTGACAGTCGATGTGGCAATCACCTTGAGTATTTCCTTTTACTGGTTTTGATATTTTGTGTCATGAATGTGGCCGGTGAGTGCTTTGCCTTGGCAGTTGCTTTATATTTATAAGGTGCTAACAGCTTAAGTAGTCTGTTTAGGGAGTTTGATTCTGTCATGGGTATAACTGAAATGGTGTTATTCATTTCTATAAGTTGCTTTACTGGTGAATTCGGTTTCAACTTTGTATCTATGGCTCAGATGTACATTGATCTCGGTGGAAACCTCAAGTCATTGATTAATTGTTTTACATGCCTCAACTTCTGGAAACCTTGTTAGTTTTGATAAGGGAATGGTTCTCCTCTTGGTTAGATGGTGTGATAAAGGCACATGGAATGGGGTGGCTTGATAGTGTGGTTGTGGCTAGAAGGTGCAGAAGTCAAACTTGATGCAGGGGAATGAAGCTACAGTCATTGGCCTATGTTGTTTCTTAGCTTTAGTGTTGTTTCTTGTTATATTTTTTGGTTTCTGAGTTTATTTTCATGATTTATCGTTTCTCTAAAGGCTGAATACTCTAAACGGCCACGTTTTAGAGCTGTGATTGTTTTCCTTTTTATCTTTGGAAACAGAGGTTGTAAGGCAGACTAGAATATTTGATATTTTGAGAATTTTACAGAGCTTTGCACTTCTCTTTCTTTCCATTAGCCATGGATTTGGCTCCTTAATCCTTTCCGCTGCATCAAAACTCCCTTCATCTCTCCCTCTTTCGATTTTTCAGAAAAGGAGATTAAGGATTTTATAATTTATACATTGTAGGTTAAAGAAATCATAGTTTCTCATTTCTTAATAAAACAACAAAAAAAAAAAGAAACCACGATAGGATAAGTAAATTATGTCCCTATAAAAAAAGATATGAGTTATGGAATAATAAAAATTGATGGTTGCCGAAATCTCATGCATCAGTAAAAGATGCCGTGGAAAAAAAATGTAGATTATAATGTTAAATTATCATGAATTAGTTGATCAAGTGTTTGTTGTGTTTTCAGACATTGGATACCTTGCTAATTGTTCACAAACTGTGATTAAATACAAGTAGCTGGTGCAGTCAAGAATTGTCAAGCTTAGATATTTGTATTTTATTACTTTTGTTTATGTTGCTAAAGCTTGTAAGAGTACATGGGAATGCAATTATAGTGTTAAGTCTTTAAAGAGTACTTACAATTGATCTAGTATGATAGCTTAAACTGTCCAAAAGCATTTGATTTGCGCACGTTCATCATTTTGTTTTTCTGTCTGAAGCTTATAATCTTTGTAAAGTAACCTCATTTTATTTTCCCTATCAAAGCAGAGACAAACATGAACTGGAATTGGATTTCAAGAGATTTTGGGAAGAGTTTCGGTCGTCCAGCTCTGAAAAGGTGTTTCCTTAATTATTTAGTTCCTTTACCATCTGCTTGGAAGCACATTTATATGCTAATCGTAGTTTCATTACATGTGCAGGAGAAAGAAGCGGCCTTGAATTTAACTGTAGATGCTTTTTGTAGATTAGTGAAGCAGCATGCTAATGTAGCTCAATTAGTGACCATGTATGGCCACTTATCGTCATTTTCTCATATGCTGCATTGATTTTCATGCTAATGCTTTCATTGTTTCAGTAGGAAAACCTTGTTAAGTTCAGCTTTTTGTTTAGATGTATGAATTGTTCTGATTCTTTCCCATATGACATTATTTTGTCGTTTGGTAATTAGTAGCATAGTTGTTGTCATCGTCTTCCAGCCCTATTCCTACCTTTTAATTTTATGTTGTAGGTCTAAGATTGTAGTATAAGGAGCCCTTTAGTTTCTTGATACTTACTTCTTTGAAGGATACTTTTTTTTTTTTTTTAATCCATTGAACTTATTTTTCCCCCTCATTCAGTAAAATTGTTTTTGCTTTGATTATTAGTATTACTGGTATAGTAGTATGTAGCACTGTTATTGTTGATTACTTTGATATTCAAGCTAGCATCTTGCACATGTTGGTTGTTTACTCATTGATGCTTCCTTCTCCACGTTATAGGTATTATTTGAGAGTATTGCTCTACTTGCATCTCATTCAACTCTAAAGATCAGGCGTATGATTGGAAATGCATATTGATTCTGTTATTGAGTTCATTCAAGAAATAATTTATATGGTGTAATACTGGATGTACGTTTTGTACTTAAGTCTTTCAGCATTAATAAAACTTTTTGTTTCTTATAAAGAAAATACTGAATGTACATTTGTATTTCCTCTGTTGTAGCTGTCTTTGCAATCAAATGTGGCTTTGTTCTATGAGTTTTACTTTGACTTTTAATATTGACTGGGATTGTGCCATTATATTTCTTCTGAAATTAATTGCAATCTGTCTTTTCATGAATCTTTTTGACCAATATTGCAAGTTTTGGTTAATCACAGGTTAGTTGAAACACACATATTCTCATTTGTTGTCGGAAGAGCATTTGTAACAGATATCGAGAAGTTGAAGATTGGCAGCAAAACAAGAACTTTGGATGTATCAAAAGTGCTAAAGTTTTTTTCAGAAGTCAAGGTTTGTGTGTCAAATGTTGCTGTCTGAATGTTTTCATTGCGTGCGTTTTTTTTTTTCCTTCAATAGTTTTGTTGCTTTGAGTCGTATCCTTACATTCTTCCGTGCAGGATAACATCAGCCCTGGATCAAATTTGTTGAGTGCAGTTGAAGTTCTAGTATCTGGGGTAAAATTTCTTAATCTTGGACATTTTATTGTGATTGTATTGCATGTAATTTTCTTTTTTATGTTGTTATATCCTAGTTTCATACAGTCTTGTATTCTGTGTTTGTATGCTTTTATCTACATCTCCAGTGGTTCACTTGTAATTGATTGGAATGAGTACCCAGAGGTATTGGGGCTGGTGTGAGTAATTAAGCTACTGTTGTCATTAATGTTGCTACACTGTGGAAACACATGGCTTCACACCTTCACCATGCAAAATTGTCTTGTCGAATGATTGTAATAATTTGCAAAAAGCAGAAATACTTGTCAGTGTATTCTTTATCTGGTCAGTTTTTCTTTTGTAACACTTTGTCACTGTTATCTTCCTTTTTTGTTTGGGGTGCTATCTGCAGCCTATTGATAAGCAATCTCTCCTTGATTCGGGGATTTTCTGCTGTCTCATTCACATTCTCTTTACCCTTTTGGATCCTGATGAAGCCAACCAAAGGCATAAGGCTATCGATTGTGAAGAACCAGTGCTAGCTGAAAAAGATTGCAATGTTGATGTCGCCCAAGCCCGTCGACTTGAGGTAGCTTTCTCTCCATGGCATTACTTACAGATGTATGTATGTATGTACATGGGTGAACTGACTTTTAGCTTCTTTTGGTTATTGAGAAAATTGCTCTGAACCATAATGCTATTACATTATGTCTGCTGTATCTTTGTACCACAATCAGGAATTGTTGTTTGGTTTTTTTCGCCCCTCTCCCCCTCCTGACCTAGTACTGAAATAATGCATTACTAAGTTTGAAAGGAGATTCCATTTAACCTGGTGAGACTTGAGAGAATGGTTTCAATTGTCGACAGGATGTCTTATCTTAGTATGGGAAATAAAAGGAGGAGCTGGGCATCCGGGTAATGGTGTCAAAACTAGATGCGAAACACCTGACAGGTTGGGGGAAGGGGGTTGCAATATGAGACATGCTAAGTGACTGGAGTATTGGCTTTGGAAATGCCTAAATTAATGTTGATGTGTCTAAATTTCAAGGAAAGAAATGTTAAGAAAAAGGGTCTTTTATTCCTATATGTTGGGCCATTGGAAAATCAAGTAGTGCTTGGATGATAATAGAAATTTTCTTTTCCTTATGCATCCTACTTTTAAAGCAAGTAAGCATGCATGGATCCTTTGGATGGAAACTTAAAGCATGCTACATACTGAATGTGTTTTATGTGATTATATCTCAGTTTGTTTATTATTCCTTTTTTTCTTTCTAACTTTGCTAACATTTTTTTTCTTTCATTATTGACTACACTAAGAACGTCCTATACATTATTATCGTATAGATTATATCTCTTCAAGGAGTTTGCTAGTGGTGATACTTTCTAAGTCTTGTTACTTGAAAGTTGTTGTTGGTATGTTATTGCATTTGTCCTTTTATCAGTGGCCTTAGCTTGAACTTTCTGTTATTATTTTATGTGCATGAACGTCACTTCCTTTTGAATAAAGGACCCCAAAGATGGCAACAACATAGTTCCTTAATATTCATATGGAAATACGTATATAGATTTGGATTTATTCCTTTCTTTATTCTGTGAAATACCTGTCTATACTTATTTTTCTTTTTGTTCCCTTTCTTTAGTCTGAGACTGATTCATTACCTGTATATATACTCTCCTTTTTTTTTGTTCTGGGCAGGTAGAAGGAAGTATTGTGCACATAATGAAAGCACTGGCAAGCCATCCTTCAGCTGCACAAAGTTTGATTGAGGATGATTCACTTCAGTTGTTGTTTCAGATGGTTGCAAATGGTTCTTTAACAATCTTTTCTCGATACAAGGAAGGCCTTGTTCCTTTGCACAGCATACAGCTTCATAGGCATGCTATGCAGGTAGATGGGTTGCATTCCATGTTTGCGGTCACTTGTTAAGTAGTTAACAATTTTACCAATAATCTGTTTTTTTATAGATAATTTTGATAAATAATTTGTGCTGTAACTATTGTTGCCATTGCTTATTGTTCAGATACTTGGTCTTCTTTTGGTAAGTGACAACGGAAGTACGGCAAAGTATATCCGCAGACATCATCTGGTATGACACTATGACTATGCCTTTGTTCCATCTATATGTGCTGGAAATCGGGGAAATTTGTCTTGCTATCTTGAGACTCCCCCCCCCCCCCTCTCTCTCTCTCTAACTATAGGCTAATTTGGAATCACTAGTATATATCGTATTTTCCTCTCTTTTTCTCTTTTGCTGGAAATTTGTTTACTAATATATATATAATCTCCATGCAATGGCATTTCCTGAGTTTTATTTGTACAACTGGGTCCAAAATTTATGTAAATCTGCAATTACATATTGCCTTACATGTTTTTTTTGATTTTGTTGTCTGTATGTTTTCTTTGTTAATTCTACTGTTGTTTCTTCTCTTAAATGTTTCTCAGTTCTTGCTTTTTGTTATTCTTGTTCCATGAGCAGATAAAAGTTCTCTTAATGGCCGTTAAAGACTTCAATCCTGCTTGTGGTGATTCTGCCTACACTATGGGGATCGTGGACTTGTTACTTGAATGTGTCGAACTGTCGTACAGGCCTGGTAATTGGTTCATCATATTTTTTCTTTTGCTTGTAAGAGGATTCTGTTCATGGGAGCGTCGCTAGACGATTATTCTTCATGCTTTAGTTCAGTGTGTGTGTACTTTTCTCTGAAAAGGTTAATGTAGTTGCTTCATTGTGTTGGTGCTAATTTTTTATTATTTTGGTTTGTAGAGGCTGGTGGTGTTAGGCTTAGAGAGGATATACACAATGCGCATGGTTACCAGTTTCTTGTTCAATTTGCATTGACACTTTCTTCCATGCCGAAGAGTCACGGTTTTCAGTCTTTTCATTCTGAATCTTCTTCACATCATAATTCTGCTTCAGATGGTTCCCATGCATTCAATGATGTAGACACTGTGAAGTTCATGGAAAAAGAGGATCCCTGTGCATACCAGCTTACACCCGTGCTGTCCAGGTTGCTTGATGTTCTTGTTAATTTAGCTCAAACTGGTCCAGCTGAATCTGCAGGATCTTCTGGAGGAAAAGGCTCCAAATCTTCTCATCCCAGGGCCAGTGGCCATAGCAGAAACCGAACACCATCTTCTGAACGGTTTGCTGAAGATGTTTGGGAGAAGGGCAATACTAAAGTTAAAGACCTTGAAGCGGTTCAGATGTTGCAGGACATTTTTCTGAAGGCAGATAGTAGGGAATTGCAAGCAGAGGTTCTGAACAGAATGTTCAAGATATTCTCAAGTCATCTTGAAAACTACAAGTTGTGCCAGCAATTACGAACTGTTCCGCTTTTCATCTTAAACATGGACGGTTTTCCTCCGTCTTTGCAAGAGATAATCCTAAAAATTCTTGAATATGCTGTGACTGTTGTGAATTGCGTTCCTGAGCAGGAATTACTTTCACTTTGCTGTTTGTTGCAGCAGCCGATAACATCAGAATTAAAGCACACAATACTCTCGTTTTTTGTTAAACTCCTGTCCTTTGACCAGCAGTACAAGAAAGTCCTGCGTGAAGTTGGTGTCCTTGAGGTTCTGCTTGATGACTTGAAGCGGAACAAATTCCTTTTGGGTTCAGATCCGCATAGTGGAAGCACTAACCAATTGGAGAGAAAGTCTAGCTCAAGCAGCTTTAAGAAACATTTAGACAGTAAAAATGTAATTATTTCGTCACCCAAGCTGCTGGAATCTGGCTCCGGGAAGTTTCCTATATTTGAAATTGAGACTACAATTGCTGTTGCATGGGACTGTATGATATCTTTATTAAAAAAAACTGAAAGCAATCAGTCGTCTTTTCGCTTGGCTAATGGTTTTTCGGCTGTTCTCCCTTTTCTTGTGTCTGATGTACATCGTCCAGGAGCACTCAGGGTATTGTCGTGTTTGATCATTGAAGATGGTACACAGGTTTGTGAACATATCTGCTCATACTCGCACATTTTGATTTTTAAGTAGTTGGTACAATATTTCTTTCTGATATACTTTTCTTCCTTTTTGAAAAAATTTTTGGGTCTTGCTTGTAGTGATTCTGTTATATCAATTATGGTGTTTCTTAGTTTGATTTATTAAAAACAAAATGATTGTTGGATTCTTTTTTTACCAGGTGCATCCTGAAGAATTAGGTGCAATTGTGGAAATTCTGAAAAGTGGAATGGTTACCAGTGTTTCAGGGTCCCAATATAGGCTTCAAAATGATGCAAAATGTGATACAATGGGAACCTTGTGGCGTATCTTGATAGTTAATAATTCTGCTCAGAGAGTTTTTGGTGATGCCACTGGGTTTTCTCTTCTGCTGACCACTCTCCATGGTTTCCAAAGTGATGGAGGACCGTCAGATCAATCTTCTTTGGAGGTTTACATTAAGGTTCTTACATATTTGTTGCGCGTTGTGACTGCTGCGGTGTGTGATAACGCTATTAACAGGACGAAATTGCATGCAATTGTATCATCCCAAACTTTTTATGATCTTCTATCCGAGACTGGCTTATTATGTGTGGAGTGTGAAAAGCAGATTATACAGCTGTTGTTCGAATTAGCTCTTGAAATTGTGCTCCCACCTTTCCTGACCTCAGAGAGTGGCACATCATCTGATGTGAATGAGAATGAATCGCAAAGTTTTCTTTTAATAACCACCTCAGGATCATTCCATCCTGATAAAGAACGAGTGTACAATGCTGCTGCTGTTAGAGTTCTTATCCGTTCCTTGTTGCTATTTACTCCGAAGGTGCAGTTGGAAGTGCTGAGCCTTATTGAAAAGCTTGCTTGTGGTGGCCCCTTTAATCAGGAAAACCTGACCTCCGTAGGTGCGAATCAAATAATCGAAGTTTCATACTGCATCAGTAAATTAACTAAGTGTTCTTACTTTTTCCCTTCTTGTGCATTTAGGTTGTGTGGAACTTTTATTGGAGACCATCCACCCCTTCCTTCTGGGTTCATCTCCATTACTTTCTCATGCTTTGAAGATTGTAGAAGTTCTTGGGGCATATAGGTATAAACTTTGTTGTCTCAGGAAATTGTTTTATCTGCTTGATTCAAGCATAATTTATTACACTGATTATGTTGGAAAATGTGCTTGGTGACAGGTTATCTGCCTCAGAACTTCGAATGCTTATTAGATATGTGTTGCACATGAGGCTGATGAATTCAGGCCATGTACTTGTTGAAATGATGCAAAGGTTAATTTTTATGGAGGATATGGCCTCGGAGGATGTATCTCTGGCACCATTTGTAGAGATGGACATGAGAAAGATAGGGCATGCTTCTATTCAGGTCTCTCTGGGAGAAAGATCATGGCCTCCAGCTGCTGGATATTCATTTGTTTGTTGGTTTCAGTTTCGGAACTTTCTAAAGTCACAGGCAAAAGAAACAGATCATTCCAAAGCTAATCCTTCTAAGAGGAGGAGCAGCTCTAGTGGGAAAAACCATGATCAGCAAATTCTCCGATTATTTTCTGTTGGTGCAGCAACTAATGAAAACACATTTTACGCAGAACTTTATCTCCAGGAGGATGGTGTCCTTACCCTTGCTACGAGCAACTCTTCCTCCTTATCATTTTCAGGATTAGATTTTGAGGAATGCAGGTGGCATCACCTTGCAGTTGTTCACAGCAAACCAAATGCTCTTGCTGGACTGTTCCAAGCCAGCGTTGCTTATGTGTACCTTAATGGAAAGCTGAGGCACACAGGGAAACTGGGATATTCGCCATCTCCCGTAGGAAAACCTTTGCAGGTTAACATTGGCACGCCTGTTACTTGCGCAAGAGTTAGTGACTTGAACTGGAAACTTCGCTCTTGCTACCTTTTTGAGGAGGTTCTTACGTCTGGTTGTATTTGCTTCATGTACATTCTTGGTAGAGGATATAGAGGGCTTTTCCAAGACACTGATCTTCTTCGTTTTGTACCTAATCAAGCATGTGGTGGTGGTAGCATGGCTATCTTAGATGCATTAGATGCTGACTCCACCTTGGCTTTGAATTCACAGAAGCTTGATCCTACTAGCAAGCTAGGAGAGTCTAAGACTGATGGAAGTGGGATTGTCTGGGATTTGGAGAGACTTGGAAATCTCTCTTTACAGCTTTCTGGAAAGAAACTTATATTTGCATTTGATGGAACATGTGCGGAGCCTATTCGAGCATCAGGGACTTTTTCCATGCTCAATCTAGTTGATCCTATGTCTGCTGCCGCTTCTCCTATTGGAGGTGTGTAACAAAATGCACAACCTTGCATCTAGTGATGGACATATATAACTTCATGAATCATCAGAAAAGTCTATTCGAGCATCAGGGACTTTTTTCTGTGTTTTTTTTTTTTTTAATTTTTATTTTTTTGTGTTTATGTTGTGTTCCTTGCAGGGATACCACGTTTTGGACGCCTTAATGGGGACATTTATATCTGTAAGCAATGCGTGATTGGTGATACTATCCACCCTGTTGGTGGGATGACTGTTGTACTTGCCTTAGTTGAAGCTGCTGAGACCAGGGATATGCTGCACATGGCCCTTACGTTACTGGCCTGTGCCCTTCATCAGAATCCTCAGAATATAAGGGACATGCAAACATATAGAGGATACCATTTGCTGGCTCTCTTTCTGCGTCGTAGAATGTCACTATTTGACATGCAGTCTCTTGAGATCTTTTTCCAGATAGCTGCATGTGAGGCTTCATTTTCTGAACCAAAGAAATCAAGATATACTCAAAGTAATTTGTCGCCTGCCACGACTATGCATGAAACTAGTTTTGAGGATCTTCATTTGAAGTTTCGTGATGAAATTTCTTCAGTTGGATCTCATGGAGATATGGATGATTTTTCTGCACAAAAAGATTCATTTAGTCATATATCAGAGCTAGAAAATTCTGATATACTGGTTGAAACTTCAAATTGCATTGTATTGTCCAATGCAGACATGGTTGAGCATGTCTTGTTGGATTGGACATTGTGGGTAACTGCTCCGCTTTCAATCCAAATTGCCCTCCTTGGCTTTCTTGAGCATCTAGTTTCCATGCACTGGTATCGAAATCATAACCTTACCATTTTGCGCCGAATTAACCTTGTTCAACACTTGCTTGTGACTCTGCAGCGTGGTGATGTTGAAGTTCCTGTTTTGGAAAAATTGGTTGTACTGCTTGGGGTAATTCTTGAAGATGGGTTCCTCTCTTCTGAACTAGAACATGTGGTTAGGTTTGTTATTATGACGTTTGATCCACCTGAATTGACACCCCGGCATCCAATTACTCGTGAGTCAATGGGCAAACATGTAATTGTGAGAAACATGCTGTTGGAGATGCTTATTGATCTGCAAGTGACTATAAAATCAGAAGAGTTGCTAGAGCAGTGGCATAAAAATGTTTCTTCCAAGTTGATAACTTATTTTCTTGATGAGGCTGTTCACCCCACCAGTATGAGATGGATCATGACGCTGCTTGGTATTTGTCTTACATCTTCTCCTACATTTGCACTAAAATTTCGCAGCAGTGGAGGTTATCAAGGTTTGGCTCGGGTGCTTCGAAGTTTCTATGATTCTCCTGATATATATTATATTTTGTTCTGCTTGATATTTGGAAAGCCTGTTTATCCTAGACTGCCGGAAGTCCGCATGCTCGACTTTCATGCCCTTATGCCAAGTCATGGAAGCAATGTGGAACTAAAATTTGTAGAACTGTTAGAATCTGTGATTACCATGGCAAAATCAACTTTTGATAGGTTGTGCATGCAGTCAATGCTTGCGCACCAAACGGGTAATCTTTCACAGGTGAGTGCTGGTCTTGTGGCAGAGCTTGTTGAGGGAAATGCCGACATGACGGGAGAGCTTCAAGGTGAAGCATTGATGCATAAGACATATGCAGCACGCTTAATGGGTGGGGAGGCATCTGCCCCTGCTGCAGCGACATCAGTTCTTAGATTTATGGTTGATCTTGCAAAAATGTGCCCTCCTTTTTCTGCTGTATGCAGACGAGCAGAATTTCTTGAAAGCTGCATTGACCTTTATTTTTCTTGTGTTAGGTTTGTCATTGCTTTATAACTTATGGATCTCGGTTTATGTATTTTTCAGAGTTGGTAAAAATTCTGTTAAGAATTTCCTAACTGAAGTAATTACTTATTTAATATATTTATTTTGTGTTAACTGTTTACATGGTCTGTTGCAGGGCTGCCCATGCAGTGAAGATGGCAAAGGAACTTTCTTTAAAGGCAGATGAGAAGAACTTTAATGATTCTGATGATACCAGCAGTTCACATAATACATTTTCTAGCTTGCCTCATGAACAGGATCGATCTGTGAATAATTCTATCAGTGTTGGAAGCTTCCCTAAAGGGCAGATAAGCACAAGTTCCGAGGATATTCCCATCCCCCAAGATATTGTCATTGATTATAAGGAAGAGACTAAAACTACTTCATCCCAGCATGAATCAAGCAAATTGGTGCAAGAAGATGCTCCAGTTGTTCTGAGCTTAGATGGTGACAGTGTTGACCGGGTTTCTGCCTGCTCGAGCTCTAATGAATTCAGCTTCCGTAATATGAAGGGCACTCTAGAACCAATACAATCAACAGATTCTCATAGTTCCACTTCATTTACCATGCTAGATTCTCCTATTTTATCAGAGAAGTCTAATTCTATCCCACTCACACCCACACCATCTCCAGTTCTTGCATTGACATCTTGGTTGGGCAATGCTGGCAATAATGAAACTAAAACACCTTTGGTTGCGACTCCTGTGGAGTCTTCTATGTCTACTGGTGAAGTTGAACCATCTTCAGAATTGAAATCTAGTGTCCAAGGGCCTTCAGCTGCAAATACTCTTTTTTCCATCAGTCCGAGGCTGCTTCTTGAAATTGATGATTCTGGCTACGGTGGTGGTCCTTGCTGTGCAGGAGCAACTGCTGTTCTGGATTTTACAGCAGAAGTTCTTTCTGATTTTGTCACTGAGCAAATGAAATCTTCACAGATTGTAGAGAGCATCCTAGAAAGCGTTCCTCTGTATGTTGATCCTGACGCAGTGTTAGTTTTCCAAGGCCTTTGCCTTGGTAGGTTGATGAACTTTCTTGAAAGGCGTCTCCTGCGCGATGATGAAGAAAATGAGAAAAAGCTAGATAAGAGTCGTTGGTCCTCTAACTTGGATACCTTATGCTGGATGATAGTGGATCGTGTATATATGGGTGCCTTCCCCCAACCTGCTGGTGTGCTCAGAACTCTAGAATTCTTGCTATCCATGTTACAATTGGCAAACAAAGATGGCCGAATTGAAGAAGCTGCTCCTACTGGAAAGGGTCTTTTATCCATCACAAGAGGGAGCAGGCAACTTGATACTTACATTCACTCAATTCTGAAAAATGCAAATCGTATGATTTTGTATTGTTTCCTCCCTTCATTTTTGATTGCAATGGGAGAAGAAGATCTCCTCTCATGCTTGGGTTTGCTAATTGAACCTAAGAAGAAAATATCCACCAACCCTTCACAGGATGATTCAGGAATTGATATCTGCACCGTCTTACAATTATTAGTTGCTCATAGGCAGATTATATTTTGTCCGAGCAATGCTGATACTGATATTAATTGCTGTCTCTGTGTGAATTTAATCTCTCTTCTGAGAGACCAACGACGGAATGTACAGAACATGGCAGTAGATATTGTGAAGTTTCTTCTGGTGCATCGTAGAGCTGCTTTAGAAGACTTGCTTGTCTCTAAGCCAAACCAAGGACAGCACCTGGATGTACTACATGGTGGCTTTGATAAATTATTGACTGGAAGTTTATCTTCTTTCTTTGAATGGCTTCAGAGTTCTGAGCAATCTGTTAATAAAGTGCTTGAGCAGTGTGCGGCTATAATGTGGGTTCAGTTTATTGCGGGATCATCAAAATTCCCAGGGGTAAGAATTAAAGGTATGGAGGGTCGTCGTAAGAGGGAAATGGGGAGGAAATCAAAGGATACTTCAAAGTCAGATGTAAAGCACTGGGAACAGGTGAATGAACGGAGATATGCATTGGAATTGGTTCGTGACACAATGTCTACTGAGCTTAGAGTTGTTCGTCAGGATAAGTATGGATGGGTTCTGCACGCTGAGAGTGAGTGGCAAACCCATCTACAACAACTTGTGCATGAGCGGGGAATATTCCCTATGCGTAAATCCTCTGTGACTGAAGACCCTGAATGGCAACTTTGTCAAATCGAGGGTCCATATAGGATGCGGAAAAAGCTTGAGCGCTGCAAGCTGAAAATCGATTCTATACAAAATGTCCTTGATGGGCAGTTTGAGTTGGGGGATGCAGAGCTGTCCAAAACAAAAGCTGAGAATGGTCTTAATACTTCTGATACTGATTCTGAATCATTTTTTCCTTTTTTCAATGATGAGACCAAGCAGAATGACCTTGATGCCGAGCTGTATGATGAATCAGTATTCAAAGAACCTGATAGTATTAAGGATGAGGCTTCTGTTAGAAATGGATGGAATGATGACAGAGCTAGTAGTGTAAATGATGCAAGTCTGCACTCTGCACTTGAATTTGGTGTCAAGTCTAGTGCAGTGTCTGTTCAAATAGAGGAGAGCGCACATGGAAGATCTGACCTAGGATCTCCCAGACAATCGTCTTCGGCCAGAATTGATGACATAAAGGTTACAGAGGATAAACCAGATAAGGATCTTCATGATAATGGCGAATACTTGATCAGACCTTATCTGGAACCTTCTGAAAAAATTCGATTCCGATATAATTGTGAACGAGTTATTGGTCTTGATAAACATGACGGTATTTTTCTGATAGGTGAACTTTGTCTGTATGTGATTGAAAATTTTTATATAGATGACTCTGGGTGCATCTGTGAAAAGGAATGCGAAGATGAGCTCTCTGTTATTGATCAGGCTCTTGGTGTTAAGAAGGATGTTACTGGAAGCAGTGATTTCCAGTCTAAGTCAACTTCATTTTCGGGCTCAACAGTGAAGACATGGATTGGGGGAAGAGCCTGGGCCTATAATGGTGGTGCGTGGGGAAAGGAGAAAGTGTGTACCAGCGGTAATCTCCCTCACCCTTGGCGCATGTGGAAGCTTAATAGTGTTCATGAGATTTTGAAGCGTGATTACCAGTTGCGTCCTGTTGCTGTTGAGATATTTAGCATGGATGGATGTAATGATCTCCTGGTGTTTCACAAAAAAGAGAGGGAGGAGGTTTTCAAAAATCTAATTGCGATGAATCTTCCTAGGAATAGCATGTAAATTGCTGTCCCTATTAATTCCCTCTGCTTCTCTTATTGTCCTTGCCTGCTTCTTCTGTTATTTTTCATTTAATGCAAATTTTATGTTTCTACGTGTTTACTTGATATGCTGTTATAATTTTTTGAAAAACAAAGATATTTAGATTCATATTTATGCATGCATGCACACATAAATGTATAGTTGTGTATGAGTGTATAACGCATGCTTGCTTATGCCAATTTAGTATTCTGTCAGTGTTCGAATTTTATGTTCTATAGTCTGTCTAAATTTCTGTTCTTGTAGAAATTTGTTATATCTACAGTTATTTAGCATTTAATTTTGGGGGCTTGATAGTCATATTAACTGCTGTAAGGCCTTGTATGAATGTCTTCCTGTTTAAATGGCTATAATTTTGTATTAGCTACTGTAATGGAAGCAGAGGCTAACTATAACGTAAGATTGGCTTCAATTTTGCATATAGCTAATACAATCTGAAGTAAGGCTTTGACATGGTTTCTGTATTACTGCTAGAATTGTTATCTAGGATTTCCTCTTAAGCAGCATCTTTCTTTTTATATTACTTTGCAGATAAGTATTATTTTCGGTACTTTCTTAATTTAGTAGGCAGTTGATGCTAATAAGGCATAGTTGCTTCTTTCCTCATCTCCTGGATTTTGAATCTTACGTCTTTTTAACTCGATTTTTTCTCTTGAATCAGGTTGGACACAACTATTTCAGGATCAACGAAACAGGAGAGCAACGAGGGTAGTCGTTTATTTAAGATTATGGCTAAATCATTTTCGAAAAGGTGGCAAAATGGAGAAATCAGCAATTTCCAATACCTCATGCATCTCAATACCTGGGCAGGACGTGGATACAGTGATCTTACCCAATATCCAGTTTTTCCATGGGTTCTTGCAGATTATGAGAGTGAAGATCTGGATTTGTCAGATCCAGAAACATTTCGTAAGCTTGACAAACCTATGGGCTGCCAAACACCTGAGGGGGAAGATGAATTTAGGAAAAGGTACTCTATTGGCAGCACAGTGACAAGTTCTTTTGTTTTTGTTTTTTGTTTTTGTTTTTATTTTTTATTTTTGTTTTCTGTTGAAGTGTCTTTCTGTTTATGTTTATTACTAAGTGCTCTGTAGTCATGCTAAATAAAGACTGTGGAAGTGTCTTTCTGTTTATTGTTATTACTAAGTGCTCTATAGACATTTGCTAAATAAATGGTTCTGTGGTATACATTTTTCACTATAGTTTTTATTGTTATATGCATATATCTATTTTTCTTTATATATCCATGTATGAATTTATGTATGGTGTTTTACGTTAGTTTCTTTTTCTATTCCAGGTACGAGAGCTGGGATGATCCTGAGGTTCCAAAATTTCATTACGGTTCCCATTACTCCAGTGCTGGAATTGTTCTCTTCTATCTTCTTCGCCTGCCGCCTTTCAGTGCAGAGAATCAGAAGCTACAAGGGGGGCAGTTTGACCATGCTGATCGCCTTTTCAACAGTGTTAGAGATACTTGGTTAAGTGCTGCTGGCAAGGGAAACACATCAGATGTGAAGGAATTGATTCCAGAATTTTTCTACATGCCAGAGTTTCTTGATAACCGGTTCAATCTTGATTTTGGAGAGAAACAATCAGGAGAAAAGGTTAGTTTGAGAGATATTTATGAGCAATTAACTATCATTCTTTGTTCCATGGTGCTCCTGAAGTTATGCACTTTTTATTTCTTTCGGGCACAAGGTGCATGTATTCATTTCTATATGTTGCTTATATGGAATTCTCGAGTTTTTCTTGCAATGGGCTTGAGTGCTTATAGTCAGTGAAATTATAAAACTTCAGCAGAGATGAAATTCTAATGAACAATTAACAAACATTTGGGCTTTGTATGGGTTCGCCCAGTGCTAGGTCTGTTACTGCTGATTCAAGAACCTTTCTGCACTCTAACAGCCTTGTGTTCTCCTTCAACTACTTGGAATTTTAAACAGTTGCTGGTCTTTTATGTTATTTTCTAGGTTGGTGATGTTATCTTACCTCCATGGGCAAAAGGCAGTGCTAGAGAGTTCATCAGGAAGCACAGGGAGGCACTGGAATCTGATTTTGTTTCAGAAAATTTGCATCATTGGATAGACCTCATATTTGGATATAAACAGAGAGGAAAGGTGAGTATTGACACTCTTTTATGTCCTATATTTTTCTTAACTGGTCGGCACCCCTTTGAGGATCGAGTATTACTCAACTTACCCTTCATCCCTCATGCTGCTTATTGTCCATTGTTTATGGTTTACTCTGGTTCTTCATGGTGCGATTGTTTTCAGAGTCTCTTTTTCTCTTCAAGACAACTTATCTTTGTAGTTCGCTTGTCAGATTTTTTGTTTGTCTCTGTTGTTGGTCCCCCCCCCCCCCCCCCCCCCCCCCCCCCCCCCCCCCCCCCCCCCTTATTCAACTCCCCCAATTTTCTTAGTATTATCTAAAAGTTTTTAAAATAATCTTCCATATTATTTACAATGTTCTCCACTCCGTTCTGTTTTGTCGTGCATCTAAATTTACAATATACCTGAATATTGGATAGGCGGCAGAGGAAGCTGTTAATGTTTTCTACCATTATACATATGAAGGGAGTGTGGACATAGACTCGGTTACTGATCCTGCGATGAAAGCCTCAATCCTAGCACAGATTAATCATTTTGGACAGACACCTAAGCAATTATTTCTCAAACCTCATGTGAAGAGACGGGTGGACCGGAAGTTTCCTCCTCATCCCCTCAAGCACTCTAGCCATATTGTACCGCATGAGATTCGTCGAAGTTCATCTTCCATTAGTCAGATTGTTACTATCAATGAGAAAATTCTTGTGGCAGGAATGAATTGTCGTCTCAAACCAAGAACGTATACTAAATATGTTGCATGGGGTTTTCCGGACCGTAGTTTGAGATTTATGAGCTATGATCAAGATCGGCTTCTTTCAACACATGAAAATCTTCATGGGGGCAACCAGATTCAGTGTGCTGGTGTTAGCCATGATGGTAGGATTCTGGTCACTGGAGCTGATGATGGTTTAGTCTCTGTTTGGAGAATCAGTAAGTATGGGCCCCGTATCGTTAGACGATTGCAGTTGGAGAAGGCACTTTGTGCCCACACATCCAAGATCACATGTCTTCATGTCAGCCAGCCTTACATGATGATCGTGAGTGGATCAGATGACTGTACCGTTATTATATGGGATCTCAGCTCCTTGGTTTTTGTTAGGCAGCTGCCTGAGTTCCCAGCTCCGGTTTCGGCAGTTTATGTGAATGACTTGACCGGGGAAATTGTGACTGCTGCTGGTATTTTACTTGCTGTTTGGAGCATCAATGGGGACTGCCTTGCAGCGGTTAATACATCCCAGCTGCCATCTGATTCTATTCTCTGTGTGACTAGCAGTTCATTTTCTGATTGGCTGGATACAAACTGGTATGTGACAGGTCACCAGAGTGGTGCAGTTAAGGTGTGGCAAATGGTTCACTGCTCCATCAACGGGGGTTCCCAAAGCAAATCAACAAGCAGTGGAATTGGTGGCTTAAATCTCGGTGGTAAGGCACCAGAGTACAGATTGGTCCTCCACAAAGTGTTGAAGTCTCACAAGTATCCTGTTACTGCACTGCACCTGACAAATGACCTAAAACAGTTGCTGACTGGGGATGCTGGCGGGCATTTGCTGTCGTGGACATTGCCAGATGAGAGTTTGAGATCTTCATTTAACCAGGGGTGAGGATTGGAAATACTGCCTCGTGATGACTTTATCATTTTGGGGAGCTTATAATTCTTGATGGAAGCCAGAAGGGTTTTTTAAGTCCATTGATGGACTGTTGCTACATTCATATACATGGAAAAGGAAAAACAAGACAACAGGGCTTGCCTGGGATTGAAACAGGAGAACAAGTTTCTTAAAAATGATGGGAGCCTAACAAGGAGGCCTGCCACAAATCACCTATGGGTCATGCTTCGGATTGAGTAATCGCAATGGTAGGCTGTGCTTTTTGTTGTGGCTTTGCGTTGATACGAGGATGTCGTTGGTTTTGTGCAGGAAACATCAAGCCTACAGGTTTTTTTGATGTAAATAGGTGGGTAGTCAAGATGTATGTATAGCAGAAAGTGTTGGGAAAGGGTTGATGGGTGAAAAATGATCGGCAGAGTAATGTATGGTTGTGGAGAAGTACATTGGTAGTGTGTTATTTTTGGTTAAAATTCTTTTTGCATAGAGCAAATCGGGCTCTTTTTTGCCCATTTATTGTTGTGAAATGTATACATGATGTCTTAATGAGTTTTTCAGGGAGGCCCTGGTTTTTCGTATAGCAAGTCTCCTTTGATTCTTTTCGAACTTCGATGTACTTTGGACTAAACTTTACATGAATTTGCGAACTGTACGTATTTCTTATAAAACATATGATATGCGCATTGGACTTTGCAGTCTCCTATTTTTGCCCATGCACTTCTTGTGTGCAAGTATTGTGGGGTTGCAAGCAAAAACTCAGTAGTATAACGTCGGGATTGAGATCTAAATTATTTCTAATTCTCTTTCTTTCACCTCTAGCCATATTCTAGTTTTTTTTTTTTCATTTATTTCATAAGAAATACTATGGTCATATGCGTTTGATAGTTTGTAACCCATTCATGACGGTGGGGTTCACGGTTCGATCCCTATCGTTGGTTTAGGTAGGTTGGTATATACTTTTTAGGGAGCATGATCACTATTGAATTAATTGGTTTACACCAGATTTTAATACTAAGGTCCAATAGGGGTGATTTGTCGCTGGAAAAAAAAAGAGAAAAAAGAAGGGGGTGATTGGCAAGAAATATCATTTTAAAATAGTAACATTTAGAAAATAATTTACTTTTTGTTTTTTTTTTAATCAAGAAAATGATCTGCCTTTCGAAACTATTTGTTAGCATTAAAAAAATTATAGCTATAACTTGACTATTTTAAATCATAGTTAGCAAGTTTACATATAATATCCGTATTGTATTTACCTACATACGTATTTTTCAATTATACAGACGAATTATATACTTTTGTCAAACGTACTTAAAAATATTCATACTTTTCAATGAAAATATATTATACACGTAGGTATCTTTCAGCCGTATGAAATACTCCTCACCAATTTTAAAATATCATTTTTCATTCAAATTCAATTATTTTTTGTCCTAGTAGATTTTTTGTTATTATTTTTTTATGTAATATTGATTTTTTTTGAATAATTAAACACTTAAAACAATTTTCAATAAGTAATATATATATATATACTTTTTACCAATCACATTAAAGAAGGTGAAAAATCTCATATGTTTATACAAAATTACACTTTTTATTAGCATATTTTATAAATAGAAGTATTATACACGTATAAATAAATTTATGAACTTTTAGCATACACGTATTTTTATTCTGAATTTTTAAAAAGTATTTTTGACAAAAAGTCTGAATTATACTTGTCCGTATTATTGGCCGTTCAATTTGCGTCCCGTATTTTACTGTGTTTTAAACATGCTTATTAGACCATTAATCATTAAAAGGTCCATTTTGCAAATAGTATTAAAAGTAAATCGTTTATCATATACCATCAAATGTCTAATTTCTCCAATTTCTCAATTTTGAATGTTCATATCCCGTATTAGTGGCTTCTGCCTTCTGCCCAAAAAAGTAGTAAACTGAGAAAAAAAAAATAATAACGAAAATTAGCTAGATCATTATTCATTTTAGCAAATTTCCTTTTGGGACAAGCAGAAATTTCATACGAACATTTCATTATTTCTATTGTTTTGTGTGGATTTTACCCAAGCAAAAAGAAATATATTATGCTATGTGGATTTATTTATCTCTGAAATTTGAACAGAACCACACTCGTAATCCTATAAAATAACAATAAGATATAACTTGTTCGTTACGAGGAGGCATATAACTTGTTCGTTACGAGGAGGCGCATGATATTCCATATGGTACGACCAATCGGCTGCCTCTGCGCCCGCCCACAATCTTGTCCTGCGCGCCACATTCAGTTACTTCAACTCTGAAATGGCTACTTCAACTCCGTACTGTTACTTCACTTCTTCAAATCTACAATTCCACCCCATGTTGAAGAAAACTTGTTCTTTTTGGGTACCAAAACTCTCTCGAAAACCCATCAAACTTCGTTCTTTGAAAGAGATTTGTGAGCAAGGAAGCCTTGACAAGGCTTTTCAGTCATTTGGCAGTTTTCTCACAGACCAAACTTCATATGGGCAGTTTTGTCTCGATGAGGCTTATTCACATGTGCTTGAACTTTGTGCAAGGAAGAAAGCTCTATTCCAGGGGCAACAAGTCCATGCCCACATGACAAAATCTTGTTCTGTATCTGATTCCGTGTTTTTGAGTACTAAGATTTTGTTTATGTATGGAAAGTGTGGCTCTATTGTGAATGCCGAGAAGATGTTCGATGGAATGCACGAAAGAACAATTTTCACTTGGAATGCGATGATTGGGGCTTGCGTTTCAAATGGCGAGCCTTTAAGAGCGCTTGAGCTCTATAGAGAAATGCGGGTTTCGGGAGTTTCTCTTGATTCATGTACATTTCCTTGTATAGTTAAAGCGTGTGGCACGCTTAACGATCTCCGTCGTGGTAGTGAAATTCACGGCCTGGCCATCAAAACTGGGTGTGATTCTGTGTCGTTTGTTGTCAACTCATTAGTTTCTATGTATGCAAAGTGCGATGATCTCAATGGGGCAAGGAAGTTGTTCGGTAACATAACTAAAAAGGAAGATATTGTGTCATGGAATTCAATTATTTCTGCGTATTCTGCAAATGGGAAAGCTCTGGAAGCCTTGGAACTTTTTAGAGAAATGCAGAAATTGAATGTTTCGACGAACACCTATACTTTTGTCTCAGCTATTCAAGCCTGTGAGGATTCAGTTTTTGAGAAGTTGGGCATGGAGATCCATGCTGCTATATTAAGATCGAGTCACTATTTTGATGTTTATGTGGGAAATGCTTTGCTTGCTATGTATGTGAGATGTGGTAAAATGGTTGAGGCCATAAGAGTTTTTAACAACCTGGAGGGCAAGGATGTTGTCTCATACAACAGTATGCTGTCTGGTTATGTGCAAAATGGTCTATACAATGAAGCTCTGCAGTTGTTCCATTATATGCAGGGCAAAGGTAAAAGACCTGACCGTGTTTCAATTTTAAATGTCATTGCGGCGTGTGGCCGATTAGGAAATTCATTGAATGGAAAGGAAATTCATGCTTATGCAATAAAACATGGATTAGATTCGAATTTACAGATTGGTAACACACTGGTAGATATGTATGCTAAGTGTTCTTGTGTGAACTTCATGGACCATGCTTTTGATAGGATGCCTATCAAAGATTTCATCTCGTGGACAACAATTATTGCTGGTTATGCTCAGAACAATTTTCATGTGAGGGCCTTAGAATTGAGTCGGAAAGCACAGATGGAAGGGGTGGATGTCGATTCGATGATGGTTGAAAGCATTTTGCTGGCATGTAAGGGATTGAAATGCATTTACTTGGTAAAGGAAACTCATGGTTATATTATGAGAAGAGGTTTATACGATCAGATGCTTCAAAATGCAATTGTCCATGTATATGGAGACTGTGGCAACATACAATATGCAAATAGAATGTTCGAAATGATTGAATATAAAGATATTGTGTCATGGACAAGCATGCTATCTTGTTATGTTCATAATGGGCTTGCAAATGAGGCATTTGAACTTTTAGACTTGATGAGAGGAGCCAATGTGGAACCTGATACGATAGCACTCTTGAGTATACTTTCAGCAGCTGCCAGTTTATCTGCCTTGAATAAAGGAAAAGAAATGCATGGCTTCCTAATCAGAAAAGGATTTATCTTAGAGGGACCTATTGCTCACTCTTTAGTGGAGATGTATGCCAGCTGTGGGAATTTGGTGAATGCAATGAAGGTATATAACTGCGTTTCAAATAGAGATTTAGTTCTATGGACTACCATGATTAATGCATATGGAGTGTACGGTCATGGCGAGAAAGCCATTGACTTGTTCAGTAGGATGGAGAACGAAGGATTAGTTCCTGATCATATTACCTTTTTGGCTCTTCTACATGCATGCAGTCATTCGGGCTTGATCGAAGAAGGTAAGAGATATTTTGATATTATGAAAAGGGACTATCAATTGGAGCCGTGGCCAGAGCATTATGCCTGTTTTGTCGATCTTCTTGGCCGTGCCAACCGCTTGGAAGAGGCATACCAATTTGTAAATAGCATTGAAGGTGAACCTACTGCTGAGGTATGGTGTGCTCTCCTTGGGGCTTGCCGGGTTCACTCTAATAGAGAATTAGGAGAAATTGTGGCCCGGAAGCTCCTAGACTTGGACCCTTGTAATCCTGGTAACTATGTGCTGATATCTAATGTCCTTGCTTCCAGTGGAAGATGGAAAGATGTACAAGACGTGAGAATGAGAATGAAGGGATGTGGGTTGAAGAAAACTCCCGGATGTAGTTGGATCGACGTTAAAAACAAGGTCCACACATTCATGGCAAGAGATAAATCCCATCCTCACTCTCTTAAGATATACCAAAAGTTAGCTCATGTTACCAACACATTGGAAAGGGAAGCAGGTTATGTGGCTCAAACCAAGTTGGTTTTGCACAATGTAGAGGAGGAAGAAAAAGTTGAGATGCTTCATGGACATAGTGAAAGGCTGGCTATTGCATATGGTCTGATTGATACTCCTGATGGAACCCCTATTCGAATCACGAAGAATCTTCGTATTTGTAGCGATTGTCATACTTTTAGCAAACTAGTGTCGAAATTCTTTGAGCGAGAACTTGTTGTGAGGGATGCTAATAGGTTTCATCATTTTAAGGATGGACTCTGTTCTTGTGGTGATTTTTGGTGACACATAAGCAAGAATAGGGACATTTTTTAACCGACTCTGCGGATTCATTCTTGAGGATGATCATCGGAATGAAAATCTTTTTGTTTTAGCTGAAAAATGGAAATCAAGCAGACCATGATTAGATTCATTTGTCATCAGTATTCAGCTTCTGTCCAAGTCCTCAACTTTGAAACTTTGCACTTCACTAATTGAATTAGGGGGGTTATGTGCCGTCATAACAACTGAGGATGATATTGCTATCTTAGGTGACTTGCATTGCATCCAAGTATACCAGACCATCTTTCTGAGACTCTTGCTACCCAACCTTGGACACCAAAAGAGTACTGTTGCCTTTGATCATGTTGCCAAATTGACAAGATTTTAGATTATGGCCCAACGAAGAAGGGGATGCCCCCACAGCTCACAGGGAAGGATTAACCGCCGCCCCCATGAACAAACTGGTGACCATTCAGAGAAAGAAGAGTGGTGAGTTTTGATGTAATTCTTAACTATTATTTTTCTATATTCAGATATTGTATGTATTTTTCTATATTCAGATATTGTATAGTCATAGCTCAAAATGTATTTTTCTTTTAAAAAGAGAAAAGAAAAGAAATAATTAAGCATAGTTCATGCACATTTGTGTTTACCTTATCAAAACTAATTTGTTACTCCACAAAAGATGAATGTTTCCATAGAGATTTTCATGTCTGTATTTTGTTTTATTCCTTGTGTGGTGTATGTATTCATTGATGAAACCTTCTGCATATTATCATTCACAAAGTGCTGAAGGTCAATGACTTGGTTAAGCAGAACTTTATTTTGCAACTATTTTGAGCAGATTAGTCATTTTGCTATAAAGTTAACGATATTGTGATAAAATGTAACTTCTGGCACATAGTATTTGTACACCGACGAGGCACACGGACGAAGATTAGCTTGATTGGTAAATATACTCAACACTTTGAGGTTAAGGTTTAAATCTTTCCCAAAAAAATAAAATAAAATAAAATAAAATAAAAATTCTACCCCACGTGTACCTGAATCTCCGATTGCTTCATTGCTTAAAGCTAAAGAAACTGGAAAATCCTATTCCAACGAGAACATTTGAATTCTTTAGACCAAAATAGACTTGGGATCTTAATTGATGTCTCTATGAAGTCAATAAAACAATTTCTATTCTTTTTTTTTTTCATGTAAAAGCAATATTCCAAATGTTATGATGGCTTTATTTTGTGCAGCCTGAGTAAATGCAATAATGTTAGCATACCAAGAGAAATAAAAAGGTTCCTCTATCTTCTTCACGCTCTGAACATACTGCAGGATCATATACAAAGCAATGGGACCACTCTAGACTNAATAATCTCCAACAAAAGTTACACTAAGACTATTTTTTCCTAGTCAACTTGAAAAATGGAACCTTTTTCTTATTTTAGGAGGCTACAAATAATAACCAAAGTACCAAATCAAACATTATAACTTCATCTTTAAAACTGTTCTGTCTATTTGTGTCTTTTTTTCCTTTTTTTTTTGGGGGGCAGATTTTATAAATATTTGGATTGTTCATATAAAAAGGTCTATGAAAGGTAGGGAGCGTGGCTTGCAGTCTGTCATTTTGTAGGTTTCTTCTTGGAACGAGTCTCATACAGGGCTTGCGGGGTCCAAGGATGAGCCTTCAAGCACATGTACCAACCAACCTCTTCCGTCTTCACTCAACAAAGTCTCATTTATATCCCTATTTTGTCTTTCATGGAGAATAAAATCAAAACCCATCAACAAAAATCAGACCGTTAATCTAATTTCACATCTCTTAGTTAATTTTCCCCCAAAAAAAAAAAAAAATTCTAATTCACAGCTGTAACCTTTTGTCAGTCCCAGCCACATTAAGATTAACAACCATCCATTTCAGACTACATGACCTTGAACACCAATCAATGCCGTCCATTTGGTCCTTTTTTTTTTTTCCTCGATGAACGAGAGGTAGCATTAAAATCATCCCACAACATGAATTGACAACTGCATTTTATCAAGCCACTGAGAATTAGATAGATGCCCCCCACCTAAAAAAAAAAAAAAAAATGAAAAGAGACAAACATCTAATAATTAATAAGTAATGGAAATGTAAATGAATTTCGGCCCCGTTTGTTTCAACAATTCTATTGAATATTCATTTGAATGTGTGTTTATTTCAACAATTTAATTTTTCCATTCAAATGATCTTTTAGAAATTGAGTTTGTTTCAACAGTTCAGTTTTTTCATTCAAATAGTCTATTCAAAAAATTAACCATTGGAATGGTTTTTTTGTATCTTGAATGAGAATGGAGGGGAGGAGGTGTTTTTGAATGGTCCATTCCAATGCTCCAATTCTAATTATAATACATTCCACTATTTTTTTCATTCAAATGTCTCTCATTCCAATTATAACACATTCTATAATTTCTATTCAAATACACCCATTCAAATAGGCGAACCAAACGGGCCGAAAAAAAAGGAGTACGCATAGAAGTAAGCACAATCACTAATAAAATGAATGTCTAATATATTAATTTTATGATAAATCTCTTATCTCTGTTAAAGTGTGGCACTTAGTAGTCCTACTAAATCTAAAAGTTAAATGTATATATATGGTGTTGTTCGGACTATTAGTACATTTTAATTATAATCAGTTTGTAATATTTAATTGTATTTCACTTAAATTTTTATTAATATGCGGTGTTTAGTAGAATTACTAATCCAAAAATTAACGTGTGGTGTCTTTCGGATTGTTGGTAAATAATCATAATCAAAATCAATGCATTCCTCAACCAAAAGAATCCAAGAAACAACGCATTGAAACTCGAAATAATCGATTTTTCTTTGTCAACTAATAATTGCAGCTCAGAGGCCTATCTGCTGGTGATAGAGGAGCAGTGATTTTGAATTGTGCTTTTGTGGTACGAACCCTATTCCCTCTCTAGTCACTAGTCTAAGACTAAGACCAGCAAAAGCGTGCTCTATAGACAGGGGGTGTGTATCAGTGTATGTATATGCATATGTGTTATATATGTATATATATATTTGACCTGTAATGAAAGAGAAAAAGGAGAGAGCTACCCAACTCTCCTCTCCTCTGTTGTGATCTGTCCACACTGCCATGCCACCCTATACTTGCTCCACCTGTGATCCCTATTAACCTCATTTTTCCAGCTATTCCCTATACCTATAGCTGCTCTCTCTGCTACTTAGCTGTTCTATCTCTTTACATATCTTTTTCACTCTTTTTTGGCCCTTCCCTCCCACATAACCATTCTTCTTTATTCATCAATATTTCACAAAGCCGCTAGTGAGATTTTTTAATCTCCTTGTGAATATCTGTCTTTGAACCCCTGCTCTGGCCCTTGCTCCCACTATAAATATAACTCATTACCCAGTTTGTGAAGTAAAACATCTTTCAATATTTTCTTCTTCCTTTTCTCTTTGGATTTATACTTTAGGTTCCTTTTTTCTTGAATAATATTTGGTTTTTCCTTCCTTTTATTCTTTTCTTCATTATGAATATATATAGTCATAGACTATAACTTTTGTTCTACGATGTGTTAAGGATACGTATGTATATGTATATATTACTTCGTTGTTACATCCATACACACATATAGTTGCTATGTTCCTACTTTGAATGGTGATAAGTCAAAATGTTCACTAGGGAAAAAGTGAAGCTGCCAGCATGATCTAGCTTCGTTTAGTGAAGAAGAAAGATATATGTATATATATGTAGCTAATGCTAATCCTAGCTAGGTCATGCTGTGACAGCCTCACTCCTTCCTGTCTGGGGACCAATTTTGGTGGATAACGATCCTATACATCTGTGGTAGAAGGAAGAAAAAGCAAAAGGTAAGAGTAGAAGTACTCACTGTAAGTATATAGTATATTCCTCTTGCCTAAGATGCAGTACTTTGTTACTCCTAGCATGCGTTTCTCTCTCTTTTCTAACATATATAACTTATATTTTTCTCTTTTTAATAAGTGTTTCTCTTTCCATTTTCTTTTTTGTTGTAACCCTTTTCTCTTTGTCTTTCCTTCTACTTATATTGTTCTCGTTAATCTAGAGATTATCCCTGACTTCTTTGTCTATTATCTTCTGTATTGATAAGGGAAGAGTATATAGAAATTAAAGTCAAAATGCTTATAAATTAACCATATTTGTTAATGGATAGTTACAGATTGTTATCTTTGCGTGCAATCAACCCCATGTGACAAAGAGAGCGCTCTTGGTGTTCTTTTTGTATTAGCGGTTGAGATTGAGAATCCACATATATATATATATATTATCGACTATAATATTGTTGAAAAGTTTTGGACAAGAATGTATTAATATCTCATTTACCAAGGAGTAGCAGAAGTTTGAATTAAGTCCTGTACTTTGCAAGTGTATATATAATTTATAATTTTCTTTTGTTGTATTGTTATATGGAAAGTCATTGAAGCTAATTTACAGTTGAGCACTGATATTGGTCTGCATGAATCTTTTTATGATGGGATAAGATTTGTCTATGTTACTACAAAACCTGTCCTTCGATAATGCGTTGGCTAAACAGGATTTAGTTCTAGTTGAAGTTCAAACTAAGTTACATCTTAAGTTTTTTGTTCTTTGAGGGTTAAGATTGATTGAGTAGAGAGAGAGAGAGAGAGAGAGAGAGGTTCGTACATTTTTTCCAAATGTATAACAGTTGTGATGATCTTTTTCATTTTGGGAATTTTTTACTTTGTACATTTTGGTTTTGTTAATCAACTAGTCTTACTGCAGAATGCCCATATTGTCGTATTAATTGAACTCTAATCTATCGTGTAGTGGCCTGTCAGCTACGACTGCCCTTTGGAGATTAGTCTAATCTATTGTCTAGTTATTGTGAGCTAAAAACTATTCTGTTACTAATGGTATTATATATACAGAAAAAGAAGTTGAGGGTAGAAAAAGAGCCATGCTTGTTATATTAATAAACCTATACATGGAGCCAGTATCATGAGTTCACGCGTTTATTATTGTGTGTACTCAAAAAAGGGGGTGCTTTTTATATTTTTTAAGAAAAAAATGTTTTTTGGAAATCTGAGATTTCGAATTCATAGGTTGATTGATTTGTATATGAGTCCCATTCCTCTATTAAGGTGAAGTCTTCAAAAGGCACCACAGGGTGTGCGTTTAGTATTTTTTCTATAAGAAAAATTAATGCTGTTTTGAAGTGTGAGATTTCATAATATTTCTGTGTCGATTGATTTCGCTCTAGGATATGATTAACTTTATCATTATTTGTTTATAAGAACGTGAAACAAATGACTTGGCAAGCATCTTACTATCTCAACAGCGCACGGTTATAATCGCCCTTTTTTATTGTCGTTTATACTTAAACACAAGAAATCTAAAGATAAAACATTCCTTTTTATAATCATTTATACTAACACAAGAAATCTTAAGATAAAACATTCCTTTTTATTATCATTTATACTAACACAAGAAATCTAAAGATAAAACATGTACAATGTTTAATCACAAAGCGGGGTACTTTGGTGGAGATATGTGAAACGCTCGCAATGCTAGAAAGTTAACATAATATGTATTGATGTAGGTATATATGTGCATATATATAGCGTGAAATGCAAAAATGTAACTAGGGTTTTGAGCAGTACTACAACATTATTGCATACTTTATCTAGTTTCCACAAGATTACTTTATTTGATCAGAGCGGTTTTCAAGCTTTTTGAATCTAATCATGCAATGGAGTTTAATATTTGGGTTATTAGTGCAAAAACAACCAACTTTTGTGCGGGGAATCTTTGAATATTGGTTGAACCATTCGTTGTTATTGGATCATGTATTTGTTTTAAGGGCGGTGGAAATATGATGCTTATTTTCACGTAAAAGGAAAATCTGCCAATGGCTGAGTGGAACAGAAATTGTATAATTATTTGTAGCCTAGTCCTCTTTGAATGGGGCAATTGATAGCGATAGAAAGAAATAAGCTTTGGAAAAAGGGTAAATTAAAGAGAAAAGGAAAAGATAGGAAACCAATGAATGGAGGAAAAAAAAAAGGAGACATTATTTGCCAAAAATGATGGTCTGTGAAATGTGTAGTTAATCGACCGAAAGTGCAATTTTAATGAACACATGATCGTATAATATAGAGATGCAGATTAAAGAGAGCGGAAAGAAGAGTGATTAACATAGACTAAACTAGCTAGCTAGAGAATACGAACCAATTTTTCACTCAACTATATAAAATTTTTTATTTAGGATAGTATAACATGAAATGTTTGAAAGTTGAAGAAACAAAACTGACACAAATAAATAATTTGGATGCCTAGTTTGGGCGTTATTGACCAAATTAAAATTTGAGGTATTCTTTCATGGACTGGAAAAAAAGGAGTGTATGAGCGACAGATTTTTATCAGATATTATCAACCTTGTATATTATTTTGTTCAATTCTTACATGAGTTAATGTTAAAAAAGTGTGTTAGTGATGTGTCCTTTAATTCTTTACTGGAAGAGCACTTTGATTAAGGCCTCGTTTGGTATTTGTTTCTAAATTATGATTTTAGTATTTAAAAGTGGTTAGAGAGAAAATGAGAATAGAAAAACATTTGATCGATAAGTTTCTGTTTGGAAATACTTTTGATCGATAAGTTTCTGTTTTTAGTCGACAGATTTTAAAAGTTGTTGTGTAGTCGCTATTCAAAGTAAATTTTAAGAAGCATAATCGCTTTTTGAAGCTGATTATTCTGACATAATACAAATTATCTAAAATATCATTTTACAGTAAATACAATCTATAGTTTATCAAAATTTAGATTTTGCTTTTAAATAGCATAGTAGTTTTGTGAATTAAATTTACTAAATATCTTCTTTTTTTTTTTCGCAGCTGGTTCTTACTTACTGTATAGGATTATAATACGACAATACTAAATTAGCCTTAACTCTCTGATCAAATTCTCGAAGTTGCATATAACTAAAATGAAGATATTTTATATGCCCCAAGCTAATTCCTCAAAAGTTAGCTTCATCTTCATCTTCTTCTTTTCTGCCATAATTGGGGCAAATGATGTAATAAGCTTCGGTTAGAGCAAAGCCCAAAATGGCATAACCAAATGATTGTTCAGGCAATAATGGATTTCACGCCACGCAATAAATTAAAGAACTGAAGACTCATTCCCATGAGTAATATATCTCCAGGATATTAGTACTCTATCAGAAAGAAAAATTCTAAATCTCTGTCTCGATTGCACTCCCTTTTCTTTTCATTTTTTCTTCTCTGTTTTAGTAATTTTTGTTTTTTGTTTTTTTGTTTTTTTGTAAAAGTAGTTATTCTCATCGATTTAGATTAATGATTATTTTCTCTCACCTAATTATATATCTGTACCAATTTTATTTATTTTCATTTATTTTTATATAGTACTCTATGGTTATCTTCTTGATTTGAAGTATATGATTGTGAGTGCAAATATATAAAATATTATATACCTACGAATATCTCAGTCTCTAAAGGTTCGATCATCATATCAGTGAAAAGAACCAATTTGGACAATGGGGTGATTTGAAAGAGCCAAAGTGATATATTTGGTAGAGCTCTGGTTGCATGAAGTTGCGTGTACAATTTCTATTTTCTTTCTTCATAATCGATAGTATAGAATACTATAGTTTGATAATTTTTTTTATTTTTATGCACAATTTGATTGAATGAATTATCGTTTGATTTTTCTTTTTTATAGAAAAAAACACACACACACACATTATAAAATCTTTAGTTTTCACTTTCAATAAAAAGAGAAAATGGAAAATAAAACAACATATGCCAAAACCGAACTAAAAATATATATGTACTATTGATACGGTGAAGTAGTTAATAATGGTGCACTAATACCCAACGGGGAATCTCTGTTGAGAACTTTCACCATAGAATATTATGTTTTCCACTTTTTGATACCTTGATATGGGGATCATGACTCTGCATACATCTATTGGTTCCATCTGCCCCAAACCCACCAAATGGATCAAAACAAAGTTGAAAGAAACAGAACGTCAAAATCACCAACAAACTTTATCAGATCATACAGTTATATATATTTATAGGTACAATAAATAACACATAAATACATGTATAGACCCCTTAATTGTTCTCGCTTTACAGATTAGATCCCCCCAAATGTTAATTAACTCATGGCCAAGTCTTCTTAAAATATTGCTTTAATTGTATATGTGACACCAATTGGATTCACAAGGATCAAGTCTCTGACAAATGGCATTCCATTCTTATAAAAGCAAACAACATACACAAAAACATATATTCACTAAAACAAAAAGGAAAAGATATGAACAGATGAAAAGATACTTATAATTAGAAACAAATAAAAAGAAAGTGAGATCTAGAGAATAGAGAGAGAAAGAAAGAGGGATCACATGACTTTGTTTGAGTTTGAGATGCTTCCTTTCCTTTTCTCCTAAATCTGCTAAGAAGCATGCAAGTAATGGTCCCCCTTTATAAACTATTTGTTATTTTGCTTTCTCTCTTTTTTTTTTTTTTTTTTGTTCATGTTCATGTATATATATATAATATGTATATGATGTGAGAGAGAGACTAAAGCAGATAAAAGGTCTAGGTGACTTTTTAAAACAGGTATCACTACCTTGTCTGCATGGTGTTGGCGTGGGCATGATATGTATTCAATATTGTCTTACTTTGGACCACTGCCATCTGTTTCCTTCCAAAACCCTAATTTCTTTTTTAGTTTTTAAATTTTCTTTTTCCAATTTCCTATTTCGAATTCTATTTTTTAATTTTCAATACCCTCATAATAATAACAAAATCATCCAAAGACATTATACCCGAGTGTTTGAGACATTCTTCTTTCCCTATCCTCTATTTATATCCGTCCCCTTCTCTCCCTCTTCTTCCCCATAACAAAGCTCGCTCGCTCTCCCCCTCTCTCTCTCTCTCTCTCTCTCTCTCTCTCTCTATATATATATATATATATATATCGCTTATATATAATTAGTCCAGCTAGCTGATGCTTAATCATCGTGCACCACTAGCAGTTGAAGCTGCCAGCATGATCTAAACTTCCCTGTGCTCGAGGAAAGATCGGATCATGTGGTAGCTTCACCTGTTGATGGATGTACGTTTCAATTGCAAGACCCCTTCATATATATATATATATATTTCATAATTCCAAATTTTTATTTTCTCCTTAATTTTGTTATTTAATTAGTATCTCATTTGGGTTTTGCTCGGGAAACCCTTGAGAATATTTATATCGATCTTTAATTTCCAGTACTCTTTTTTTTCCTGATAAAATAATTTCCAGTACTCATTTGGGTACAATATATGTCTATCAAATGGCTCTGTTATACATATCATTGAATTCATATTTTCCACTTCTTCTTCTGTTATTTATTGATTCTGTATTTGAGGGAGGCTATTTACGGTACAGTATTGAATTTTGGTACAAATTTGATTAGCTTTAGACTGTAGCCTCCTTATAATTAATCATGTTTTTTTTTTTTTTTGATGTTTCTTATTTCAATTTTATAATCTGACTATACTGGGTGACTGATCTTTCCAAACTAATAAGATTTTTTTATATATTTAATTTGGTTGATTAGAAATAGTCTTAATTTTGCTATTTCGATGAGAACCTTAGACGTTTACTTTTTTTTTTTTCTATTGTTCTTTTTTTTTAAAAAAAAAATTAGACGTGGACTTATTTAAATTATGTGTATTTAATATGATGAGTATGAGTTTAGCATATCCCATTTATAATGTTTAATACTTTTGTTTTTTCCTTATTTTTTGGGAGTGGAATCATGCTAAGGAATCTTAACAGCGGTTAGAGATATGACTGTTAGGGTTTTGAGTGACAGAATTTCTCCTGTTGAAACATGGTTGGTGCTTTTGAGATCCCATCTTATCCCTCATGCATGAGGCCCCCTTTATCTTACTTTAATTTATTTTTATTTTATTTTATTTTTATACTTTACGACAGTGTGTTTTTGGCTGTGTATCGTATTTTTTAATAGCTTTTAACTTAAGTGTATTGGTTTTGTTAAAGAACAATATAATACCAAAAAAAAAAAAAAAACAATTATCCTAAAAGAATGTATAACTGGTAAAAAGGAGAAAAGTAAAAGGAAAAGCACTTGAATCTTTTGTGGCCTGCGAGATGTATTATAAAGATTTTTTTAAGTCAGTTGATTAATTTTTTTAATTAATCTCTGTGGATATTCTTTTTTAATCTCTGGAATCATGAAAGTGATTATGAAATTATTAGATTAAGAATGCTATTCCGTTGAATCTTAGAAATTTGTGAGATCATGAGATGTATTTATCTTATTATTGGCCTATTTAATAATGAATTCTTTACCTCTGGATTCAATACATATAAACTAGAAGTGAGTCCTTTTAAAAAAAAAAAAAAACTAGAAGTTAGTAATAAATTATATTTATTCAAAGCAAAAGTACTGAAATCTAGCTTAAAACTTTTTATTGTAAAAGCTAGTTTATTATGAAACTTAACATGTTATAGTGTTGGACACTATTGGTGTCCCATAACATTATTCTATTTAAAATTATCATTATTTCAGTTAGATCAATAATCACGTGATGATATATTCATTAAATAAACTGTTTTAACAAATATGTATATGTATATTTAAAATAAATAGGTGGGTGCACAAGTAGTTTTATTTGCATTAATTTTGGATTTGATGATGACCTTTGGCATTTTACTTAAGACTTTTTTTTTTCTAATAATATAAATTGTTTTCAGCAAAACTCACAGCTTATATACATGCCATCTTAATTGATTTGTCTGTTATAAGCCTCGTAGGACTCTGTTGCGTAATAAGATATATCACTGCCTTCAAGAAGAATGACGTTTATATTTTATTTATTTTTTAAAATATTAAATAAATTCCATTCAGACAAAACTAAACCGAGAGTTTGACACGTGTACCACATCTATACAAAGCTAGAAAAGTAAGGCTCGTGAGATCATTAATGGCAGTCTCTGCCGTCCAGCAACTGCCTTGGTATTGACCATTTTAAAGATCTTATGCTTTGCTTATTCATATATAAGATAGTATGTTGTATGGTATTGGAAACACAATGCTGGCCCTTGACTACGCTTTCAAATTAGAGATCAAACATAGAGAAATTATTAGGCTAAAGTTCTGTTTAATTGGACAAACTATGGGAACAGAAAATTATTCAAAAAGAGTTATTCCGTGTTTGGTTTGACAAAAACATTAGAAATGAACCAAATGACTATTAAAACAAAATGTTAGGAAGACTATTATAATTACACCACTCTATAATATATTCCGACAAATTTAACATATTCCCAAATGAGAAAATGATAGTGACAGGCCATATGATTCATGTTAAAATCTATGGACACAAAATATTTACATTAATACATCTCCAATTACAAAAATCACACGAGCACCATACAAACAAACTCTTACATTGTAATTTGGGGAATTTATATCTAGGGTCTACTAAGTCTCTCATGATGAAAAAAAAGGACTCACCCATAAATATTTTCAAAATTGAACCTTATTGTCATGTCACATATCTAAAATTACTTGAATATCATATCCCATAACAAATCTTAATATATATTCTTCTCTAACACATCCCAAATTATTTCTGCCATTACCACCACTTACAATATTCTGCCACTACTGTCGATTCTGATTCCGATTCTGACGGTGCTTTTGCTCGACTAGGATAGAAAAATTTTCACTGTAGTAGAACTTGTATTGCGGCCTCTCCTAGCCATTCTGATCAATTTTTGATCGACGGCCAGAAAACTTCTACCTCAATCGAGCCACTAGTCGAAAATTTTTGACTGGTATTTGACTGGGGTTGAGCCATCGTTCAACCGTAGTTCAATAATTTCGACCCTGGTCGAACATGGTCGGTTGTCTTCCTAACGTTGCCTCTTTCATTTTTGACTTTTTCGACTTAATTGAAAATTTTCGACTAGTGTCAAGTTGAAGTAATTTTAGAATTCAAAAATTTTCATTAAATGAAAGTCCTAATTTTGTAAATAATTTATATGTTGTCTATTCTTTCTATCACACGCTTTAAAAGGTGTCAAAATTGATAATGCCCCTTGTAATTTGACATAAATCAAAAAGTTTTAGTGTAACTCTCTCTTTTCAAATTATCCTTCAATTAATTGTAAATTGTCCAAACATAAATATTCTATTCATCTATTGTAACATTGTTGCACTGGTCCTAGAGATTGAAATGATTATCTTGGGCAACTCTTCTCACAAAAATAACTATTCATTGCTTTGATGAAAAAGAACATGATACTTTTGGTTACTTTCTTCGGGAAACGAATTTTATATATTTAATGTGTGTACGATTGAATTTAATACTGACTAATAGTGTTTTTTTGTTTAATTTGTTATTGAACACCTCTCCAAAGAGTTAAATGCGTATTCTAATGGTCAATAAATTATAGTTATTACTTTATTTTTTTAAATTTTTGACTTACATAATAATAATGATCTCGGAATTATATAATTATTATAGTAATGACCTATTTATCATAAATTGTTAGTTTTTTTAACAAAAAATAGTCATAGACAAAGCGTATAATTAAGCATTATTTACTTCTATGAGTCAGGATCTCGTTTTTAGCCATAATTATTAAATTGTGCACTTTGCATAAGAATTATTTATGTTAAAAATTTAACGATTTATGAAAAAAAAAAATGGTCATTACTATAATAATTGCATAAATCTTAGTAGTCTATTATGTAAGTTAAAAATTCAAAATATTATTTTTTACTACAGTTACCAAATTTGTGTACTCTGTAATGATTTATTTCTGTTAAATATTTAAAAGTTTATGACAAAATGATCATTATTATAATAATTACATAATTCAGGGACCATTATTATATAAATTAAAAATTCAGGTGGCAAAGTAGTATAATATGTATAATTCAGTGGGCTATTAATATCATTAACCTTTTTTTTTGCTGGTTTTTTTATCAGGCAGATTTCTTGTATCAATTTATTTTTAACAGAGGTTCAAATTATGAATATATATGTCCTTTCTTAGTTCTTGCTTGGCTTGGAAAAATATGTTGCTTATCTCCTTTATTTAACTTGGCAAATGAAAAAATAAAATTTCTTTTTAATCCTTGATCTAAATTTAGCCAGCCATATTGAAGTGTGATTTTTAAAATGGCTAAAACACCATTGACCCTTACAATAAAAAATCTATGTATCAGCTAATTGTGAAAGACCTAGGCATCATAGGCAAGAAGAGGCAAAAGTTACAGGAGTATCTCTATCATTGAGAGATATGTTTAGTTAAATTTCTAATCATCTGGGTTAGTCGATGCATTGAGAGTATTAAAAGCTTTTAATAATGAAATTGTACGTTATTTGGAGTTCAATAATCTACTGCTAAATGCATTTAATTTATCGTCCTTTTTATTTAGTATCAACATATAACAAGATACATGACTTAGCTAAATTGACTTAAAGGGTGGACGATGTGCTACTTTTAGTTAGAAGAATCTCCTCTTATAATAGAATCAAAAGAAATTATTCCTAAAATGCCTTCCATTTTAAAAAGTACTAAGAAAAAAAAAATCTTGTGTTTTTTGAAATTCAAAATAAGTACCTTCTATTTAGAGAAATTATCACTAAAATATCATTTGTTTGTATTATTAAAAATTCAAAATAAATACATTCACATTTAGCTTACGAATTTTTCTCATTAAATCCACTTACAAATTTAGAATATTCCTAAGTCCATCTGTTAGTGTATTTTGTACATACCACTTGTTAAAGATCTATAACTGTTGTTTTATTTTCAAATCTAGAATATCATTGATTATTTTGCTATAGAGGGGCATATATGCAAATATTAATACATTAATGTGTTGTTTTACATTTGCTTTATCAAAAGGCTGTATAATGTGTTGTACTGTATCTTTTGGTCTTGAAATTGTTCCATGTCGGTCTTTTATAACAATTTTCATATCATACTTAGCAGAGAGAAATGAAAATGATACTTACGTCAAAGTTTGGAGAGTAATATTAGACTTAATTTTACATGAAATTCTACTATACATTTTGCTCTTATATACGAATAGTTAATAAAATAAATATTCTCTCTCCCTTCATTTTCAAGTGCAGTGTATACCTTAAAATAATATAATAATAGGTAAAATGTTAATTTTACTAATTTTTTTGAAGCCTTTGACCCGTTAAAGATAAAAAATGATATGATAATTTAAATAGAAGGTATTTATTATAAAAATTTAATAATACAAGGTATTATTTCACACTTTTTTAAAACAAAAGGTATTTTAATGATAATTTCCCTAGAATCTTTTTTTTTAAAAAAAAAAAAATTGGGACTTAACTAGTGACCACCACTTACTACAAATTTAAAGGAAAATATCATACATACACACACACACACACATATACAAACACTACCAAGGCTTGAACCCCTGATCCCCCCTCCCTCTCCTCCTCAAAACTCACACACACATCCATGAAGCCTTGGACCAACTGAGCTAGCCCCAGTTGGCAATTTCCCTAGAATCTATTATTACGAAGGAGATGACTTATTTATAATAATAGAACCTTTTTCTTACTAAAAAAAAAATACTAGGCATCATATGTCGTAGAGACTACTAAAAATGATAGAATAAAACCACTTTATTGTCATATAAGATGATCACCTCTTTAATTTTGTAGTATCATTAATTGTTTTCGAGAAATTATTATTATTATTATTATTTTGTTATGAATGTAAGAATGGTCAATTATTTAAGAATGAATTAAAAGTACATATTTGGGTATGAATTTAGCCCAAAAACAAATTATTTTATCATAATTAACCTGGGGATTTTTAGAGTTCTACCATAGAAATGAAAAAGAATTACACAAATACGGTCAAATAAAACAATAAGTTCCCATACCGCACGCTTTTGTTACTTGTCAAATACGCGGTGGTAAACTTGTAATTAAAACACCAATTTTAATATATTTTATTTATCTAGTTTGGGTTTGGGCATTCCTGTCCTTGAAGTGGTTCGATCCCAAGTATCCACACTTTTATTTCTTTTCTTCTCGTTTTCTATTTTCTCGTTTTTCTTATGATTTGACTACATAGAAAAAAAAAATTAGCAAACTCTCATAAAACTTTGGGCAAAAACACCAAATAATTTTTATTATAATCTGGGCAACCGCATGTGCTAAAAATAAGGACACTTATATATCATTAAAAATGCTAGACTTTATTTTTATTCATTCTATCAGTAACAGCTATATTTGATCTATAAATGAAAATGTAAATGGGCTATATCTACATATAACAATAAATAGGCTTGATTCTTCCTTTTTTATTCTTATTTAATTATTTTAAAAAAATTGCTTCTTTCTATAAGATTTTACTTTTTTTTTTGTTGGAACTTTTTGTATGAAATTATTATTATTATTATTATTATAAGAAAACGAGTACTTGGTAATTTATATTAATCATTTGGGTTACTAGTTTCTAGATTAGTAGTAACCACTTACAAGATTGGTTATTAGTTTTTAAATAAGTGGCTAGTTACAAGACTGGTGATAAGTGGTTACCAGTTACTAGTCTGGTTACTGGTTTCTATACAAGACCTAGTTATTGGTGTGACATCCCCCGATCCCACACACGTACGTAAGGATATTCGTATAAATATTTAGTGAGATCGGGAGACGCTACTCGACTTAGAACTGATAAAATAGTAAAAATTAAAACCTTTTAAACTTTCTAGGAGGAAAAAAAAAAAACCCAACCAAAAATAAAAAAAAAACCCGGCAAAAGGGGCCCCCCAAAAAAAAAAAAAAAAGGAAAAAAAACCAAAAAAAAAAAAAAAATCCCAAGCAAAAAACCACAGCGTCAAAATGCTCATATACACAAGCCGCGGTCAGAAAGTCGGCACTTCTCCTCTAAACTCAAATATCATCACTACCCTCTGCAATGTAAGAATATTTGTGAGTATAAAACTCAGTAAGTAACGTATGCAGATGCAGAGTGCACATGACAAAGAACAGATAATCATATGATTGAGATCCTTATATATATTGTATTGCCTGACAAGACCGTGAATTGTATACTAAGCCACTCAGAGAACGTATAACATATCATGAGCTATATGGAGGTCTCGAGCCCCAGAAAATCCCCTCTGTGTACAGCAGAGGTCCACCCCATACCGCCGTCAAAGTGTTCCCGAAGGAACCATAGTGTCCTCGAAAAGACCGGAGCATTTCCGAAGGAACCAGAGTGTCCCCGAAGGAACTATATCATATATTTGGGCGCTGGCCCGCCACACCTTATTCACCAATACTCGTCAGGCAATATAAATACACCACGTGTTCATGTCTTATGTGAAGCATAATGACATATACATATGTACACATATGCACAAATTCCACATTCATCAATTCCACATTTACAGATTCCACAAATTCACAGAAATAGAGAATTTATTACATTGCAAGTGTGACGTTACTTACCTCGATTCTGAGCTTTTATGCGTTTTCCTGTGAAATGCTCTTCGCTCTAGATACAGCTGACATGTGCCTAATTTAATGACAAGGACATACTCTTTATAATCATCATGCAAGTGATATTACGAAAATTATAGTTTCAAACATCTTCTTTTTCAAAAAAAAAAATGTAAAAATTCCTTACATAGCTCCAAGCAACATAATTAAAAGAATAATTACTAATATAACAAGAAAATGAGACTATCACTAAGTATTTAAATCCTTAAAATAAATTATGATATCTAAACTAATATAATTCTAACTTTTGTTGTTTCAAGAAATAAAACTTAGACCGACATGCTTTCAAAATCCATTAATTAAGACAAGTCTAATGTCAAATTATTTATTTATTTATTTTGCTCGTGTATTCCATCAAAGTTGTAACTATAATCCTAAAGAAATCAATCAGCCGACAAGAAAATATGTATATACATATATAACCCATTCAATCATAATTTGATAACACTTTTATACCATTAACACTATACTGAACAATATTATTATATAAAAAAAATTAACACAAAAGTATATATAAATATACAGGTCAATTTGATCTCAACCTTTAATATGCTCAACCTTTAAATCCTAGAAGGTATATACACAAACACCAAATCACTAAAGTTGTAGTGTCAAATCCCACTACACATCTTATATAATAATTAAATGGGATACAACTAGTAACTAATCTTAAAAACGTTCTGCAACTAATATTAAAGACAATTATTGAAACCTCAGAACCTCAAAATGCCAAAAAGGAAGTATTCTAGATAGTAACAATACTTAGATGCAATTATCTTACCTTATAAATACACTAGATTAGTCAAAGTATAATATCACTATTTTCAACTTCCTTCACTGCAGTAGCTAATAAAACTTAGGTCTATATAGGTGTGTAATGGCTTCCACGTGAATACAAAAGGGAAGAAATAATGATAGAGAAAAAAGTTTAGTTAGCGGTGCAGTAGAAGAAATCCTACTAAAGTGATAGATGCTTAAGAAGAAACTCATCAAATTGCCGACTTTACAATGTCGGTCATCTAATACAAACTAATAATAATACTAATAAAATAATAACTCAAATAGAATATTATGAAAAATTTATGTGCCCCACTAGCAATAGTAATAATAATAATAATCGTAATAATATAACTAAGCAAACTACTAATTTTATAGATTTTATTTATTCATTTATTTTAGGTAACACTTAATAGATACTATAACTAGAAAACCAATTAAATAGAATAGAAAGATAACTTAAAATTAACAAAACATAAGTATTTTCTAATAAAAATAAATTGAATAATCATATAAAAGTAGTAATTTGGTACATGTCAACTTATTCTAGAGCGTATCTTGAACATTTCACTGCAAAAATTTCTTCAGAGTAATGTTAATAAAAATAACCAATTTTCTAAAACAGATACTCAAAATAGATGCAGATAGTATATTAGTGTAAAAAGAATATTATGCATCATGTTATTATTGGCCATTTACGTTATGTGAGGAATTGGGCGTCGTTTTAGAATTTAGGATATCACAACTGGGTACTTTTGTTATTGTCAATTATTCTAGTTACCAGTTATTAATTTGATTACTGGTGGTTATTAACTAATTTGGTTACTGCTTTCCAAACTAGTTACTAGTTACAGATATAGATGACTGACTAACACTACTTATAATTGTTGGTTATTAGTTACTAGTTTCTAGTTTCTCTGATTTTTGGTTACCACTACCAATTTGGTTGCTAATTTCTAGTTTTTGGTTATTAGTTTCTCTAATTACTGGTTTCCCCATTTACTAAGTGTCAGTCACATCAATTTAGTTGTAGTTTTCTCTGCTTATTAGTTACCAGTTACATCAAATTGGATATCGATTACTCTTATTATCAATTATTATTTTTTATTCATATAAGACAACAACCATACAAGTTACTAGTTACAAGGCTTGGTTACTTACTAACCAATAGCCATACGAGTTCCACACAATTAAGCTTTACATGCATTACATAAGCTAAAACAAATCTAGTTACCAATCTGGTTACTAGTTTCTATACAATACCTAGTTACTGGTTACTCTTGTTATTGTCATATTGATTACTAATTATTCTAGTTACCATTTACCAATTTAATTACTAGTGGTTATCAACTAATTTGGTTACTATTTTCTAAATTAGTAGTTAGTTAGAGATATAAGTGATTGGTTAATAGTACTTATAATTGTTGGTTACTAGTTTCTAGTTTCTCCGATTTCTAGTTACCACTACTAAGTTGGACTAAATTAATGAATTCTTGTTGTGTGATTACAAATTACAGTATATGAATTGGAAAAATCCATTTTTCCTTAAATTGCTAGTGTAGGATTGATACAGGAAATCCAAAAAGCCTTGCTTTAATTGATACATGAGTTTATATATATTGACTTTGGAGAAGAAATAACTACGTACAACAAGAAATAGATGCACTAGAACAAGGGCCATTATCAAGATACTATACCAAGCTACTAGTTAGCATTCAAGTTGGTGGTGTCCATTATGGCTGCTGCTCAACTAACTCGAATCACTGGAACCCTGTGGCATGCTGATAATGCTTCATTCATTTGCGAAATTTGAACCAGCAACTTGTTGATTTTCCGCATGTTGTATTGGATAAACGACAATTAAATTAGACCCATAGAATGAAGGACAATCTTAGTGGAAACAAACCAACCAACCTCATCTTAGTCTCTAAGAAGAAGAAGCAAACGCTCGTTGTCATCCCAGCAGTGGTGAAGGACTCTCGGTCTTCACCACGGCCGCCACATCCTGCGCAAAGTAGAGAGAGCAACACTACTGCAGCCACCCCAGCCACCAATGCAATTGAGCAGAATTTTCCTGTGATCAACGAGTAATTATATGCCTTGTAAGCCGCTCTAATGACCTCACGGCTCAGAATCTCAAATTGCAACCTCAATTGCTTCCCGATTTCTTTCATTGATACAAGCTAGGAGTTTGACCACAGCGGCAGTGGCCTTTGAGCCTTCTCTTCGGGCTTCAAATTCATTGAAGATAACGAAGACAGAGGCATTGGCGATGACGAAGATGGCGAGTTAGGCTTGAGAGGAATTGGAGGAAAGATTTAGTTGTCATTTATTGCGTTGGTGGCGTTGTTGTCGTCGTCTATGGCTGAAGGAGATTTGAATTACTGCCATGGCAGATGACAGGTCAAAGAGAATGGTGAGTCGCTTTGCTCCCACTCGGTGAAAGACTCAGGAAACGCGACACATTATCCATTTCCACTGGTGCTTAATTTGACTCATTGTCATGAGCTGACTTTTGAGAGTACGAAGCTTCGATTGGCTTCATTATCGATGTCCTCATCACGTATTCAGCATCGAGTTAGTTGTTGAGCTCCTCAGATCTAAGCATGATAAAGCGAGAGACAGAGAGGAAGAAACGGGAAAAATATTGATATTTTTCCAAAAAGTACCGTATGAAAATCAATTAAAAGGAGGGGTCCGTGTATGTGATATATTTGTTTTAAAATACCGTGTATTTCCTAATTTTCTCATTAGTCTGTTCAATTATAATTCTAGTAATACGGTAATTTTTTTTTAATAAAGAATTTAACCTGACTTTTTTCTTTTGATATATAAATATAACGCGATGGGAGATTTGGATGTTGGCAGTAAATATTCTTTTAATCAACATATTTATCACATTCCATTATGTTTAATCCAATACACACTAGCAATACAAATAAGGCATTTTAGCCAAATGGCTTAGATCAAAGTCTGCAAAATGGCCGTTTTTCAAACCCTACTGAAAAATGACTAAATTTTGAAAATTATTTAAAAAAATAGCAATTTTTTATATTTAGTATATCAAAATATATTGATTTATTTTTAAAAAATTAATTTACTTATAAAAAGTAGATCAACTGAAAAACAGTTATTTATCAAAATAAAATTATAAAATGGTTATTTATCAAATAGATATATAAAACGGTCATTTTTTAAATTGATACGAAAAAAGATCATTTCTTCTAAATACTCATACAAATATGCCTGGCGCCTTAAACCATTTTCTTTTTGCTTGACTATGTTTGGAACTTGATTTTAGTAGCGAAAAAAATTGTGAGGGAAAAATTGAAGGAAAAAGATAGGGAAAATATTTTTCTAAAATTCTATAAGGTTTAGTTTTCGAAAACGTCCTTTACAAAATTTCCATAAAATTTTTTCTTCAATCTTTGATAAAATCCAAACAAAAGAAAATAGAATTCCTAATAATTATTATTTTTTACTCCTTAAAATCCAAGATCCAAACGGATCCTTAGAAAAAGAATTTTTTTATATTTTTTTTAAAGGCAAATTATGCGCCTCTAGTTAAGCTTGCTTACAACCACATATATCATAAGAAGGAGGAATTATGAAATAAAATAAAGAGAATATGAAAATAGTGGGAAGCTTTAATAAGTTCTGCCACAGATTTGCTTAGTTTATTTTTTTTTCAGGTTGATCACTAATATTTTACAATATAGATATGTGTTACGATGTCTTTCTCGCTTATTATTATTATTATTATTATTATTATTTTTATTATTATTATTATGTACTATGTACATAATGAAAGATACAATACAGATCGAAGTCAAATAAAAAAGGTCAAATATGGAGGACCAGAAGTTCTCCTTCTATTCTTGTTGTCCTCTCCCTCTAACCTTGTCGTCTTGAGAAATTAGGTAAAATATGCATTATAAATAGGCATATTTTGGCCCATATGCTTCCCTCAATAAAACTCTGAAAAATATGCATATATCCACCTAAAATGTCACTTCTACCTCTAATAATTGGTTTACAATATATATACCTCTATTCTCCTTTTTAACTTAGCTGAACCTCTTCATTCCTCTATTATTCCCTCTATATCCTCTCAAGCTATCCTCTAATTCTTCAAGTTCTCACACTGTCTAAGGAACTAAAATTGTAATATTAGAAAAGAAAAAAAGGATAAAAGCTCAAAAAAAGAGAAAAAGAAGAAGCAGAAAACACAGGAAGAAAATCCGCGAAATAAATATGTAATTTATATGTTCAAATATTATGGATATTGTTTAAAATAGTTTTTAACTAAGTTTCGATATGTTCTGAGCATAATTTATGCATTAAAAGTTGATTTATGGGAATATCTACAAAATTCTAGAAAAAATGACTAGTCACCCTGATAAACATCAAATTTTCGATGTAATTTCGATTATAATTCGGTGATATCCGAGATTCAGATTGTATTTCGACTGTATTTTGATGGCAGTCAAAATTTCGACCTAATTTCAATGAATTTTTTTATGGATATTCGACTGTTTTGTTCTCGACCAATTTTCGATGTATTTCTTTGGTATTCGAGCTTATTTCGACAGCTGGAAATTTTAGATTTTTTCGTTATATTTTACGATTTATCTGTTGATTTTGTATACCTAACGAATGTAATTTGTATTTTATCTGCAGAGTCACATTTCAGCATCATAGTTTTGTATAATGGTGAATGGACGTTTTCGTCGGAGAAAATATTATGGTCTTATATTGCTAAAGAAAGTAAGGCCACAGGTGTATAGAAGGGTATAACTTATATGACCCTTATAGATAAGTTGTATGAGGTAATTGGAGTTGATAGAAGTCATTTTGATTTAGAATTTAAGGTTGTTTATAAATATGGTAGAAGAGATAGAATCCATATTCCTCTAACAAAGATTACTACTGATAGTGAGCTAGAACTTTGGCTTGAGGAGATGTCTTATTCTATTAAGTACCGTTCTCCTTTATATGTATCCATTTTGCTGAAGTTGAGTCCTATGGATGAGGATTGTAGTCAAAATGCTTCATTTGTGCCTGAAACAGGTGCACAAAAAATACAAGAGCAAAAGGCAGATCCAACTCCAGCTACATTGGCAGCGTATCCTCCAGAAATATGCCTACCAATAAGGGATGGTAGTATGATTGGGGTTTTAATGCAGAAAACATGCATCCATAAGAGTTAAACAAATGTTTTGGTGATAATGTTAATTTAAATTATACCAATGAGAATGATTTGGAGAGAACAAATAATGAGAAGGAACCTGCAACTAATAAGAAGAGATTACTAATAACTATACCTGAACAAGGAGAGTCAAGTAAAATACCTAAGACTCTAAGGACAATACCAAGGACTTCAAATAGTCGAGTGCGTAGGGCAAGAATAGTTGATAATGCATCGAAATAGAGTGCTCCTATGTCTTCGAAGGGAGAATTATCATTAAGAATCCCTAACAACTTATCAGCTGGATCTTCTAATTCAGTGAAAATCGTGGTAGGTTAACTATTTCAGAATAAGGAAGACTTGAAGCTGAAGTTGCACTTGCATGCAATGAAATCCAATTTTAAGTTCAAGGTGAAAAAATCAGGCAAAGATTATTAATTTATAACATGTATAGATGACAACTGTATGTGGCGATTGTGAGCTAAAAATATGGAGCAATCTGACATGTTTGAGGTGCGAAGATATGTGTCTGAATACACATGTTCGTTGGCAATAAGGTATAAGGACAACTGGTAAGCGGCACCATTGATTATTGGACATTGCACTAAGAGAAAATATACAAATCTAGCCAACCCTAATTATGCCTTTCGTTCAATAATTAACGATTTCTCTAAAGACAATGGGATTAACATGACATATAAAAATGTATAGAGGTGTAAGAAACAGTGGATGGTTCATACCAAAAGCTATCATCTTACCTATATATGTTGGAAAAGACCAATCCGGGAACAGTAACTCATTTAGAGACCGATGAGATGAGACATTTTAAGCATTTCTTCATGTCATTGGGTGTATCTATTTGAGGCTTTAGAGCAGCATGTCATCCCGTGTTGTGTGTGGATGGATCTTTCCTAAACATAAACTATGGAAGGACAATATTGGTTGTTATTGCACAAGATACAAATAAGCAGTTTTATCATGTTGCATTTGGAGCAGCCGACTCAGAGAACAACAAATCATGGATGTATTTTATCATGAAACTAAAGGAAGCAATTGGAGATGTTAAGAACTTAATCTTTGTATTGGATCGATACCCAAGTATTGTGAATGTATTATGAATTGTGTTCCCTGAGCACACCATGAAACTTGCATATATCATATTGGTATGAATATCCAGGCAAATTTTAAGACTAGTCATTGCCACAATGAATACTTCTTGGCGGCAAAATCCTATCGGATGAGTAATTTTTCTTCATCATTTTGAGAAGATCATGGTCAAGGATTAAGCCATTACTAATTATTTAGAAGAAATAGACATTAAGAAATAGAGCCGCACAAAATTCTCTGGCTTTCATTACAACATTATGATAAGTAATAACGCTGAGAATTTTAACAAACTAGTAGAGATGCTCGGAAGTATCCAATCATAATTTTGGTGGAGTTTCTGAGGTATACACTACAAACTTGGTTCTTTGAAAGGCGAACCTTAGCAATGGAATCCAATAAACTATTAGCCAAAAATATTGAAAACAAATTGGAGGACCGTATTGAGGCTACGAAGACTTTGATTGTTCAGCCTCTCAGCCACTATGAGTTTTATGTCATGGACGGTGATAGTGACGGTCAAGTTAACTTAGAGATGAAGACTTATAGTTGTAGGAAGTTTGACTTGACAAAGTCTCCTATGTATGCATACATTGACGACTGCTCTGAGCTGACGCATTAATCCATACATATTGTGTTCCTGGTATTATACAATTGATGCATAGCTGCACTTATATGCAGAGACTATATATCTAGTAGAAAATGAAGAAGAATAGGACGTAACAGATGATATTAACAGACGTACGGTGGAACCACCTCCTTATAAACCGAAGGTTGGTCGGCCAAAAACAAACGTAGAAAGTCGCAGGAAAGAAGAGCAAAATGCAATACCATTACAACTGTTATAGAGAAAAAGGCCACAATCGGGCAACTTGTAGGTACATGATGCCTACGGCTTCAACGCAAACATTAACACGGGCAACAACAATAAATGAGGCATCTTGAGTATTTTGTAATGATAAATTTATCATTTTAATTTTATAACTTTAAGTATAGTATTGTAATGAATAATTTTAATATTTTTAATTTCATGTGCGTTATATTTTAATATTTTAGTTAGAATAATTTTGGTCATAATATTTACTTTATTAAATTAATATAATTTTATTAAAAATTTGCAATAGTCGAGTTGAAAACAGTCGAACATAATCGAAAAGCATCGAATACTTAATCGACATCGAGTAAAAAAACCAGAATCCACATTTTTAAACCATTGAAATCATTATCATCAAAATTTAACAATCGAAAATAATCAAAATGAATCGAAAGTAATGGAACAGTGTTGAAATTTTGATAAAAGGATATACCTTGATAAAGTTCTTTAACAATCATTGAATACAATTGAAAACTAGTCGAAACGGAATCGAACTAGAATCGAATTTGCATCTAACAGCGTTGAGTATTCGTCTGTTGTATACGTATTGACTGGATTTATTACTTCCATCGAAATACCAACAAATTAGCATCGAAGTGCAACAAAGTGAATAAAAAATGCAACGAATTAAATCGAAATTCGAGTAAGGTTAAACCTAAATTTAATCTCATTCTTTTTCCAATCAAATTGCAACCTGAATTTTAACCAAAAAATAATTCATATATATTTTTAACATCAACACATAATTTATATACACATAGTATCTATGCCTCTAAATTATGGCAGGATAAATTAACACATAATTTGTCTCTTGAAAATTAAATAAAATCATCAACAATAGAATTCAATGGAATATCAACCAAGATGTATTCCAAGTGCTTGATCACATTAACGTCGTAATCTCCACTACTAAGACAAATTAGTCTAGTGGGAAACAAAAAAAAATAAACATTTACTTATCAAATTGGAGGACCGTATTCAATTACCTCTTCTTTGTTTATGGCACATCCTCAGAAGGCAACTTTCTCAAATCAAAATCACGAGGTTTGGTAAGAGTAACCAAATCAAGATTAGTTCGATCAACAATTTTATCAATAGCTAGCAAAAAATATGGAACCATCTTCACCATCGGAGTTATGGCTTCCTCGATTGATGTAGTATCATACAATGTCTGATTAAAGTCGTATATAGTGATCACATGTGCAGAAAGATCTACCTCCATAAGAACCCAATGGTTTGAATTGATATTGAAGAGATAGTAAACTTGATCAACCTCCATCTAAGCACGTTAAAATTTATTTGGATCTCCTTTAGTATAGTCGGTAAGGTGGTCATCCGACTTAAATTTTGATTTATTCATACTTTTTTTGAAAGTGTTCTACTGATAATTCATATATGCAATGAAGACCATGTTTGCAATGGTGGCCTTCTTTCTAAACGACTTTAGAAAAAACCAAAATCGTTCTCGTATCTACCAAAAAGCTGCATCAATATGCTGCTAAATGAACGAGTACAATAAATATTAAGTCAATACAAAAAATGATATCAAAATGTAAATTTACATGATATTACCTCATCTCTAAGCCACTTCCAATGGGTGTCGAGATCAAAGAAGAATGCAACACTAGCTGAACCAGTTGGAAGCTGGATTAGTTTTCGGTTGTCAATGGATCCATCTAGCCATTTCCTGAATGTTTCCTATTATTTCTTGTCAATTTTCCACAAAGGGATTGGTTTGCATGGATCGTTGACCTTGAACTTCTTGTTGGAGAGATCGAGTGTAGTAAATAAGTTTCTTGGTCTTGTGGGCTATCCGTTTTTTCTTGCGAAATTGAACTCCAGTAACCTCACTTGGTCGTACCTCCTTCATGCTCGGAGTTTACTGTTGTTCAGGGGTTTTTCGTTTACTGGGAGTCCACACCACTACATCATTACCGGTTCATACCTTTAAGGAAGCACATCTTACTCGGTGGCCTCTGAATCATAATTGTGCGGTTGTTGCTGTACTTTTATGTTCTCTATCATCTTCAATAGTCTATCCAGTTTATCATTCACTACCACCTGATTTGCCTTCGATTTGGGCGATGCCAGCCTTCAGCTCAGTATAAAAAGTATGTGAATGAGGTAAATCATTTGATGGTTGCTCCTCTGATTCATTTGTGAGAGCATCAAATATGCCAGCCTCCTTTGCAGCTCACTTTGTTTCGGTTGCCTCCTTCTTGTTTTCATCTTCCTCCTCACCTTCAATTCTTTCTACCTCAACTCCAGTATTATTGAAGCTATAATATAGATTATGATATATCTGGGCATTGAATTCCTTTTCAACCTCTCGTGGATTCAATATAGCCTTCATCACACGCTACAAAATGGTTCAAAAATAACATCAATCAACTAAGACAAATAAAAAATTATTTATAAATCATAGAAAGTATGCTATGTACTTACTTTCTTAATCTTCAATACATCTTCAAAATCCTTTTGTGATGGTGTTTTGTTACTTGTCTACGATAGCATCCTTGGGAATTTTATGCAAGGTTATCAGAAAATGTACCGGTCAGCTTAGGGATAATCTTAAAAGCCCAATATTGTAAAGCAATGCTAAACTCATACACAGTATATTAAGCTTGTTTGGCCTTTTTATTTTTTTGAATCTTATTAAGGTAATTTTCTCTCTAGTGGTTCATGTCTTTATTCAAGCTAATGAATGCCCTCTTATAAGATCGTCTTCCCCATGGATAATTAAAGAAATCCTCCTCATTCTTTATAAAAGATAACATATCTATTTAAATCTTGGTGATTGACTCATATGCCATCAAGAGCCCATCAACCAAGTAGCACACACCTAACTTTCACATGTCCTCTTTGTCCTCACAATTCAGAAATGCAGCTTCTAATTCATCGGATCTCACAGCGGCTTTGTTATTCAGGTATGTCTCTCTGAACCTCTCGCTACTAGATATAGATCTGAGGTTCACAATATTCGGATCTTTCTCAAAATATAATGTTACTATCAAGGCAAACTCACTAAGCCCAAATCTCAAACTGTTATCTCCAATGAAAAACTGCAACTTCTTGGGATTTCTAGATTTCACCATCCTTAACAATAAGTGATGTAAAAGTACTTTAGACACTTTCATTGGATGAGTGACAAAAAATTGCTTAAATAGACATTCGTTTGCCCTCTCCATCAAACTATATTTCTTAAATTATTGTTTAATCTTTGACATAACTATTGTTCCTTTTACGGTGACCCTTCTAGGAAAGTAATGCTCAACAGGCACAAGGAGATTTAACTTTGGGTTCTGCATTGAAGGAAAAACAAATTAAACAAATATTTAAAAAAAACATATATAAATATCGTCGAATTTCGGCGAAAAACGATCAAAATTTAATCGAACAAAATCGAAACACCATTGGACTTTCAAATACACAATTTTCAACGCCATTTTGATGATCATTGAGTAAAATTGCAGAAACCCTTAAAAATAGTGAAATCATCGAAAATGACTATTGGAATGCATCGAAAAACGGAGCATGACGAACTATAATCGAAAACGCATCCAAAAATAATCGAAATATTTACTTCCCTTTCCAATCTAAACATCCATCGAACTACAATTGAAAAATAGTCAGAAAAATTTACTTCCCTTTCTTAATCTAATTAGCCATCAAAAAACTATCAAAAAAGCACTGAATATAAATCGAACACGATAATAAAATTGCATCAAAATGACAATGAAATCGAATCGAAATATCATCAAATTTTAGGATTTTAATAATAGAAAATTTTATTACTTAAATTAAGTATCGAAATTTCATCGGAAAAATTAAATCGAAATATCATCGAATGTAAGGATTTTAATAGAAATTTTTATTGCTTAAAATAAGCTTCGAAAGTGCATTGGAAACTTAACGAAATACCATCGAAGAGAATCGAATAACAAAGAATTAGCATCGAAAGTTCCTCGAAATTAAAATCTCAAAATTTCATGATTTTCATCGTTAATCACTCGATAATTCAACAAATAGCCTCAAACATAAACGAAACTTAATCAAAATTAGAAATAAATGATTAATCAACTAAATTATTCGAAATTCCTAATTTTTCCATAAAAATAAAATCCCAAAATCCCTAATTTCTTACCTATTTTTGTGGACTCATTTTTCTGGATTTTAGACGGCGATGGCGATGATGACGGCAATGGAGCTAATCGCTTGGACTTCTGGGGGTACTTCAGTTTGATGTCCTTCTGAGGTTTATGGCTTTTGGGCTTCGGCTTTGATTTTTCAAGCGAAAGATAAGAACGATGGAGCGAGAGATGAGAACGACAAGGATTTTAAGAGACCTTCACCATGATTTTGACAGGGACCAATAGATTTAAAAGGAGAATCAGACTGAGATTGAAATGACTTGGGAGGGAGAAACGGAGACTCGATGACTATGAGAGAGGGAAGTGAAAAAATTGAATTTCAAGCATGGTTTTCCTTAGGTTTTTTTAGGGGCAGTTTCGTCCATTTGTATATTTTTCAGAGTATTTTTAAAATGAGAATATAGGCTAAAATAGGCCTATCTTCGTGTGTATATGGCCTCGTCTCTCTCTCTCTCTCTCTCTCTCTCTCTCTCTCTCTCTTTCTCTGCTCAATCTATAACGGCAAATGATAATAGTGTGGGATCAAACAATGGCAAATAGTGGCGACGTAAGAGAAATCGAACTTAGGGTTTGATTTAGGAAGGGAAGGGAGGTTTTTCATAGCTAGACTAGTTCAGCTCAATAGACATATGACTTGATTAGATCTCCTTGATCTTAACTCTCTCTACCTCATTCTCATTCTGCTTTATGTGTTGTTTAGGTTAGAGTCCGAGTTGGTGAGAAAGGAAAGATGAAGAGAAGAAGGGAATTGATTTGATCTAGGCATTTGGTTTGTGCTTAGGACTTTTTTTTTCCTTCTTTTGTTTTTTTTAAGCACATTCTATTCCCAAAAAGAATTTCTATTCAAGTAAAAATTGTTGTGCAAAAATAAAATAAGTAAATTAATTAATTAAGAAACATCACTGCAATAAGAGCTTTCATACATTTGGCTTCATCAAGAAAAATGAATAGGTCATTCAATTATAATATTGTTCAAAGGCTAGAGAGTTATTGGTACAAAAAGCCCATCCATTGTTATGTTTTAATTCTTTTGTTTGTTTATTTGATTTAATTTTATTTAAATCCATTTTAAGTATGGGGTTTGTTTGGTAAGATGTATAACTTAATCACAATTTTGGTGTTTAATGAGGGGCAAATTGGTCAATTCACACACAAAGGTGCATATTTTTTAAAATTTCAAATATGAATGTATAATTTTGCAGACTCCAAAACATAAGATTAAAAATACAAAAAGACTATACTTAAATATATTACTTTGCAATTTACTCTATAATTAGACTCCACACAACCCAACATTTATTTTTCCGTTTAGATAAAACAAAATAGCTTACCTTGGAAGAAAAAAATATCAAATTTGCTTAGAGATCGTTTTTAGCACGTTGTTCTAACACTTTTAGCAGTGTCTGGAACATGAGCTTGTTTTCAAATTTTTTTTTTTTTTTTAAAAGAAAAAAGGTTCTGAAAACGAAAACAAAAGAAAATGTTCTTTCCCATTGAAGAAAAAACGGCAGCAAGAAATTACTACCGCTCTATAAATCATGAAAAGTTAATAGCTAAATCAACAGCCAAACCATAGCTTTAAGCCTAGCATGCATGAACATTAATTATTCCCGATTAGCAGAATTAGTACACCCTACACAAAACCTACAATAAAATTTCCCTCACAAAAATACTATGCCAACTAATATTAGTGTGATTAAATAGACAGAAGACGCAACCTCAGTTTTAGTTTATGTTCCTTTTTCCTTAAAAGCCTAATGTAATGGAACGGTGAATAAATAGTTCATAACATTTTTCAAACCCCTTGACTAACATTTCCCACACCCAATTCCTAGTCTGGAGGTAGAATTTTCTGTTCTATGAAAAATTTTAGTGATCCTTTTAAGCACGAGTACCCTCCTTAGATAATCAAGGAACGGTTGATCTGAAACCGGAATCGACTTCACACACCAGCCAATTGGCCAAGTTACAGCCGCTGTTGCAATACATCCCAACCATTGCTTCCAATTCAGGTTTGTTGTGTCAGCAAACTTCTTCAAATACTCAACCATGATCACTTGGAGAACAAGAGTAAAGCCAATAATTCCCATGAACAGCTTGTTCTTATGAATCCCTTTGAACACATTCTTCTTTTCCATACTTCTAGCATTGAACTCATTAAAGACTTGGCAAAGCACAAAGGTATTGAAGATCAAGGTGTTGTTTACTTTTTGAGAGATACTAAACATGGACTCACCATTGAATTGTAAGACCAAGAGAATGGCAATTTGGTAGCAAGATTGAGCCAAGAGGTTTCTCCACATGATATTTGTTATTAAAGGCTCTGTTCGACCCACCGGCCTCCTCTTCATGAGCTCATCACTCGGCCGCTCGGTGGCGAGAGCTAGAGCTCCAAGCGTGTCCATGATCAAATTCACCCACAAGAGTTGAACTGCCGTGAGAGGGACTTCTCCGGCGGAAACTGCTGCGATGAAGTTGATAACAAGAGCCGCTACGTTGACGGTCAGTTGGAATTGAATGAATTTTTGTATGTTGTTGTAAACACATCTTCCCCACCTCAGAACGGTGGCCACTGAAGTGAAGTTGTCATCTAAAATGACAATGTCTGAGCTCTCCTTCGCCACTTCAGTACCTTGGATCCCCATAGAAAGTCCTATGTCGGCTTCTTTCAAAGCTGGCGCATCATTCGTTCCATCTCCAGTGACCGCAACTACGTGGCCTCTTTGTTTGAGGCATTGAACCATTAAGAGCTTGTCAAACGGGGACGACCTCGCCATTACTCGAATGTTGTCAATCTTCTTCATTCTGTCTTCGTGCGTGTAGTTTCGGAATTCAACACCTTCTACCACTTCTCCATCGTTGACATCACTGCCCGTGGCGGCCTCTAGGATTCCACACTCTGCAGCTATAGCTTTGGCAGTGAAAACATTATCCCCTGTGATCATCTTAATAGCCACTCCTGCCGATTTGCAAGCTTCCACGGCTTTCTTGACGCCCGGTCGACATGGGTCTTTGAGTCCAACTATTCCAAGCAATGTCAAGTCATCTTCCTTGAGCCTCCTGTGAGTCTTATCTTGATCGTCAATGTATTCAATCTCGGCTTCTGAAACTTGGCATTGAGCAAAGGCGATGCATCTGAGGCTGCTAGCTGCCATGCCTTCAATTATGTTCCCCATCTTTTTCTTCATTTCTTCATCTAATGACTTAAGAGTTCCATTACTTTCATAATAACTCGAGCACATTGCTAAAACCATCTCGGCGGCTCCTTTCCAGTGGACATAAATCTTAACCGAGTCATTTATCTTCTTTTTTAACATAACCCCACTTCGTTTCTTATCCGAGTTAAACGTTTCAACATGTAGAATATCGTACTCATGCTTCAACTTTTCGATATCCATGCGTAGATACAGAACAGCCCAAGAGAGTATAGCCTTCTCAGTTGGGCTACCAGAAAATTCAAGTTGAGTATTACTTGATTGAGGATCAGGTTTGTAAACACTACCAGTAGTGTTCAAACCGACTCCTTGATAGAATAGTTCACGAACATTCGTCGAAATTGAATTTGAATAATCTTCTTCATCGATTTGTTCTTGACCAAGCACAAATTTAGTTACTTTCATTTGGTTTAACGTTAAGGTTCCGGTTTTGTCAGTACAAATAATAGTTGCGGACCCCATTGTTTCGCAAGCTGATAGTTTCCTGACCATAGCTTGGTCAGCCATCATTCTTTTCATAGAGTAAGCCAGAGTTAATGTCACGGCAAGTGGCAATCCTTCTGGGATTGCCACCACCACGATGGTGACCGCGGCTGCGACAATTCGCACTACCGCATTCAAAACATCGTCTAAATCTGTTTTACCTCTAATGTACTCCTTATTTCCGTTTTCATCTTCAGTATTTCCGGTAAAATAACGAACTAACATGACTACAAGGACTAGAGAAGCAACTGTAAGTCCTACCTTCCCAATTGAAGACGTCAGTTTGTCAAGCCTAGCTTGTAAAGGCGTTCTCTCGTTCGTATCTCGGGTTATGGAGCTCATCATCTCGCCCCATGCCGTGTTCATCCCGACAGAAGTCACCAGCATCTTCCCACAGCCGTCGGCTACTTTGGAGCCAGAGAACAAGAAAGGATGATCGCTTGAATCAATCTCAATGTGATCACTTTCTCCAGTCATGCTTGACTCGTCGATGAGCAATGAGTGACCAGTTAAGAACAAACCGTCAGCCGGAATTTGATCACCGATGTTAAGCAAAACGACATCTCCAACTACGATATCGAAGATGGAGATTTCTTGCCGCCTCCCGCCTCTTATGGCATCAATCTTGATGTTGTCACCTATCTTTGAAAGCTTATCGAACTGCGTCTCTTGTCTGAAGTTACTGAGAGCCGAGCCAACGATGACAAGCAGCACTGCAATGAAGATGCTGCCACCTTCGTACCAGCCTTCCTTTCCGCCGTGCTCTTTGATTCCGAAGCCGAGAGCCAGAGCAGCACATACTAAAAGGATCAAAATGGTGGTGTCCTTCAAAGCGTCCACCACAAAGTAAAACAACCCTTTTGGAGGAGGCTTGACATAAGTATTTGAACCGAAGACTTGACGTCGTTTGTCAACGTCTTGGGCGTTTTCAGGGATTCCATTCTCAGGGTCAGTCCCTAGAGAGGTGGCGATACCTCCAACCCCACCGAGCCGGCGTAGAGTTACCAAGTTTTTCTCCTTCACCATCTCCGTGAGGTCATTATTATGATCACGGAAGGGGACGACAACGTCGTTGGGCGTTCTACTGATTTCATGGTGCGAAGTAGTGCTGCTTGGAGAATTAGGGTGCGAGAGCAAGGCCTCGGTATAGTTCTTGTAGATGTTTGTTTCGGATACAATAACATTAACATGTTTGGGAAGCGAGAGCATGACCCGGACGAAGTAGATAGCTCGGTAAGCCATGCGCCATCGTTTCTGTGCTCTTGTGATTTCATAGAGGAGTTTGCCACAAGTAATAGGTGAATGGTCGCCACTACTTGACATGGTTATATTTTGGCTTGAAGGAAATATATGAAGCAGTTACTAAGAAAGAACTTCATTCATGGTTCAATGGAAACCATGTCTTTATATAGACAACAAAACGTAATATGGGGCACAACTTGTTCCACAAGAATTTTAATTGAGCAGCCACTAGCACCGCTCTGTATTTGGTCAAAGGTCAAAGGAAAAAAGGCAATGAGAAAGCAGTTTCCAGCCTTTACTGGCAACCAATTTATCAAAAAACACAAAAATGAACAAGACAAAACGTGAATTTATTTATTTCATTTTTTTATTTTCTATTTTTGGTAATGCTTACTTATCGTTCCCAGATTCAACGAGAAAACCCTTCAGTTTTCAGGCTGGCATCTGTAAGAATGGTTTCTTGTATAAGATGACATAAGTTAAACTAATTTCCTCACTTATTTAATCATTGACGAATTTCTTGTCACAAATGCACCCCTGATCTCCTACTATTCTTTTTTATACAAGTCCTTCGCACTGACGCTACTTTGAAAATGAAATATCGTGCTGATGAAGTAATACGCCATGGCTTATCAAAAATTTGCCATAATTGTATGTTAATAACTTGAGAAAAAGATTATGTTTACTTTTCAGCTTTAACTCGATAACTTCTCTTTAATTATTTCCAATTTTCCTAGAAATTACATTCAAACAATATTATTTCATCCATGTTTTCCAACAGGGTCGTGGTCATATGATTCTAACATGATGTCGGTAGGCAGATTACCAGTTAATTGTTAGTTGTTGAACTTAATTGTGTCCCTAGAAAATGCTCAACCTTGTCAAACTCCACGTATCTTTAGTTAATGCCGCCCAGCCGTACACGTACACTAGCCCTGCCCTGCCCTGCCCTGCCCGTAAAGGAAGTATACAAGAATAAAAAGGGATATGAACTTTGGGTCATTTAGGAGAATGGCCGAATTTTCAAACTCATTAAAAAAATATCAATTTATCTTTATTCTTGTAGAATGTATCTGGATGCACAAATTAAATATACTAGTTTATGTTAGCTAAATCAAGTACTAAAAGATATTTGTTAAAACCAACTAGGGTTAAATATAGTAATGGTCCATGAATTATACTCACTGTATCATTTTGTCCCCGAATTTTTAACTTACATAAATAATAGTCCCTGAATTTTTAACTTAAGAGTAATGATCCTTGAATTATATAATTGTTATAACAATGACCCATTTGATACAAACTGTTAGTTTTTTAACAAAAAATAATCATGGACAAAGTGTACACTTGGTCATTATTTATTTTTATGAGTCAGAATCTCGTTTTTAGCCATACTTACTAAACTGCGCACTTTGTACAAAACTCATTTCTGTTAAAAATTTAATAGTTTGTGGAAAAAAATAGTTATTGCTGTAATAATTACATAAATCTTAGTAGTCTACTATGTAAGTTGAAAATTCATATTCTCATTTTTTTTACCACAGTTATCAAACCGTGTGCTCTGTAATGACTTGTTTCTATTAAATATTTAACAATTTGTGACAAAAAAAATCATTTTTATAACAATTACAGAATTCAGGGACTATTATTATGTAAGTTAAAAATTCAGAGAACAAAGTGGTACAACAAATATAATTCAAGGGCTATTAATATCATTAACCCAACTAAGTATTTAAAAGTGGTGTTGAGTCTAATTTTTCCTCTAATTTTCCTATTTATTTTTTGGGATAATAACAAAACTATCCATTGGGTTTTGATGAAATGCTCAATATATCCTTTCAGTTTTTGTAAGTCACAAAAATATCTCCTCCGATTAGTAAATTAATACAAATTTCACCCCTATAACTTATTAGGTCAAAATTAATAAATAAAACGTCAAAATTACCCTCACTTTAAACTTGTAACAAAGTAAATATTACTTAAAGAATAATAAATAGTGTTCAGTGAAGAAAAAAATAATGACGGATGAAAGAGAAAAATGACCAAGAATAAGAAGATTTAGTGAAAAAAAGTCTCATAAATTTTTCAAAGAAATTTTTTAATTTTTTTTAGCTATTTAATTGTATTTAGGTAATAAAATCTTGGTCATTTCAAAAATAAAATTCTTACTAAATTTTGACCGAATAAAAAAAGAGGTAAATTTTGTATTAATTTGTTAATCTGAGGAAATATTTGTGTTATTTATGAAAATCGAATTGATATATTGAGCATCCCGTAAAAGTAAGAATTATAGAATCTATTCCTCGATAAATATAAAGCGGCTAACTATTATGGACGGCGACGCTTCCAAAGCAAAGTTAAAAGGCCTCCTAAAGTCACTGCATTACGGAATAATTAACTTTTTCTTTTTTTTCGGTAAATGTCAGAATATTTCCATCCTCTTCGTGAGAAAAAAAAAATGGAAATTAGACTCCATAATTCCACTTGGGTGGGCTAGCTAGCCAGAATTCTAATCCAACATGCCCGCCATTTTTCTTAATTCCTTTTTCGTCCTATATGTTGACTCTCGAATCGATCTTTTTTTCCATATCCTTAATCCTATACATTTCGATCTAAATGTAAGTTGCACATGTTTTGATCGGCACTTTCCCATTTCCGTGGAAACAAATACCAAAACATCAATTACTGATAGGTTATAGGCATAGCTTGAAGAAGCCAAACGTGTAACTTTCTGCGCGTGTTTTAAGACTTGTCGCTAATGCATGGGCATATGTTGACGAAGGAACAATGACGGCATCCAAAAAACAAAGAACCAAAAAAAAAAAAAAAAAAAAACAAGTTATCAGACGGAAAAGACGTAAAAATAACTTCACCATAACACGACATTGACAAAAACCAAGTGGACAAGTTAAAGTCGTCTATGGCCGTCAAGGAAATTTCCTTGAAACTTCTTGAGTTCACTCAAACTAGACTAATCCAATTCTAAAATCCAAAAACCGCGTCCTAGACGTGTATTTTTGACCAAGGAATAGTACTTAAACTAGTTATGGAGGGAGACGACTAAGCCAACTGAGATTCCAACAGTCTTTAATATAATGCTATGGGTGGCTATAAGAAACATATGAAATTTGCTTTGCCTTTTGGAAATTAAGCAGAAACTTCAGGCTTTCCTAAAGCTTGTACTTTAATGGAGTAAAGGCTAGAAATGTCAGTAAGAGGTGGCTATACCTAAAAAAAATGACTAGGAAGTGACACCGAAACTTGACAATAACAGTCAGGACTCGGTTTTGCGTCTGTCCCAATCTCCACGTGGAATTATTTGTGCCTATAACTAATTAGGTTGCAAGAAGACTCAATTATGACTCCAGTTGTCTTTCACATGGTGTTCTACCAAAGTCTCTTTAGTAGGAAATAGACCAGCAGTTCTCCGTTGAAATTAAGCTAAAGGAATTTGAATATACATATTATATATTCACAGGTTAGTACAAGATTTGGTTTCATCTCTACTAATTTGGCTAAATACTCTGGTAATTTTCTACCTAGTACAGGTGATGTGTCAACACCATAGAAGAATCACCAATCCAAAGAGTACAGCTCAATCCATTGATTGTTTAAAAAAAAAAAAAAAAGNAAGAACAAATCCTCATTTGACAAAAATGTACGATGTTCACAACTACGGTCCTAAACCATCCAGCCACCTAAATCCATCTGCCAGTCCTAAGTAAGCTACGTGCCTTTATCATCTTAAGAAAACAAGTCATTAATTTATAAAGCCAGTATCAACGCTCAGATCATTTACTTTCAAAAACGAGATATGAATTTTTCAATATAAGCACATCTTTACGTACTAAAATGAAACATCTAGTTGCGTGGAAGTTGTACAAGGGTTGACTGCCCGTTGGATATTTGTTTAAAATGGTACGGAACATTGACTACCTGTTAAAATATTAAGCGAATAAATTGGGCTGTCTATCAGTTCTATTCTAGGCCTTGAATGTTCAACTGGGTTCATTCAGCCCAATCCATCCAGGACTATATGCTGCCCAACTTGAGAATAGTTGCAAAGTTTGGAAAACATAGTGCAGCCATATTTGTCTAGTTATAACTTTGTAATGCCTCCAATCTAATGAACCAAGCAAGAAAGAAAGAACTCAACTAATCCATGTTCACACCAAATTTCCCATTCGAAAAGGGTTTGGCATAACTTATACTATGTTTGTAATTGTATAAATACCTGACAGAATATATCAAAGCATTTATGCTAATCAAAACCAAAGACAAACCAACAGTACCAGTTGATCCAGCTCGCCATTGCAAATTTGAGCCAAAGACAGGCCTATCCACAAGTTACACCCACAAAAAAGTCCAGGAAGACATCTATCTTAATTCCGACAACTGGTCAAGATACTAGTATGTGCCTGTCAAACCTAAGGCAGAGCCTAAAGTCCTGATAATCATCTGTCTAGAACTCTCTTAACCAATCATTAATCCTAATAGACAATGAATGTCCCATAGATACTCCAAGAATTCTCCACAAAAACCCATTTTTATACCTCCACTTTTCCTATATTTCATTCTTAGCACAGATAAGAGAAAAAGGAAATTATGACAGGTAACACTGGAGACCTTTCTTTTTTCCCCAATATCCTTTCTGTTCTACTTTCCTATGACTAATCCTATGCTCTATGTTGTATGTGGCACAGATATCTCCACAAGGGACTCGTATTCCTACCAAAACAACCTTTTAACAACACTTTCTTGAAATTTAATACTTCATAAATAATTGGGTTGATCAGCGTAAGAATGTATATTTCAAGTCTAGATAACTTCCAAAAAACTTTGCATAAGAAACTTCCTCCATCCACCCACGCCATAGATGCCCTGAGCATAGTAGGAATTTTCTGAAATAACCTATTTAACCATGGAAAAGGATAGTGCTTCTAATTAGAACCATAGAGTGTAGCAGTGTACAGAACGAACAAATATGTAGATTTAAATTGACATATCCATGAATTTTTCTTGGCAATGTTACTAAGATATATCACATCGTGATTTCCAGAGAATTACTTTATCTCCATATCCAGGATTTCAATATCTAAGTAAACAAATTACACTCCATTTTTCAAGACTCAGCAACAATTAAAGCTTGTCAAGTGAAAAGGTAGATGGGAGAACCCCAATTCTCCGACTCTGTTGGGGGGAGGCAAAAAATGAAACAATTATGTTGGTAAACTATAATATGGAGGAGAATGGGGGATTTACTGCACTGAAATGAGCATAAAATTAGAATAATTAGGAGTCGTGACAACATCAGCGTAAATCCCGCACCCAAATATTGTTATAGCTATATCCAAGTTGTGGCAGATAGTATCAACAGATTTGGCAGTGAGACTATATGCCAATCCCAGGTAATGGGGAAACACCGTTAGTTGCAATAGATATGAGTCTAGAGATGACAGTGACATGACAGAAACAGCAGAATACATGACAATCGTGAGGGTTATTCCCGGTTGCATTGCATATGGACTAAAGCAATCAGCCATATGCAGCTAGAAAAAGAAACACAGTATAGGCACCTATCACGTTACAATTTTTATAATCATCTGTGCATCAAGGTCATGCCAATAAAAGGATTGGATATCACTGCTTTCGTAGAGTAAGCAATACAAGACGCCACCACATAATACAAACAAAAAATATTAGCATAGACTAACACAAGCCTATACTACTTGGACATTTTTTACAAGTCAAAACGCTACAATATGATACAGGCAAAAAATATTAGCAGAATCTATCACAAGCCTATACTACTTGGACATTTTTCAAAAGTCAAACCAAAAAGGGTGATGCAAGTCAAATGGGACATTAATAATATTCAGTATCACAAACTCCTCCATGAGTATCAATTGACTCTCACCCCAATTCACAATTTTAATGGGATGATTTCGTAAAACCTATACAAGGGCAATGCATATGAAACACGTTTAACAAGATAACACAGTAAGTTATATTAAGTCATATCATCATCACCATCAAACATCAATATTCTCTCATGTAAAGCACTAATTTTGCAGGCTAAATCTTGAAAGTAAAAGCTGAAATGCACATACCTCTGCAATGGCGGCCAACGGAAGCACCAATTCCTAGTGTAGATTATCCCCAGCCAGACTCCAAATGCTTGAAATTGTGTGGAACATTGCTTAATATCCGCTTTCTCGCGCATTTCTGTTCAAGTGGATAAACTATTAAGCTCCAACTTTTCGAAAAATCTCAATACTACGATGTTTCCCTGCCACTAGCTCCACCTAAAATACAATCAATATCAGAACTAGAGCCAAGTAATTCACTCGCCCTATAATTCGTTGCCCCAAATTCTCGAGTCGAAACCAATTGATTGAATCCAATCAAATTGACCCAGTTACTCCTATCCCCCATTGTTGCCCAGCAAACCAGCTTCTGAAGCTGCTTCGGATTCAAACCCCTACCTTTAACCACAACCCTCGCGTCCCTAAACGACTTCAAGCACCTTTCTCCCGCGAACCCAGAACACTTCTCCTTCGCCGCCGCGAAACAGCCCTCCATCTCTCGCTCTTCGCATCGCTCCCTCTCCTTCAAATCCGAAACCTTAAACCCAGTCAGAGTCCGCCACCACGGGGGCTTACACTTGCTCGAAGCGCTGATCGTGCACCCGATCCGGGCCCCGGCCTCGCACTGCTCGGTAATCTTGGACTCGCAGGCTCTATACGCACTCCCCCAAGCTTTAGGGTCCCGGAACGCGAGCACGTACGAACCGGCCGATGGGTCGTCGTTCGGACCGGCCGGGACGGGGCCCCGGAGCAAGGGAAGCGGGCGATCGAACGCGACAAGGGTCGAAGAGGGTGCGTACTCTTCGAGACCCTCCGGTGGCGAGGGTTCCATAGTAGGGTTTTGGGTTTTGCGCGGAAGTGAAGCCAAATTGTCAGAAGCTTTTAAGGATTGAAAATGGGTTTTCGATTTGGGAAAGTAACGATGAAATTTACCAGGAAAAGCCTGAAGGTTTCGTCTCCGCGAGGGGTGGCACTAGTAGTTGTCGTTCTAGCCTATCTTCCTTGGCAACTCTGGCTACGTAATCGCGTTTCTGTGTGTGTGCGCGCACACCGATTTGGGAGTTGGCGGAGGCTTGGCGCCATCATATTGTGATACTTTGATGATAAAGAGACGTTATGTGGAAATTACCAGGATGATGTACTGTTTGCTGCTCTAGCTCATTAAAACGACACGTCGTTTTTACTTCCAACATTTTCACCGTGGTTTATGTTTGAAAACAGCATAATGCCACATCGCTTCGCTTGTAGTAAAAACGTAAATTAAAACAAAAAGCGGTCCAGCTAACGGAAATTTTCTCCCTTTCTGCGGATTTTTTTAAGTCCAAAAATCACAAAAACAATTTTGAAATCTGACTAAAATGTATTTTTGTTTGGATGTCAAGACATTAAATCCTTTTTTCAAAAAAAAAAAAAAAAAATTGGGATGGTTTGAGAGCTTTCATGTAAATGCCAATATAGCCATATAAATGTCACTGCAGCAAAAACAAAAGTTTCATTAAAGAGAATACTGCTGATAAATAATAATTTTAAGAAGTTATGGAACTAAAAAAACTCATTTAAGGTTTACACAACTAAAGATTCTAAATCTAACACGTAATATGATAGTATTAAGTATAATCCAATCGAATTCAAATTGTTCTAATCTTAAACGCGTGTATCAAACATACCCTCTATGTACTAGAAGTTTGTTATTTAAGTCAGTAACAAGTATTCTTTTAATACCAAGTTCAAAAAAAAAAAAAAGTCCTCTCTTAATACCCATCAAGAATAAAGTCATCTTTTAATGATAATATTATAAAAAAAAAAATTGAGTTATTTTTTGTTTTCTGAGAATTACAGGATTAGTTTCATTATGGCCCATAAACTTTCAAGTGTTCCATTATATTATTCTTGTTATCTCAATTATAATTCTATAACAAATCAAGAGCAAAAACTAAGATAAAAAAACATAAGGTAGCATAACGTGCATTTGAAGTTTTAGAGGTTAGAATTAAGAGAAAAACATAGTTCAGAGTAATAAAATAGGACATCTGAAAGTTCAAAAATCAAAAGTAGATTGACCCAATAGTTTGGAAGGTAAAAATGAAATAACACAAAAAGGACACGGTTTAAACCTAGAACACCCCATCTGGTTCCTTCCAACCATCTTTCTCTATATATTGATCGGTCTTTAATTTATCTACTTCAATATTTTATCAATAAGAAGATTAAAATGGTAAATTGATCAGTGTTCTTGAAAGCACCTTTTTCATCTTCAAGAGGAGTTTGTCACTTTTATTTCAATCTGCCTTTTTTTTCTTAATATTTTTTCCCAATTATCATCGTTGGCTGAGGTTTAGTCTTTTAGCTATGATACGTATATTTCTTTTAATTTGGTTTAAGATTGATTTGATCTAGCCCTTTTGAATATAATTTTATAGTTTCATTAATATATAAAAACAAAAAAAAAATAAATGGAGAAACAAATGGAAGAACAATTCAAAATAGGATATTAATATTAAGGAGGGAAAAATAAAGTATCAACATAGGAGGAAAGGAATGGTTTAGAGAAAGATTGTTGGATGGGAAAAAGAGGGAAATGGTAAGATGCTACAAATACAAGACTTAAAGAACGATGTATAATTAATTTCAAAGTTCGTCTCGTTTAGTATTTTAATAATTAAAAAAGAGAAAAGGAGTGTTTACAGGTAATCAGACTCCTTAGGATGTTGGTGGGGGAAGTATTCCCATTCTTTTGTCCTAAATTTGTGTGGGCCCCACATATTTCCCCCTTTCCCATATTTTAGTAAACCTTTGTATGGGAATCATTACCCCATATACCATTCTCATTACTCTTTAGTAAACATGCCATTAGAGTGGGAATAGAGCCCAAAAAACAATTTGTTCCTACGGCTTACAGCTCGGATAAAGGAGATGTTTTTATTTTGTAAATGTTGTCAAGGTAAACGACTTGTCGTTTCTTTCTTCTAAAATTATATCTTATAACTTCGCTTTACCTATGCTATAGAAATTGACATCCAACGAAAAAGTGACATGTATTAACAAAATTGAAAAGCGAAAATTAAGTATTAAGAACAGTAGACAATGTATGGTAAAAATAAAATCGTAAATAATTGCAATTTGTTATGAAGGAGATCGTCAATTTAGGTTTTAAAACATCTGTTCAAATAAGAGCACACATTATATTTTGCAATTATCTCTACTTACAATTCGAGTATGTAAATCTGCAATTTTGAAAATGAAAATCAGATAAAATGGAAAGGTTAAACCACAGTATATAGCTATCGTAATTTGCTCTATTTTATTTCACATAAATTATAAGCCTATACACAAATGTGAAACTGTTGATCATTGCTGTCAAATGGTGTACACAAAATGAAATCCCAAATTCAGTCATGGTCGCATAATCACTCGCATTTGTCGAAGATGACCAAAAAAGGAAACAAAGTCCCATTGCTTCCAAAAACTGTGACGCAATGACAAATTTTGGTCCATGTATATATAATTAATTTAATATGTATATTATATTAGTTTAGCATCATAATTCTTGCAAATTCCTCATAACTGACTTGACCATCACCATCTAAATCAGCCTCTTTAATCATTTGTTCTGCTTCTTCATCGGTCAACCTTTCTCCCAAGTTAATCATTACTTGTCTCAACTGCACAATTGAAAAAAAAAATTAGCAACGCTATATATATATATCACAATTGAAAATATACATAAAGCATTGTCACTGCAAATGTAATTAGATTGTCATTATTGCAAGCTAATTTCTCACATTTGTCAACCAGTTTTTTTTATGATCCATCATTATTGAAATTTTAGAGTTGCCAATCCTTTTTTTTNTAATTAATTCTCATAATATTTTCTTCTAGGGATAATAACATTAAAATATCCTGACTTTTAATTTTTTTGTAAAAAAATCCTGATTTTTGAATATTTGTAAAATAATACCCTCACGTTTAAATATCCACAAAATAATACCATAATTTTTGAATTTCTATAAAATAATACTCTCATTTTTGAATTCTACAAATTAGTACCCTAACAATTAAAATTCTTGCAAATTAATACACTAACATTTGAAATTCCTATAAATTTATAACCTTAATACCCAATTTGTTGATTTTAATGATAAAAAGATGGTAGTAGCCATTACCAACTTAATTAAAATTTATTAAATAATAATAAAATTTCTGAAAAATATTTGTAGTTAGTTTATTTCACTTTTCATTTAAAAAAAAAAGTAAAAAATTAGAATGAGAGGTAAAAATAATTAATTGTAAAAAAAGAAAAAAAATATGAGAAGTAAAAAAAATTGTGTATTTTAGCAATTAACCAAAAAAAGTAGTTATAAAATAATTTTTAATAATATATTAATATCTAAACATTTTTAATAAGTTAATGAGAAGTGTTTGCATCTTTTAATTTGCTTATAGTATAAATATATAAAGAAAACAAAAGCTGAGGGTATTAATTTGCAGAAATCGTAAATGTCAGAATATTAATTTATAGAAATCGTAACTGTGAGGGTATTAATTTGCAGAATTTCAAAAATGAGATTATAAATTTACAGAAGTTCAAAAAATAGAATATTGCTGAAAGTAAAAGTAAAAGTTAGCAACAAATGTTGCTGAAAAGTTGGAGACTTGAATATGTTTTAAATTATCACACTTTGATCATTCTGAAGTTCATTTAATATTACATGTTAATTAAAGGTTTAAGACTACGATGATCATATCCGGCATTAAAAACTTTATCCTAATTGTATATAGTTACCATCTCTCGGGGTGGAGCTAATAATTAGGTCAATTTGAATATGACACTATAATATATGGGACTGTATTATTATTATTATTTTGGTAGGATAATATAAAAAAAAAAATCCACTATTTTTAGTGTTTTATAATAAAAAAATCACACCTTTTATTTAAATATTCAATTTGTATTTTTTTATTAAATAGGATCGGATCCACAACTTTAGTCAAAATTAAAATCTTATATTATTTAAATGACACTGTTGCCCTTAAAACTCATAAAATACAAAAAAAATATTATTAATAAAATAGTTTAAATAATTGAAAGCACTTAAAATAAAGGAAAAAGGAAACAACGCTAGATTTTTTTTAAACTTTTAATTGTTTTGAATAATTTAAACTCTTTTAAGTTTCAGCAATTATTATTTTCACTTAAAATGATCAAAAAATAAAGAAAAAAATGAGGATTCTTTTTTTAAACAATTGTCTTTCTCTTTTTTTTTTTCATTTTAATTGTTTTAAATAATTTAGATTTTCAAAAAAAAAAGACAAACGGGAAATTTTTTTTAACTTTTGGCATTCTATTTTTTTTAACTGCATTCACTTAAAATATTTTTTTTTAAGAAAAGAAAGACAATAATATTTTTTATTTTAAGTGCTTTCAATTATTTAAATTATTTTATTAATAATAATTTTATTATTGTATTTTATAAGTTTTAAGGGCAAAAATGTCTTTTAAATAATATAAGGTTTCAATTTTGACTGAAGTTGTGGTCCTGGTCCTATTTGATATAATAATGCAAATTGAATATTTAATTTGATATAAATAAAAATACGTGGTTTTTTTTTCAATAAAACACTAAATGTAGTGTTTTTTTTTTGTTGACATTATCCTTTATTTTGGTTGGATTTGGTAGCAAAATTAATTTATCATGAAGAACTCCTCTAAGCTTGTTTTTTTTTTAAATAAAAAAATCGGGTCGTAACTAATAATAATTTCTATTTACTACAGAAAAAGGAAAATAACTCACGCACTCATAATTAGGAGTTGAACTCCCGACCTAATATCTAATCTCCACTACATCCATTGAGCTAGCCCTAGTGGACATCTCCTCATTTAATCTTGTAAATTATAAAGGGAGTGTATTTTCACCTCGTTGGCAGAAATATATCCATCTTGATTCCTGTCAAATACTTTGAAGGCCTCTTTAAGCTCCTCTGCAACGTTTTCCTGAAACATATAATTAATATAATTTAGAGTCTCACCGTCACAACTACCAAAAAAAAAAAAAACCTAGCAATTTTTTTTTCCTACTAATCGCACATTTTCATTAATCTGGATCCATTTAAACTAATTTATTATTATTATTTTTTTTTGGGACTTGAAATTACCTTCATCTTTCTGGCCATGATATTCAAAAACTCGTCGAAATCTATAGTCCCATTACCATCAAAATCAACCTCATTTATCATGTCTCGAATTTCATCTTTCGAAGGATGTTCATCTAATGATAGTATAATTCCAGTCAGCTCTTCCATTGTAACAAAGCCTGTAAAAATCAACGCTCACACTGTCACACACCAATTAATTCAAAATAATAATAATAATAATAATAATAATAATAATAATAAAACATAAAATGTTTCTACTTCAGAAAAATAAATAAATAAATAAATAAATTACCATCTGAATCTTTGTCAATAAGAGAAAATGCTTCTCGGAACTCTGCGATTTGATTCTCCGTCAATGCATCAACCATGTTTTTCAACTAGCTATATAGCGTAATTAAAAGGAAAGAAAATAATCGTTTTCCCGGGAAACAAACAGAGAGAGGAAATATATGAAACAAGTTTGGAAGAGATGAAGAAGTATTGATCAGTCGGAAATATTCATAGTTGAAGTTTTTAATTTGAGGAGTTGAGCTAAACTGCGTCGCGTATATATAAAGGAACCCTTTTAGAATTGATAATCGAATGAAGGAGCTAGGCACTAATTGATATTAGTCAAACACGCTTAACAAAATTTTCTCGTTCAAAGGCCTGACCTTTTCTAGAAGTGTGAGGTATGGAGTTGAATCAACCCTAGAAAATTTCAATGACTTTTTTGCTCTATTTTCTCCTTAAAATGTCAACAATGTCGTGACTTTTGGAAACCGGGAAAAAATAAAAATCAAAATGTATGCTTTTATAGAAATATATATGTATGTATATTTTATATGTATCCTTGGTGTCATGTAAATTCTCAGCGTATTTTCGGCTTTTTCAAATTGAATTATGACTTTTACTCAAACTTAAAAATTTTTAAAAAAAAATGAATTATGACTTATTATAAAGACATTTGTTGCATGAACATTCCAAATTATTATTCGCGAATAATTAAACCATCATTATTCTTTTTTTAAAAAATAAATTATGAAGTTAAAAAAAGGGAGCCAATGACTAATTAACAAGGACGAACACATTCTAACGCATGCATTAGAATTAATAACCGGTTCTTCCACTTGAAGATCGTAGGGATTGAAATTAACGCGTCACGACCCAAGAAAAGTCTCAATGGGATCAAACCGATAAGTTACGTACCAAAAGACTTGGAATATAAATAGGAAAAGTAATGTGCACGTTGTCGTTTTGTCGTTCTCATCCATGGCGTGGACGTGGGCGTGTTCTTGGTGGGTGTAGTGGAACAATGAGAAGCCAGAGAGGGAGACTGAGGAGGAAGGAGGAGTTGAAGAGTGCCCGGGAAAACGACATCAACGTAAATGTAATGATTGATTTAAGCGTCTGAAAACGACAACAATTTAAAAGAAAAAAATTCAACTTTAGAAAACGATAACCCCGTAAAACGACAATAAATTCATAAGAACTAAAAATCTACGACATGAAATTTAAAGATATCCTCGAATTAAGAAACGACATCTGCATAAAAACGACAATAAACTCACAAAACATCCCAAACGACATGAAATTAATGAAACGACGTACAGCATAAAATGACTTACTTTATTTTTCATGTTTTTAGAAAACCACACGGGATGACAATGAACTAAAGAGTTAATCAATATTGATAAAGATGGCCTGGCCATCTACTGCTCTCTTTCTCTTTTCCATGGTCTTCCACAAATCTAATTGATTAAATTGAGCATAGATGTAACGCTCCAGTCCAAAAAAAGTTGAATTAATAGTACCAAAAATCAGACTTTGCTGATTTAACATGTTGATAATCAGAATTACGACAGTTATGATTTTCGCCATTCATTTATTCTCAAAGACAGAGATGAACAGAGTTAACATCTCAGAAGCAGTCGGGGGCACAAACTGATAATCATAGTCTCCTTCACAAAAAAGTACATATAGATCTTTTTACTTTTAATCATATACATATCTATATATAAATCTAATTTGAAACAATAATCTCTACAATTAGATAATAATTCTTTCACTAAAAGATATTAATTACCCTTATACCTCAAGACGTCTTTGTAAATTATCTCTTATTTGTTTGTCGTTTCGCTACACTCATTATACTTTCGTTAAGTACTAATTTCTGGATTCCCTATCCTTTGCTTCTTTGCATCTTTTTCTTGAAGAGAAAATTATCATAACTATACAGTCTGTGTTACAATTGTTCAGATCTTATATAATTCTTTATGTTTTCCCCATTCACGTTGATCAATTCCTCATCTTAGTTCTATTGTCCAAAAGCAATATTTTATCGAAGTACGGCTTCGATCGGTTTTGTGTTCTCCGGGTTTTAGATTTCTTGTCGTTTTCAATTCTTTTGATGATTATGTTTTCATTCCCCGATGTTTGAAATTTATGCAGAAATACCATTTGACTTTAGTAACAAGTTCATTATCAGAACAATTTTGCTCAACTCGGATTCAAACAATAAATTTTTAAAATTATTTAAACTTGAAAGGACTTCTGGGAAAAAAATGAAATCAATTGGTATTTCTGCTACATTTTTCTACATATTATATATATTATATTTTTTTACATATTATATGTATATATAATTTCTGTTATATTTTTTCTACACATTTCATTTATGGTAAATAAAGGAATTTTTTTAAAATGGCATGTATCACAAACTATGATGGTTTTGCATTATTTTTAGATTTATTATGGCATTACAAAATTTGGAAAATGTATGCTCATGTATGAAAAATATACTATGCTTTTCTAAATTTTCTTAGGTTAACTGACCATTATTTATTCCCATTTGTGGAGTTTATTATCTCACCTGGTGGAATATATTACCTCCCTTTTGTGGAGTCTATTATCTCTCTCTAGTGGAGTATATTTCTCTATTTTTTTTTTTCCAATACAGATTGCTAATGAGAAAACTGAAAGAGGGAGACTTATTGTAGATCTTCTCCTTAGATAACAATAGGCAAGTAGATATTTGACACTCCTTCAAGTGATTCAATTATAATGTCTATAGCAGTTTTATGAAGTATGAAGGGTTTGAGTATGAATGGTTCAAGCATAAAGTATCTGTGTAGCATGAAGGGTTTGTATCTGAGTATTCCTATAGGTTAGGGATATTGACCATAAATTTCTAATTTTTGGAGCTTAAATGCATTGACATTTGGAGTCAGATGCATTGACAATAGTTATTACTGTTGAATGTATTTTTGGATTTTTTTTTTTTTTTCCTGGTGTCGTTGCCAACCAATTACATTTTGGTTTGGCTAAAATAGCCGTAAGATTAGAGAATCAGCTTATATGTTAGAAGAATTTTGTTTTTCAATTTAATCTCTTGTTGTAAAGATAACATTTTTATAATGATAGATTTATTAACTAAAAAAAAAAATTGAGGGAAAGAGTTAATCTCATTTTCAGCCCTTAAATGATTAACTTTTTGTAATAAATAAGTATTTTTTACCTTCCGTAGGAAAAAAAAGTTTTTTTTTACCGAGACTGTAAATGTAAAAACGACATGCCGTGCTGTAGGCTGTGAGACTGTGACCGAGTCGAGTCCCTAAGTAGCATCTAATCTAATATGTATATATTACCAAAAAAAAAATCTAATATGTATATAAAAATAAATATTTTATCAGATTTTATTATTATTTTTGAAGATTATTATTTTTGTAGCAATTTCCTCCATCTGAGTCTTACTATTTAGCAAAAAGAAAATTTTAAATATATATTTTTTACTGGATCCAGAAAGGAATATTGTGTTCTTCCTTTCTTCGGGAAAAAAAAAAAAGAAAAGACAAAATAAAAGGAAAAGAATATTGCCTTCTATCAAAAAAAAAAAAAAGAAAAAAAAAATTATTGTGTTCCTTTTAAAAAAAAAAATTGTGTTAAGTACACAGAAAATAAAAATTGAAGGAAAACAAAAAAGAGGATAATCTTGGAAATATTTAGGTAAAATATATATATATATAGTTCACTCCTATAGTTTCACTCCTGGTCATGGAAAACATTTTAATTTTTTTTATAAAAAAAATAATACATTAATGCCTTGCCTTCTCTCTGTCTTTCTCATGGTTGCTGGTTCTTTTCATTTCGCCGCCACTATATCTGTCTCCGAGTTCTGATCTGAGTTCACTCAGTCCGCGTCACGCTTGACCTAGCAGGTCCTCTAGCTTCAGTATGATCCCTGATTCGTTCTCCATTATCGTCATTTCTCTAGCTTTTACAATTTTTAGTCTCTGTATTTTGTGTATATTCACTATTTTCTGTCTTCATTTCTACTTCGCACGATATTCGATTTCGTTCGTCAAGGTAAAATTTCTCGAGCTAAAACTGAGCCCGAATGAGAATTTGGGGTTTAGGGTTTTGTGGGTTTGAATAAAAATGCGTTTTAAAAGTGCCCAAAAACGCATTTTTGGGAGTAGGGTCTACAGCTACCTAAAATTGTTGGAATGAAGCTTCTTGAGTCGACTTACGACTTGAATGGAGTAGGGCTTAGGGATTTTTTTTTTTTTTTTTGGCACTTAGGATCCAATCTGAGTAATTTTTTTTTTAATTTTCGTATGAATCTCATTGAGATGAATTTAATTTATTTTTTTTCAAGAATTACTAACTAGTGTGCCCAAAGGGGTGAAGTAATTTTAATTAAACAGCATGGTCTTCTAGTTTGATAGATATAGAATTTCCTCTATGAGGATGTGAAACAAAAAAGCAGTAAAACCTATGGTACTCAGGAAAAGAAAAAAGTCATTCATAAAAAGGATGATTCTTTAGTTTGTGCTGTAATTTAGTTATTTAAAAGGTTGAGCAGAACTGTATTTCATAGCGTTTTGGGGAATTTTCTGGTTTTCAGAAACTTAAAACTCATGCTTTGTCATGAATCAGTAGTCCATTGTTTGGTTCAGTGTATCAGGAGGTGAATTTCAAATGCCATTGTGACGGTGATTTATCATTAAGCTTGCTAGAAAATTGACGCAGTAAACTGTTTTATGAGATCTGTGGAGTAAAGTATTCTGTGTGACGGAATGTTAAAAAGAAAATAATAACTATCTGGGCTTGCCTATCTCTTACCCTCTCTAATCTTTTTCCTCAATCTCTGGTATTTCCCACCACATTTTTATTGTTCTCTTTAAATCAATGCAAACTTGTGATGTTTGGTATGAAGACATGTTCATGTCTGGGCCCTATAAGTGCTATGTGCTAATATATATGTATATATGTCTTTACCTCTACGTTTTGGAAGGAAGGAGCTATGAGCAAGAAGAAAAATCCTCTTGTATTTCTAGAAGTTTCAATTGATGGGGATCCCACGGAAAGAATTGTTATAGAGGTGAAATACCAAACTAGCAGCTTCTTTAGTTTATTTGAGCTTTTGGCATTATGTCATTTTGCAAAAGGAAGTTTGAGCCTTGCATTTTGATTTTGAGAAGGCAGATAAATGTGTTTCATTTGAAATGTGCAGCTTTTTGCTGATGTGGTTCCTAAGACAGCAGAAAACTTCCGGGCACTCTGCACGGGTAATTTAGCATTTTCTAATTTTGCAATTGTTTGTGGATTTTTTTTGCCTTTTTGTCGATAGTGGTTCGGCAAACACAAATCTCCATGTCTAATTTTGATTTGATTTGATTTGCTTTGCTTAAGAGAGCCTTTTTTTTTTTTTGGTTTATTTTAAATTTCTCTTATGTTATTTTATTTTATTTTATTTTGATAAGATACACCTATTTGTCACTCCTGGGATTTGAACCCATGACTCCTTCCCTCATACTCACACACACCCCTAAGTCCCAAACCAATTGAGCTAGCCCCAATTGGCATTTCTTTTATGTTATTTAGATTTCTGGAAATATGTATTACATTATTAGTTTACTAATGCTTAGCGTGGCCTTTAAGTGCTTCTCAACAATCCATGCCTGGGTCACTCTTATTCCTTCTTGACATAAAAAGCAGCTGCCTACATTATCTGAACTGTTCTGTTGTTGGCTGTAGGTGAAAAGGGCATTGGGAAGTCTACTGACAAACCCCTTCATTACAAGGGGTCACAGTTTCATCGCATAATCAAAGGATTCATGGCCCAAGTATGTTGTTTGCATCTCTTTTTGAACATTTGCATCATCCAAGGTGCATCTGTACAAATGTAATTTGAATTATATATTTTTGAGTTTTCACGTTTGTAATTAAATATGATTAATGTTTTTTATTTTTCTTTTTTTCCATTGTCACTACAGGGAGGTGATTTTTCGAAGGGAAATGGTATGACATCTGTTCCTATGAATACCCTTCCTACAAATGCCGAGACTTTGTTCACTTCTACATTCGTGCCCAGATATTTAAGTAACATGTGGTTGGTTTGTAGGCACTGGTGGAGAAAGTATTTATGGAGGAAAGTTTGCAGGTAATTCTCAGTGTGAGCACTTACCTGCACACTAAAGAAATATTCTTCATCAGTCATTTTTAATTAAAATCATTTGCAGACGAGAATTTTAAGCTGGCACATGATGGACCTGGTTTTCTCTCTATGGCAAATAGTGGTCCAAACACAAACGGGTCCCAGTTCTTCATCACCTTCAGGCGCCAGCCTCATCTTGATGGGTATTTTAACATGCTTGATCCTAAATATTCTTGCTTTATGTTAACCTTTACTTTCTCCTTTGTCAGCAAATGACTCCATCTGTTCACGGCTTCTGGATACTTATGTGATTTAGTGAATCAACTCGTTAATTGTGGTATATCAATCTGATCTGGCAGGAAACATGTTGTTTTCGGAAAAGTTGTGAAGGGAATGAACGTAGTTGAGAGAATTGAGCAGGTGGGATCAGCTGATGGGAGACCTTCCGGACCTGTAAAGATTGTAGATTGTGGTGAAACTTCTGCAAGTAAAATTAATGATGCAGTTGAGAAAGAGAAAGGTAATGGAAGGAGAATTGTGCTACTGTTGGATATTCTAGCACAGTTATTACTTTAGTAAAGGGGCAGATTGTGTTTCAATGTGATATTTTGTTTTATTTTTCCCCAGGGAAAAAGAAAAAATCAGGGAAGGTACCAGCCTCTGATGATAGTTCTGATGAGGGTGTTGGAGGAAGACACAAGAAGTCATTGAAGGACAAAAAAAGGAAAAGAATAAGAAGAAGATACTCGTCATCAGATTCATACAGCTCTGATTCTGAATCTGGGTCCTCTTATTCAGATTCTGATTCTGAAACAGATTCAGCTTCTGACTCAGATTCATCATTATCTGACTCAAGTTCTAGTGATGGAAAGCATAGGAAGAAGAAATCCACAAGAAGAGATAAATACCAGCGTGGGAGGAAAAGAAGGGACAGACAAGGGGAGAGGAAGAGAGGTCGGCATGACAAACGACAAAGGCGCAAGTCCAAACGGTCCGGATAATAGTTATTTTAAGTGCAGCATTTCTCCTGTCTTTCATCATAACATCCTTCCTTTTTGCTTAATGTTGATCATGACCTTGCTTGTCCTCTAGATCGGAGAGTTCCAGTGGCAGAAGTAGCCCTGACAATCATAAAAGTGATCGTCGTGTCTCCTTAGCTAAAACTAGGAACTTAAAGGATGCTGAAAAATCGACCAGGACTCCTGGTATAATATTTTGAAGTTTGTGTTTTTTTCCTTTTATCTCATAAAGGCACCATGTCTTCTGAATTGTTTACTTTTCTCACATTGACAATACGGCTTAGACTTATGGTTGATTCGGTTTCACAGATGTGGAAAAGGAATCCCTCCATGGAGGTAGAGAAACTGTTGTAGAGCGACACAGGAGTTCTGAGATGAAGGCGAGGAAGGAGAACTCATCCCAAGAAGAAGGTGAATTATCTCCGAAAAATGAACTTCGAAACAATGGGCATGATGCAGCGGGTAAAACTGTTACTCGACGTTCATACTCAGATGACTCAAACAATTCGAGGTTTCTTTCGTTGGCTCATTTATTTATTTTCAAGTAATTTTTGACTTAGTGTTGGATTTACTGGAGTGGCACATGCTACTGGGTACTTCTGGAGTTGTGATTGTGAAGTTTGAATGTTTATTTGATTTGCAGAAGTCCAACTCCTGAAAGAAGGTTAAGGGGAAGCCCTAGGAGAAGTCCTAGCTCAAGTCCTAAAAGAATCCCTCGTGGTAGTCCTGCTAGAAACTCTGATAAGGCAAATAGAGGAGGGTCTTCAAGGAGTCCCATTCACAAAGCACGTGAACCTTCTGCTTCCAACCCTGTTCGGACCTTATCAAGAAGCCGTTCTCCAAATGGCACTCCAAAGCGTGTTAGAAAAGGGCGTGGATTTACTGACCGCTACTCTTATGCACGTCGGTATCGTACTCCTTCTCCAGATCGCTCACCTCGTGGTTACCGTTATGGGGGAATAAACTTTCCTAGAGGGAACCGTGATAGGTAATTTCAATATCACATGACTAAGCAAGAAAACTGACGTCATTTCAATATTTATTCATGTTTCTTTATCTTTGGAAGGTTTTCAAGCTACAGACGTTACCCCGAAAGATCACCACGTAGGCGTAACCAAAGTCCTCCAAGAGGGGAGAGCCCTCCCAGGTTTGCTTTCTCTCTCTCTCTCAAAGACTATAGTGAACTGTATCAGAGTTGTCTCGTGTGTTGCACTCTATCTTTGATAGTGTACTCCTGACAGAGGATATATATTTTTGATACATGGTTTGAAAATGATACAATGATGTTGCGATGTAATTTACTAAAGGTCTAATTGGAATTCGATAGATGTGTTTTTTTTATTAATATGATTCGTTGTTCCTTAATGTTTTGTTATTTGATTTCTGCCGTCATTTTCCATAGGCATCAGGGCCGAAGAAGTCGAAGTAGGAGTGTTTCCCGTAGTCCAGGGCATTATCATAAACGTTACAAGGATCGCAGCCGTAGCCAGAGTCCTGTTCGTAGTTCTGGTCCTGTAGACAAGCGACCTCCTGTAAGTGAGAGACTAAGATCCCGTCTGGGTCCCCGGATTGATCACCAGCGCTCGCCTAAGAAGAATGGCAGGAGGTCCCAATCCAGGAGTGAAGCACGCTCTGTTTCCAGATCTCCAGATCCTTCGCCACCAAGACGTCGGTCCAGGAGTGAAGCGCGCTCTGTTTCCAGATCTCCAGATCCTTCGCCACCAAGACGTCGTAACAGAACATCGATGTCCCCCAGCAGGTCAAGATCAAGCTCTCCATCTGGACAAAGGGGCCTGGTTTCATATGGAGATCCCAGTCCTGATACAAGGTAGTTTGCCGTGGCTTTTTGGCCATGTAGAAAGGCAAAATATCGTTCTTGATTGTTAATGGACCGATTCACCAATACTGGCTAACCTTTTTCGGTCGAATCCATCTCAACCCAAATATTGCGAGGCAATTCGAATGGCATGAGCCTTGTATTGGTTTGGCTTCAATTCTGTGATATGTGTTTGAAATTGTGGCTGATAAGTGTTCTGTATACATTAGTAGGATCGTTTCTTGGATATTTTGGTTAAAGCCCGTGTCTGGCTTCAAATTATTGTTGGTTAAATATAGTCAAGCTCAAAGATTCTGAACTAGTGAACGCAGAGCTGTAGTATGATTTATTTCGATCGTGCTTGATAATGATCAATGTCAATGTTTTCTGGTTTACAAAAATGAAGTTTTTTGACCTCTTGGTTTTTTCAAAATGAGTGAACGTAAACTTTACCATGCAAGGTCCATGTATTTTTTTTATTATTTTTTTCATTTTTTATTGAATCCTTCGGTTGCTCAGCTTATCACCGTGGGTGAAGGCCTCCTTCCAGCTCTGATTGTCCTCCGGGGTGTCAGAAAGCCGTTGGCGCACTTCCATATAGACCCACCACTCTAATCCTATAACAAAGCGAGCTCGGTGAAGGAAGAGGTGCCACAGCTTGCTTACTCGACTCATCCAAAGCAGCCTTTTATCCCTCAGCCAGAGATTCAGATCTCAGTAGAGGGCAAACCAGTTCAAGCTCAGGCACCAGAAAAAGTCTGCATGTGAAATCGGGGAGACTCCACTGAGAATGTACGAGTCAGCAATAATGGCAAACATGAAGTTTCTCCGTGTGGGGCCCACTTTTAGATTATGTGCCACGTGGACAACTAAATGGCGAAACAGGTGGCGGGAAAACTGTGAGTTGACACGCGTACGGGAATCTGTGAGTTGACACGCGTACAAGAAAACTACTTAAAGATCATGAAAGTTGCACGTGACGCTGCATAGGCCCGCTGGTTGTCGTGGGCCGAGACCGAATCCATCCCAGACTCAGGATGGGTTCGGCCTAATCTGACCATTGCCCTGATAACTGGGGTCAGAAGCCTCAAGGATCTTCCACCAGAAGACCATTGTAGGCAGCGCGGAGTTCCAGACTCAGACAAGGCATTTAATGCAATTCTGGGTAGATGTGCACATTGGGCAAACCATCCTGACAGAACGGTGGGTTGTCAACGTCCTTCCCTGTCGAACCTACACCGAAGGCAGCGACAGAGAGTAAGTCACGTCAATTAAAAGAGATTATGGTAACCTTGGCCCGTGATTTCCGAAGCAAATCATGATGAAAAAAGGTACTTAATCTTAGGATTGGGAGCCAACAGCGTCCTAGTTCTAGAAATATAAATACCACACGCGTCCCTTCGAGACGAGAAGATATATATGCATTAAAAAGAGAGTTTAAAAAGATATGTGTTCTTGCTATCCCTTCTAGTAAATATATATCTGACTTAAGCATCGGAGAGTCTTTGTAGGTGCAGACCCCACCTCTCCGACTCAGCTCGGAGCCAGAAATAATTCGGGATAGTAAAGACACGTGGACAGTTGGTAAGAACCGTGCCGACACTTCGGCCACAGGCCATGCTTCCTTGATTAACATCTTATGGTGGCAGATGCTTGGAAGCACATCTTAGCGAACGGCACAGTTGAGTGGTGTCATTTGGAGATGGGAAAACTAAAACACAAGACTCCCTCCCTACGTAACTCGTCTATACTCGTCTATAATTTGGTCGTCTATAATTTGGAGGAAGACAAGGCCCGTGGAGTGAAAAAACGTGAACTTTACCACGCAAGGTCAATTTTTGTTTTTGTTTTTTTAATCCCTCCGCAAGTTTAAACATAAAAAGCAAAGGAAGCTAACTCGCTCGAGTTGATTTGTCTTGTTTATGGAAAACTAATAGACTTGAAAAGATATCTCACTCCTCAAACAAAGCAGTAAATGGTCCTTCTTTTTTTTTTTTTTCAATAACAGTTTCAAAAAGCAGGCAAATTAACACCACCAATCCAGCTTCCTTAAATGCAAAAAATCCTAGAACTTAAAAAGAGTAGGAAGAAAGTGAAAAAAGGGTAGCTCGTCAAATGAAGCCATGAACGCCTTAACAGCACGATGTTCTGACGATATTGTCCAGCAACTAACAAAAATGCATGCCTCTTATTCTCACTCTCACTTCCTCAGATTGGTTGACCTTTTGGTACAATTTGATCTTTTAGCCACATGTAAATAGGCACGAGCACATAGTACGTTGCTGCCATGGCACCCAAAATAAAGCGCAGAAAGAACACAAATGGATTAACAGGCTTCGATACATCCTCTGCCTTCGGACCAAGCTGCATCAAAACAAAACTCAATGAAAACTAAGAAAAATACACTACTCAATCAATGCTAACAAAAACAAGGCACCAAACTTCCGAGAACGAAAAAAACAAGAAAAGATGCATTTTCTTTTCCCATAAAACGTTTTGCTTTAGTTGAAATTGCAATCACACGTGCAGGACAATGACAATGTCATACGAGTAAAAATATGATCATGCTACTGTAACTCAGTGAAGCATGGAATCTGAATTAGATACATAATTAACGTTGGTTAATCAAAGTGAAAATTATCGCTAAAAGGAATCATCAAAACAAAAAGAAGTACACAATCAAACGTGTCTTCCAGCATATTACACTGATTTTCCCCTTTGAAAAAACCTCCTCAAGAGGAAAAATTATTGAAAAGAAGAAAAAGGGAGACGCCTACGAAGGGGGAGGACAAACAACCATATCCCAACCAACTGAATGAAAAGGAAACAAAGAGAAACAGGGAGTGGAATAAAACAGGATGAACCTTCTATTTAGCAATAGTGCAATATAGGCCATTTTGATTGTGATGTAGAAGAAGGGAAGATAACATAACGTTTCCAACAATATATCAATAGCTATAGAAATGATTTAATAGGATGCTAACCCTGCGTTTATTACGAAAAGAGTATCTTTTACATGAATCAAGAAAAACATTGCCATGAAAAAAAGGATATACCCAGTCAGCTCCAAATGCTTTGCGAAAACAATAAGGATATTATTAACTCAGACAGGTAAATAAAAAGGAAGGAATGAAACTCAAGGGATTCTATTAACAAATAAAGCATGAGTTACCTGCAAAGGAGAATCTCCGGATGCAGGTTTAACACCTGTAACAGAACATCCCATGATCAAACCATGCCGGCGAACCCCACGGTACCATTTTGGGCCTATTCTTTTCAGCTGCACATCCTTAAAACCTGCCTTCTGAAACCATTCAATGTACTCTTCCTCCTTTGGAAAGAGCATCCACACATCTGCGAAGAAGCGAGATAACCAGAATGTTGGATACACAGGACCAATTAGACATGCTTTTCCTCCGAGTTTCAGGACCCTATATGCTTCCTTTATTCCTCGCTGAGGGTCTGGCCAATACTCAATACTAAAAAGAATTCAATTTAGTTAAAATCCCATTAGAGACACCACCGCATAAGCTAATATCTAAAAGGAAATATCTATATTTTCACTACAAATATATTGATATTCTAACTAAAGCACATTAATCTACGAATATAATTGATGTTTGTATGATATATTTGAGAAAAGATGCAATAAAAGAAGTTGAGAGAAGTACCTTCCAGCAGATACATATCTATCGGCATAATCTGTATGGAAGGGTAGGTCCTCAGCATCGCCCTCAATTATCTTGCACTCCTTCAAGGGCTCCTTCTGCTTAGCCTTAGCAAGCTGATGAGGAGACTGGTCCAAAATGGTGACATTCTTGGCATCCACATGCTTAACTATACCCAAAGTAGTGAAACCAGTACCACCACCAACATCTACGACAACCATATTCCTGTCGTTCAGATCAGCTGGCTCGAGTGCCTCATCCCTCATGTCCTCAGTCCAATGCCCAGGGTTTATAACATGGTCATAAACAATAGAGAGAAACCTATAGAACCAAAAAGCCTCTTTCTTATGCTGAATGAACCTAGGTTGTGAAGCCGGCCTAGAAGCCGAGAGGCTGCACTTGGGCACAAAAGATTTGGTGCCAGACTTGGAAACTCCAGTAGTACAAAACAAACCCAGCTTGGGAAAATGATTCCCGTGAAAATCTGACCCCCGGAAACCTAGCCCATTTGGGGTTTTGTCTCTGGACAGAGTGAGGTTCACAGCTCCGTTGAGCATTGCAGAAGCCATAATTTGGAAAAACAAATAAAACCCACAAAGGAAAAAGGGGAATTTTCAATTGAGTTTGACTTGTATGAAGATTACAATGAAGACCCAAAATGCAAAATTTGTGCTTTCTTCAAAATTTACGATCTGGGACACAATAATTACATCTGCTTCAGAGTGAGGAGTTGTGATGATTATTCACTAGCCTCCCCCCCACTCTTATGACCCTTCAAGGAGATGGAAACGAGGCTTTACCAATTCATCAGTGACTGACTAGAGAGAGAGGGAGAGAGAGAGAGAGGAGAAAAAGAAGAAGAAGTGGCGGCCAATGTTGTAACTGGCACCACAGGTTTTGGCACAGAGAAATGAGGATACCAACAAGTGAGTACCGAGTAGTCTATGACACAAGTATGTTGTGGTTGTACTCTAAAGGATACACGTGTCGATTCCTCGTCAATCTCCTTTAATAGATTACGTTACGTTTTAAACTTTGGAAGGTCGGGAATTTATTGAGCACATAAATTCTTAAAAAAGAAAAGAGCAGAAAATTAATACGAGATTATTAGGGGACTTCTGCCGCAGATTTGTTCTACGACCAGAAAGCAGTTCCGCGATCCTGGTTTTGGGCCTGATATATTTTAAAAGAGAAATTTATACTCAGTATCCCTTTTTGTGCGTTATATTGCAAAAATACCTTTTTTATTTTTATTTCAAAAATACCTATTTTTATCTTTTTTGTATAAAATATGTTAAGTATACATCTACAAGGTAAATTTTTACCAATGATTTACATTTACAATGTAAATAATACAAGTGGTATACATTTGTAAAAAAAAATGTATATGAAAACGGGTATTATGAAACATTCCCATTGTTTAAATGAAGAGTAACCACACTGTATATATATATATATTTTTTATTTTTCTAACGAAATAGTGGATTAAATCAACTTTTATCTTGGGTATATATCCAATTATATCTTTATCTACATCAGTTTTTATACTGAATTTTTAACGATTTTTTTTTTCTAGTGCAATTTATTAGATCTATTTTTTTTTATATAAATGCACAGTAGTTTCTATACTAATTAAATCTATTTTGACACTGTGTGTATCAACTGAATTCAACCATTTTGCTATATACTTGAAAAACGAACATCTATATTATGGGATTCAAAATTCGATCTTTTGCTAAAAGCTCAAAAATGAAACGAGGTCATATATTATTAAGTTCTTTAAATATATTTTGTCAGTGTGCTTGACGTACTTTAAAATAATATTTAACATTTCCGAACAAATATCAGTTGAGACATTAGAGTCACCATTTAAAAAAAAAAAACAAAACAAACATCTCGTTTATAACTATTTTTTTGAGGACGTCTTAGAACCATTGTCTTTTTTAGTATTACCACGAATGGTTGAATCTTCAGTTTTTGTTTTTTATACAAAAATGTGAACTATTTTTAATTCATGTCAATTGTGACTCGTGAGATTAAATTATAATTAATCAATAAATAAATTATAAATGAAATGCACTATTTTTTACACCCTCCAATCCTTTATTTGTCAAATAATGAAACTTGGATAGTGTCATTTAGATTCCCATTATAAATTTACCTATTTCCATGTCATAAGAATAAAGGGACAACTATTAAAATACATCCATTTTCTTTCTTTTCTATTTATGTATAGGTCCGGAAGAAAGCATTACTCTAATCCTCACATTAACTGACAAAATTTACCCTACTAAGTTATCAAATTACAACTAAATTACAAATTATTTCTTATACCAATTTTATAAACACAACAAAAAAGAAAAAAGAAAATTATGATATAGGCTTTCTAGAAACATTATTAACAACGCAAATCATATATGACAATGAGCACATAAATATAGCATACACTCAATTTATACTTATGCACAAGAGAAATTTACTCATAAGAGTTAGTAGAGATTGCAGGGTTTGTGGCACTAAAGGTCCTTGAATTCTTTATATAGTGAAATTTAGTCTCTGAACTAAATAAATGACCAAAAAAATCCATGAATTAACTAATTAGTGATAATAAGATTATTTTCTTTGTTTTGTTAAAATTGTGAATTTATAGAAAGAAATAAGAGGCATTCTCAAATCTTATAAACTTGTTTGCAAAATCTGAAAAAAAAAAAAAAAAAAAAGAGTTTTAACTTAACTGCACGTCATATACTTTCTTTTTTCGTCTTAATTTTTAACAGTGTTAATAGTTTTTGACAAGAAAAAAAAGAAGTTATTGTCACTAATTAATTAATTCATAGACTTTTTTTTACCATTTATTTAGTTTAGTGACCAAATGGTCACTGAAAAAAGTGCTTACATAAACGAGGATTTATAATAATTATCTTGTACTCAACCGTGCAAAACGCCAAAAGATGACACATACATATATAGGCCTAACATATACTATTAAATAATTAAGTATCAATCTATAGTAAAATTGGTTGGAAAGGTAAAGTTCCTTTGGGAGTATCAACCATTGGCATAATTGCCCAAACTAAAGAGTCTCATCTCAGTTGTAATTTTACTCGGCGGTGATTCCGGTGTCTTGAGTTGTACCCTTTGCTTTCTCCGCTGCCCCAAATGGAGACAACAAATATTTCCACCATGAATCTACTCTTCATTTAGATACTTGGCAACTCAATTTACAATTTTCCCCACTCAGATTCAATGCTCTCAATCAAACGCAACTCCTACCAATATAGGGGCACTTAAGTAATTTCACAACGAACAAAATCACGTATATATATGTGGTAGCTGCTACCATAACATCAAGATTCAAAATTGAAAAGAAAAACTCGTTGAGCCAGTAGCCACAAAGGCCCGAAATCAAAAGCCCAACTGGATTATGGTGAGCCTACCGGAGAACCTACTCCCGGACGAAGCGAGCCCGGGATGGATGAGCAAGGGCGACAACACGTGGCAGCTGACGGCGGCGACTCTAGTGGGCCTGCAGAGCGTACCGGGCCTGGTGATCCTGTACGGCAGCATAGTGAAGAAGAAATGGGCCGTGAACTCGGCCTTCATGGCCTTCTACGCCTTCGCCGCGGTCCTGGTTTGCTGGGTGGGCTGGGGCCACGAGATGTCGTTCGGTGAAAAGCTCCTACCCTTTCTGGGCAGGCCCAGGTTCGTTCTGGGCCAAGGGTTCCTCCTCAAACAGGCCTTCTTGGGCCAGATACCGAACGCGAGCATGGTGTATTTCCAGTTCGTGTTCGCGGCCCTGACGATGATCCTCATTGGTGGGGCCTTGCTGGGAAGGATGAGCTTCCAGGCGTGGATGCTGTTCGTGCCCCTCTGGGTTACGTTCTCCTATACTGTCTGTGCGTTTAGTATGTGGTGCCCGGAGGGCTGGCTTTCGAAGCTGGGGATCATTGATTACTCTGGTGGCTTTGTCGTTCACTTGGCCTCTGGTGTCGCTGGTTTCACCGCTGCTTACTGGGTATTCATCCTCATTGTCGTTTCTCATATTTACTGTAGTTTTTCAATTCAACGCGAAGGGGGGGAATCTCGTGCCAAAAAGTTTTAACCAGTGATGTCACTTTCACTTATTTTGTCAGAGCATTATTAATAACAATAAATAAATAAAACACACCAAAATGAAAAAAATCGAAAAACTGTACAAATAGTCGAGAGCTACACAGTTTTATCATACCTGACCAAATCTCCGTGCCCCTCCGGAGAAAAAAAAATAAAAATCTCCCAGCCCCTCGAAAAGGTGGGACCTACATCAATACAGGGTCCGAATGCGTATTGATATAATAATAATCATACGGAGCATAGCATTTTTCTATCTGTTTTGATATATATATATATATATAAATACGAATAAAAAAAACCAAATTAATACGAAGGCTTGGATTTCAATATAGTAGTTATAATTAAAAACTAAATGATAATATTTATAAATTATTATTGTAATTTAATGTAAAAGTTATAAATTTTAACATGATTTGGATTTTATGTGATGGAATTATATTTATATGAGTATATATAGGTGGGACCCAGAGCGAGCAAAGACAAGCAGAGGTTTCCGCCCAACAACCTCCTCCTGATGTTGGCGGGGGCAGGGCTACTGTGGATGGGATGGACGGGATTCAACGGCGGAGATCCTTACACCGTTAGTGCCGACGCATCTCTGGCCGTCCTTAACACCCACGTGTGCACAGCTACCAGCCTGCTGACGTGGCTGCTGCTTGACATTATTTTCTTTGGGAAGCCCTCTGTGATTGGGGCCACTCAGGGCATGATCACCGGCCTTGTTTGTATCACCCCTGCAGCAGGTACTAAATATGCTCCAACTGTGCTAATCTTCTATAATCTAATGTTAATCAATATTTTATATTTTCAGGCGCGTTTACAGTAGGGGCGTCCCTACGTCGGGCCCTATTTATTCACCGTTGGATGGGAACCTGTATATAAATAGATTCTTCACAGATTCCCGTTATTCCCCACAGATTCTCATCCAACGATAATTAAGGCATGACCCTACGTAGGGACACCCCTACCTTAGTCATCCCCTATATTTCAAAAGCTTTTAAGCAAAAAAAAAAAAAAGAAAACGAAGTTTTGTGATATTGAGATACAATATTCTCCTTTTCACTGGTCAATTTGAATAACAACCTATCAAAATGATGATTAAATAATGAAAAACAAAATAATAAGAAAATGTTAAATATCATGACACTTCTCAAAAATATGTACCTTAAAATGATGTAGCTTCATATAGAGTAATTAATGAGTGATTAATTAAAAGAAAAAGACGTGTTAAAAAAATAAAAGAAAAAGACACGTTAAATATTAATCCTATTATATGATGTCACATTAATTAAATAATTTTTTTTCTAACTAATTTGTCAAGAGTTGTAAATATTGTTAAACAATATTGTAGGAAGTATAAATCATTATTTAGGGATGTCAATGGGAAAAGGTAGGATCAATTTTGTGGTTAGCATCTCCGTCTCTATTATTATTTTACTATATCATCCTCGCATCATTCACTATTTAATTTGGTGCATAACAATTTCAGGGAATCCCCATCGATGATCGATTTCCTATTGGTATATCGGGGTTCCTGTTTGGAATCACCATCTTGAATTAATTAAACAATCCTATGTTAATCCAAATCTTTTAAAAGTCTAAATATATCGAAAAAATTAAAATTAAAACTATCATTGAAAATTACAATTTTAGACCTAAATAACTAAAAAAAATACATTCAAATAAAGCTTTAACATGTTAGAATTGTCAAATATAAAATATTTAATACCAAAATATATAGCATATAATTCATTAATAGAGCTAACACAATTTCAAATAACTCAAATATATTAGTATATGACTATATATTATTAAATTAATAAAAAAATCTAATTAAATTATTATTAATAAAAAAATAGAAATTAACCTACATATAATCGAGACGAAGTCGTGTCCCGTACCATTTATAACGATGAAAACTCGCTCTATTTGGGCAGGTCCACTGCCCGTTTAGTGAAATTGACTTCTCTATCGTTATTGTATGAAATGCAAGAGAGTGACGCTGGCTTCGATCATTGTCAAGTCATTGTCAAAGCAATTAACTAACATTAACAACATTGTCCCCAAAACAGGAGTGGTACAAGGCTGGGCAGCCATCATAATTGGAATGATGGGAGGAAGCATCCCATGGTACACCATGATGATCCTCCACAGAGAAATAAAGCTGCTCAAGCAAGTGGACGACACCATGGCCGTCTTCCACACCCACGCCGTCGCGGGATCTCTCGGCGGCATTCTCACCGGCTTATTCGCCGAGCCTAAGCTCAGCCGCCTCTTCTACGACACCGATGATTGGCAACACTTCACGGGACTTTTCTACGGCTTCCAAACCGGTCGAGTTGCGGCGGGGTTTCACCAACTCGGGGTCCAGCTTCTAGGCATAGTCTTTGTCGTTTTACTAAACGTCATTGCCACTAGTGTCGTATGCTTGTTGATCCAATTAGTGGTTCCGCTTAGGCTTGCGGAGGATGTGTTACAAACAGGGGACGATGCGGTTCATGGAGAGGAGGCTTATGCTTTGTGGGGTGACGGAGAAAAGTACAGTTCCAAGTACAATTCGGTTCACGCCGTCGATGAGGTCCCGCCGCCAACCTCAGGCCTCTTGTAGTTAATTATGCGTAAAATGTTGGGTGCTGGCTTATGTTCCATGGAATTTTCTAATGTGTCAAAACATAAGAATACAGAAAGCTTTTTAGAGTTAAATGCAAGTGTAGTTAGCAAGGCGCGACTGCTAATCAAATTAAATTTGTCACCACAAAATATTATTAGTTGTCACTTTTGTCGTAGTAAGTGTAGTTACCAATAAATTAATTGAATTTGTGAAGATGAAACATTATAGTTGTAACTTCTGTGAAATGGATTGTTTCCTTCCCTGCTGGTTGACATCTTTCTAATAATTTGTCATGTTTATAAGAATTTTATGATAATTCAAACTAGAAAGTTCAAAATTTTGAATAATTTAACGAAGTTTTTAACACCTTTTAAATATTGATGTTGAGAAGTACCTTAATACTGATGTTGATCAAAATAGCTGTTTTTAGATATGTATCCGTCAGAGTATTATACTTCAATAGTTATCAAATATATAATATTAGTGAAAGATGACATTAAATCTTATGTTATTACACTAAATGTGTGACAGTATTATTCTTATTACATTTTCTTTTTCAATCTACCAAATTCCTCAATCTGTCTAAGTCTGTTTCTTCTCATGTTTTCCCATCAATATCTAAACATCGTCCATTAATGGCAAAAAGGGTTTTAAATCCAAGTCTTCACTAGCCCGCGACAAATATATGTTCTATGTTTAGAACTTGGATTCAATGAGGAAAAGAAAAAATAATACTAATAAAGGGCAAAACACTTTCTTGCGTTTGGTTTTAACCAGAAAAAATGTATAAAAAATAAAGGGGGGAAAAAAGTTCTGAGAAAGTAGAAGGAATTGCCACAAGGAGATTGGGAAAAAAGTTATTATTCAAAATCTAAGATCCCATTGACATTTGTCATTATTCCATGAGAAAATTTTCTAAAGGGGAAGTGTCTATTAACAGATGTGAATGATAATGTAATATAATTACCCATTCGAGCCCCCATTTTACCACTTTTCCGTTTTGTTTTTCAGTCACATGAATGTTTTCTTCTTTAATTATTAGCCCTTTTTTTTGAAAAAAAGATCAATCTTATTCGTATATACATACATTATCCTTTTAGTTTTCTCTAATCCATTGCTCTGAACTCAATTTTAAAAAAATTCCAGAGCCTACCAACGGATAAAATACCAATATGGAATAACAGAGTATCGAACTTTGCACCAATTTTGGTGGTTATTTTCGTTTAATGTACAAGAAATTAAAGCATATCGTCTATTTCATAGTATAAAATTATAACAAAATGTTTCTTCTTGGTATAATGCTTTTTCATATAAATGAAAGTTTTGCTTTCTGAGACATGAAAGCGATTCTTTATAATATTTTATGAACCACATGTTTTGAACTTTTGGCTTATGTATGACTTTTCTATTAAATCTAAAATAAAATTCGAAATTTATACTAATATAGTTTAAACAGCATGAAATGGAAATGATCATAATCCAAGCTAAGCGTCCGAGACCCGTAGTCCTTTTTTTTTGGACGCTATCAAAGGACGCCGCCTGCCACCAGTAACTAGTGCACAAAGGCCAAGGTCACAACTCACAACACATCTTTGAAAAAAAAATATTATTATTTTTATATATTATATTTTGAGACTTTATTTAAATTATACATTATATTTTAGTTATTATCAATATTGACTTTTAATTTAAAATTTGTTATAAATTTATATTCTGACACTAATTTAGAACAATTATTTTACTAAGATGTGTTTAAAAAATTAAAATATATATATAAAAACAGATCCGAAAATAAATTTATCAAACCATTTTAATAAATTAAATATTCTAAATTGATGGCAGGGCATAAATTTATAACAAATTTTAAATATAAAAGTAAATATTGATAATAACCAAAATACAAAATATGAATTAAATAAAGTATCAAAATATAAAATCTAAAAGTGATACTATCTTTTAAAAAAAAAAATTAAAAGTAAACTTACCTTTAAAGTGTAGATTCTTAATCTTTCGTGTTTTTATAAAGAACTTGCAATATGTGAATTTATTAAAAGATGCTAGACATAAGTAAATATTCTTAAATTTTTTATTAAAAAAAAACATAAAAGAAGATGTAGAATTTTTTTCCCCAGTATGTGAATTTTTTTTTATATAACCTTTAACAAATAAGGTATTTTGCGCGCATTTCATTTCCTCAAAAGAAAACTTTCACATTAAATATGAACTTTACCTAATTCTTTTAAAAATTTTCACGAGTGTTTGATTTTATGCTATAAATATGGATATATTTTTTTTGAAAGTAGTTAGTGTTATCATATTTAATAGCTTAGTACAACTACAAAGTATTATTAAGAGTACTAAAATACGATGAGGACACATTTCGCTGTCCTTGATTCGCTATCACGGCCAAAAAAAAAAAAGGAAAAAAGCGGTTTTTATTCTATGAACAAACTATAACGAAGCATGGAAAGTGAGCAAGAAAAAGGTCTCGCTATTTTCTCACATTATTTTCCTTTCTTTTCTTTTCTTTTCTCGAAAGAAAACAGAAATAGAAGGAAAGGAAAAGGGGGAAAAAAAAGAAAAACAAAAAAAATAATCACAAATTTTTATATATATCTCGAAAAGCTAAAGGAGACTACCAGATCTGTAAGCTTAAGATTTTCGAAAAGGGTAAAAATTTGAAGAAATCCAGAAACATGGGGTTGGATTTGATTTGAAATGAGAGTTGTTGTTTGTTTTTGGTGTGGAGCTCCATTTGCAGTTCCTGGAGTTTGATGGAGTCCGAAACGGCGTCGTCCATGGAGGAACACCGAGTTGGAGGCCCCAGTGACAACAGAGGAAAGCATAGGATTCTTGCTGAACTAAAGGGTCTTGAACAAGAGCTCAAAAGCTTGGAGGTTTCTTATTATAATTTCTTACTCTCTTTTTTCTTTCTAGTGTTGTTTGTTTCCCAGGAAAGTTTGCTCCTTGAAAAAGATTTCCCATTTTTCTTTTCTTTCTTTTTAGGCTTTTTTTTTTGGTTCTTAAAAGTGAAAGATGCATTTTTAGTGTGCAGCTTGGAATCTATTGGGTCAGCAATGGACTAAGAAGGAATTTTTATAAAAAAATGGAAGAGTTGGGCAATGCCCAAAGGAGCTTTCTCCCCACCCCTCTTTTCCTCTTTTTTATCTATTTCTTTTAAAACATTTTTCTCTGTAAATAGAAGGGTTAAAAAAATAATAAAAAGCCTAGAAAGCTCATTGTTCATGTATTTTAAGAAAGAGAGAGGATGGGATATTGCTTATATTTGCTTCTTAAGAGCTTTTCTTAGACTGGGTTATGGCTTTTATTTGATACCCTGCTAGCTAAGGTACCTGAACCTTTAAGAGCAAACCATAGATTAACTTTCAAACCAGGATCAGAGTTCTTTTAGAGAGCTGTAAGTTGTATTGGTTGTGTTGAGAGCTGCATTTTAGGGAAGTTACTGCTTGAACTAGTTACATATACCGTGTTGCAAAGCAGTAGATAGTTGATTTAATTGCGGAATCGGACAGTTTAAGTACTAACAACAGCTAGGTACCTTCGTAGAGGAGCTAGAACAAGTCTGAATGTTTGCTAAATTGAACCTTGAAAGAAGCCAACGCATTCAAGTTTATAGTACATTTTGTTTAAGAGGTCGCGGTATTAGCTTCCTCACATACCCGAGTTCAGGTGTAAAAGGATTTTCTTAGGAGCTCAAGTCTTAGGACGGGGCGTCCTTATCTTTCTGCAATGTACTCTCAGAGCTCTTCAAAAATTGATGCTTTAGGATGTTATAGCCTTTCTGGAAAACTCAAAACTTCAGCAAAATGCCAACCATGATGGTGTTTTTCTGCGCGCTTTAGTTTTCGTTTCAGTATGCTAGTTGCTCTGGTGGATGGTAGTGTAGTTCATATTTTGTTTGAAGTTTATTGTTTTTGTCATATTAACACGATGCATAAAGGCATAATTTTGCATAATACATCACAAGTGACAGTCTATTCAATGTCCAGGAAGAGTTGGAAGAGCTTGAAAAAACCGAAAATGCCTCGACCATATGCGCAGAGTAAGTATGCCTCGACCTAAAAATAACTAGCTAAACCTTTGGAAGTAGCTTGGAATGTAACTGCAAAACCTGGATTTGTCAATTCTTATTGACCAAGACCAAATCTGTTTTTGCATTCGTGTTTCAACTTAACATGTTCTAGCTGTTGATCTGTCTTTGTTGTTGCTCCTCAGGTTACAGTCTCACGTCGAAAGCATATCGGATCCTTTACTCCCAGTGTAAGTTTCACAACTCATGTTCTCTTTTTGCAAGTTTGTGTTACTAAATTTGCTCTAACTGGTAAAGAACCATGATAAATCTGTTTCTGATTACACAGAACAAATGGCCCTATAAACGTTCTATGGGATCGATGGTTCGAAGGACCCCAGGATACACAAGGTTGTAGATGCTTAATACTCTAATCTGAACCAAACTTTGTCTGCATCTTGATTCAGCACCATTTTCATTTTATTATTTGATATGCTTGATTATTTGGTTGTGGAAAATTTCGGGTCAGTTGTTTTGTTAATGTTTTACAATAAGAAAAAAAGTTTGTATATCATATCAGAAGCTTCGATGAGCTGAAATGAGTGATTAATGAAAGGCATTTTTCTCAACTTCCACAACATTTGGAGAGATCTCATTAAATTTATGGTCTAAAAAAAGAAAAGCCAGTTTCCACATCCAAACAAAACAGTCTTTTATGGTTAGTTGGTTGGTTAACCTTGTTTTTTGTAATTCATAAGAAAAATAATATAATCATTAATATCCTAGCCATTGATTGAAATAGTACGCAAAATAAATAATAATGCCTTTTTGCAAAGCATCCTCGGAGGGATCTATAGTCTTGGCAGGTTGGATGAGACCATGTTGACTGCAATTGTAGCAATGTGATTATTTTTAGGGGTGTCAATTCGTGTCGA
>JXTC01000047.1:645554-956380 GCA_002914845.1 Trema orientale
AATAACTTATAATCCCAAACACTTACATTGTACAAATTAAATATATCTATAATAATAGTCATAAACAAATTAATAAAAAATATTTTTATAATTTAATTATATATATATATTTGTTGGCGGGTCAAACGGGTCAAATTCGTGTCAAACGGGTTGACCCGAACCCATCCCGTTTTTTATTCGTGTTAGGTTGGTCGACCCGAACCCAACCCGCACCCCTTTTTCTTCAACCCTAACCCGCAAAAAATCGTGTCGTGTCCGTGTCGTGTCGTCGTGTCGTAACCCGAATTGCCACCCCTAATTATTTTAATTTGTGGGTCCATATTATTTTGCTTTCTGTTATTCTTTCTTTTATTTATTTATTATTTTTATTATTCGAAATTCGATAACATGATTACATGACATGAGCACTGAACACCATTTAGGATTCCGGCAAGATTTTATACTTATATACTGAGAAAAAATAATTAAAATTCTACTCCCCATTGAGTTTTAACTTTTTCGTTTAATTTGTTTTTATTTGATACACGCATTATATCATTATACTGTAGGAAATAAAGCTAAAAGTAAAAATTGAAAGTGGTGTAACTTTTGCAAGTTAAAAAGACCATTCCGTTTTCGCTTTAGACCTTTTTCTCTTTGTCCTTAGTCCCCACAAGTTTATGTATGGACGTACCTCAAAAAAAAAAAAAAAAAAAAAACAGTAATTGTGGACGCATATAAACATAACACACATATATGATCTGTTCGAGGTATTGGATCAAATAAATTACGTGAAACATAAACGGTTGAGGTTTGAGCATAATCATTTTGATTTCTTGGCCCAAACTTGGGATCCAACCACGCGTTAAGGCGGCGGCTTAATTGGATTGAATGAAATTAAAGGTAACGGTAACGAGAATGAGAATGAGAATGAGAATGAGAATAGAAAAGAAATAAAAGGAAAGATGATAATTTTATTTGATTGGAATTTAGAATTAGATTATTGAATACGGATTATTATGTTTGGTTCCCAACAAAATATAATAGAATAACCTATATTTTGACAAATATATCTTTGGTGTTTGATTTTATTTTTTGAACAGATAAACACTTTTTTTTTTCCGAGTAAACAGAGAAACACAACTACAATTCTAGTTTATTGTGATAAAAAAATTAATATAAATTATAACCAAATATTGATTATTTACTATATATGAACAACGTGTATATATGTATTAAATGATTATATTATTTACACTCATGGACGCTAATTGGAAATAATTTTTTCTTAATTGGGAAAGTTATTATTAACTACATGAATAGCCACATTTAAAAGAAAAACCTCCGTTTAGATCTGGCCCAGACGAATGACGGAGAGGATAATTTGCAGCATAAAAATTGTTTTCATATATAAGTCGAGAAAAAACACGGACAATCGCTAGATATGGCCTAATTAACAGAAAAACTTGAAGAGCTCCATTTTCGAAGGTTCACATATGAGGGAGGGAGAAAGGAAAAGTTCATAAATACTCTTTTTTAAAATCATATTTTATAAATATTTATTTTTATTTCATAAATATCCGTTTTGATACCCATTTTTTGGAGAAATATAGACCACCATTGTTTTACACATGAATTGTAAACCACGGTATAAATTTAATGCATGAAATAAAAGTTATACTTAAAACTGAAATACATTTTAAAATGTATACTATAAGTTAAATTTATAATGAAAAATGTAAACTGTGGTAAACATTGTAAATGTATACCATTCATATTTTACACATAAAATGTGTATTTCATGATAAAATTTACAATATAAATGTGGACCACTCATATTTTGCATATAAAATGTGGACCATAAAAACGAGTATTTTTGAAAGAAAAGTTAAAAACGGATATATATGAAAATAAGTTTTAAAAACGGATATTAAGTGTAAATTTCTCGGGGGAAAAAGTGACCAGCAACATGAGATCTGGGTTGAAATCCTTTACGATGTGCTGCAGTACCAAACACTTTTCCGATTTGAGCATGGCCAAGTAATTTCGGATGGGTAATCGATGATGATAGAGTAAATAGAAAAAGAAGACAGCAACAGTGGGGATAAATAGGAAAAACGAAAAATGACCCAGGAAAGGAAAAGTCCTTGTACCCATTTACAAATGGAATTGCTTTTCCTTTACCTGTGGGATTCATCATTCCATTAGAGAAAGGGGTTTCTTTCATGAAAAGTGAAACAAAACAAAGGAAAGCAAGTCCATTCCTTTCCATTCCCACCAATTCCTTCTAACCAAACAGCACCTAAACTCATTGTAGTTTCGCAAGCCGGAATTTTCTTCAACGAATAAGAATTTCGGTAGACTAAATGATTACTTTCTAGTTTTTTACGATTAATAACTGTACAAGCAGAATGTACCATCACTATTGGTGGTATTTCTCTTAGACCACTAAGAAAGTAACTCGTGGCAAAAGCTAAGATGATTAGTAGACACTAAGGCTATGTTTGGCAGAGAGGAAAGAAAAAATATGATAGATAGAAAATGTGTAACATAGAAAAGAAAGTGTCTTTCCTCTCTTTAGTTGTTTGCTATTTAGAGATAGGAAAACTAATTTATTATAAAATGACTACTCTACCCTCTATATTATTATTTTAAAAATTAGTATATAAGGATAATTTAGTAATTTAAATATTCTCATTAACTAACTTTTTTCTTTCCTTTTTTCTCTCTAATTTGGAGGGAAAAATTTTTGTGACCCCACCAACTATTTTATCCTCTCATTTTCTTTTCGTTTTTCTTTTCTTTTTCTTTTTTCTTCCTACCAAACAATCTAATTTTCCATTTTCGCTCTACTTTTCTCTCACCCTTTCTTTCGTCTACTTTTTCCTCTTGCCAAACATCGCCTAAGTTTGGTTCCAACTTGAGTGGCATGTTGAGTCCTCTGCTAAGACTAATTCCTTGAGCACTTGTAAGAAGACCGTTTGTCAAAAGAAAGCAAGCAACAAGCAAATTGCATTAGAAGCTGTATATATGACTGACGGGACTCTGCATCCAGCCGGTCACCACAACTTTGTGCAAGCAAGCAAGCACTACGAACTACATAAAGTCGACCACGATTACACAACACACTCAATCTCAATCACATGTTTGAGCACTTGTAGTTTCAACTGTACGGAACATGACTGCGAAATACAATATGTGCAACCATTAAACCTCGGGTCGTACAGGAATATGCGTCGATCAACCTTACCTTATAGATCACTAGGTACATTATAAATGTCTCTCTCTTTTTCACATATTGTGTAAGCTGTCACACTTCTCAAAACCTAATTAATCAAATCACATATTTTTTTCTCTGATTGTTATCTATTTATTACGTCACCAGGCCCACACAAATCTCGACATAAGAGAGTGTTTGGCAGTTGACACAATACGTGTGCCCATTTTTAAAGCTACAAGCGTCGTAGCACGGCAATTTCTCCCTTTCTAGGAGGGGAAAAGAAAAAGTTAAAGAGACTTGGTTTTAAACTTAAACAAGCGTGTAATATCCGTTGGTACCAATTGAGCTTGATGTCTTAAACAACCTTCTTTTTTTTCTTTTCCTTTTCTTTTCTTGATATCTAAGGCTTAGCTGGTCCTATTGTTGAGAAAGAGCACTACTTTAGATATTAAAAACGTGCTGAAAAAGCTGGAAAAGCTATATTCCTCCTTGCAAAAGGCCAATGACAGTCTAAACAAAAAGGATGAATTACTCGAAGGAAAACAATTTGATATGGGGAAAAGAAAAATGGGAAGTAAAGTGGCTAAACTGTGATGATTGATGAAACATAAAGAAGATATCAGCGGTTGGTAGCAGAATAAGGTCCACTATGCATCAAATACTAAAGCACAAACTACAAGAGTTAAACCGAGAAAACCCGGATGAAAATAGTTATAAAAAAAAAAGGAAAAAAGAAGAAGAATCATTTCATCTTAGGTAAAAAGGTGGGCATCTTGTAAGAACTAGACGACTGATTGACTACATATACATTTGTATTCTTGTCATGGACATAATTATTAGTACTTCTAATGTGAAAAAAAAAAAGGGGAAAAAAATGAAGTTCTTCTTGACCAATTTACTTGTATTTACACTCAGAGCTACAAATGGAAGCTGAAACATTCTAGACACGAGTGGAGATTCGGGGAATCACCTGAATCTATAACCCGGTTCCGGACAAGGTAGTGACCGAGATGAAGATGATCAAAGAACTTGGGCAGCCAAGAGGTGTCTTAGCTGGAGCAAGTGCTCATCATTTGAAATATGTAGAGAGAGCCGTAGATTAGTTAACATAGACTCTTGTTCCCAACTTAAGGGACCTGAAGCATAAAGTGCAAGCACTGTTGACTTGTATGCCTTTAGCTCCAAATTATGGATGTCAACTTCTAGTTTGCGCCCAAACGATGGAAGAAGTGTCTTCCTTTTACTAGACAAAGATGGAAACGATGATGACTCCGCATCTGAACTATGAGAAATCTTTTCAATAAGCTTGTGGCAACTTCCACTTGTGAAGTCAGAAGTTTCGTTCAAACTACAACTAGCAACCGAGCACTGGTTACTATCTTCAGCAGGTTGAACAGAACTATGCAACCAGAAGTTTGTTTCTTTTTCCGGTTTGATATTGTTGTCTAATCCTACTTGGTGAAAATTAGAGTTACCAACCTGCCTAAACAAAGAATGGTTTCTTATCAAAGACCTCTTGCATCCTTCTGCAGCATGGTTTGATGTCCTTTTCTTATTGCGTTCTCCCAAAATCAGGTTCTTCGACTCTGGTTGAGAACCAAAGGCATGACTCTTCTTCTTCAGGTTTCTCATTTCATCTTGGTCTTTTGAGCAAGTTTCTTCACAAAGTTTCTCTACTGGTTCACTGCAAACCAAGCTCCAACACTGGTTTGAAGTAGTATGTCTAGAATTGTTGGCTTCCTGTTCATGGTATCTAACCTGTAAGGCACATTTGCTCAAACCATGAGAGACTCCGTTAGCCAAAAGGATTCCATAGTTACATTCAAAATCAAAGAGAGTCAAATGGTACAAGATTAAACTAACAGTTGAAAGTTGAAAAATGAAAAGAGTACTTCAACAAATCGTCACAAACAATCTAGAAAAAATAACTTGACTATTGTGACATCAACTTATCTTTTAGTACTTAATGTATGTCTTTCTTCACTCCACTCAATACACAGTTACGTTATTCAAGTTATTTTTCAAGATAATTTATCATGATTTGTAGCATTGTCCGAATTGAAAAGGGTCCAAAAATAACTGGTCAAAAACAATACAGAAAAAGAAAGCTGGATATCCTTACTTTGACAATCACTGACCACTTATTCTCATGCCAAACTTGATGAGTCCTTAAACTAGACACATGAAACTCCTTAAGTTGGATGAACCCAAAAAACTTAATAACTAAACGGCCATTCCTCAATACTTTGGCGACCTTCCCAACCCTCCAACAATGTGTATCAAATACCTCAGCTACATCACCTGCAACCCATCTTTTCCTCTCCTTAATATGTGGAGGCTGAGGCCTCGTGTTCTTCTCCTGCACCCTCTCCACAGCCAATTCTCCTCGGCCATTATCCATAAGAAACTTGTACCTGATAATGTAGTCATCACCTACAGCAATTATAGAACCAGGATACCATGAACCGTATGGACCTATCTGTTCCCTTAACACCTCCACTGAATTCCCTTCTTTGAACTCCATTTCAAGACTCTTTTCAAGGTCAACCTGAAATTAACATGTAATGAGGGAAAGCTTATGAGAAATTGGAAACAAACACACCTTTACATTGCCATTCTACATATTAAATAAAGAGAGATTCTACATACTAAATAAAGAGAGGATCAAATAGATAAATAAAAATTAAAAGTTCTGTGATCTGGGTAGTTTGAGGGATCATTTGATAGACTAGAAACAACTTGTTCAATATGATAGTTTGGAAGCTAAAGCAACCATCAAAAACAGAAAAATCAAAGAACCCAGATCAAAATTGGTAACAAAATCAACAAGGCCTCAAACATTCCAACCCATCATGATTCATTACCAGTAAGTTACAAATAGCTTTTAGTCAAATAATCATAATAATAATAATAATAATAATAATAATAATAATAATAATAATAATAATAACTCGTAGCCAAAGTCAGTACCAAACTTAGATTAGCCTCATTAAATAAACTTTCCTCAAAAGGTGATCAATCCGTACCCGTTAAGCAACTCTAGGGAAGTTCCTCCTTTTTCTCTTTTTTCCTTTTCCTTATCAGAAGGAACGATGCAATCAAAGAAGAAATTTTCAAAATTTTGGAGAACTACAATAATAAAATAAAATTAGAAAAATCTGAGAACTGGGTTATTAAAAAAAAAAAAAAAAAACAGAAAAAGAAAAATACCCATTTAAAGATTTTGATTAAATAAAATCAGAGATAGCATAATTCAGATGATGAAATAGGGGATTTTAATAGATCAATGAGACTGACCTGGGAGTAGTAGTGAAGATTGAAACACGAACAACACGTGTGAGCTTATGTTAAGCTCAAAACCACATCTTTGTGAATGGTTGGCTTTCCTTACATTAAAAATTTGATAAAATCCTAGAAATGGTTTGAGTGAGATGAGAACAAACTTAAAACCCGTTGTGCAAAAGCTTTGGTATACGTAATCTGTAACGACAATACGCTATTTGGAATGAATTTTTGGTTGCCTTCTTCAACGTTAATTGGACCGTTAATACGGTTCCTTCCTTTCTAATTACCTGCCTGTCCTTTCTGTGTCGTTTTTTTACTAAAATTATCACTGTTTTCAGCGTTTTGGAATGACAGTTAACAACCTCCAATGTGACGTGACCTTGAATTTTGGGAAAATGTTTTCATTTTTTTTATTTTTTTGGGTAGCTGAATTATTTGGAAAAATGTTTAATAGGACTATTTAATTACTACGTGTACATAGCGCTAATTATTGTATGACAAATGTTTAAAGTGAGATTCGTGACATAGTGTTGAAGCACCATTGACGCTTTGGGTGATTAACTGGTTATTGCTTTATTGGATTATTCATGAGAGATAAAATGTCGTAGCTCACATCATGGATGAGAATGAGATAGAAATGAATAATACTAATCAACGTCAATAATAAAAGGGACACGAAAAGACACTTACTTTTCTGAAAAATAAAAATAAAAACCCTGCATTCTCAACACAATTAATTTAAAATTTGACCATGCAATAGTGCTAATTCGTTGTGACATATTTGTCAGCGCCACAGAAAACGTCAGTTAACAAGCGATTACCTTCTTAAACTAGAGTCATGAATTTGGAAAGAAAATTAGAGTGGACGTCATTTTCGTCCTCTCAATTAAAAAAAAAAATGTTTTCCTTTGATATTTTACTTAATTTATCTCTAGGTATATGGATAAATCAATTGAGAATTAAAAAAAAAAAAAACAATCTAACGTAAGTTATATTTGATATATCTCATATATTAAGTGATAGACATGGATATAAACTAAAAAATAAACACTAATGTACACCTTTTATTAAAAGGATGACTTCTCAATGGTTACAATTTTTTTGTGACCATGAATGGATGCTAAAAAAAGTAGTGATAGCATTAAATTTTTTTTATGATAATAAATAGCATTAAATTTTTTTGGCCAACCACCAAAGTAATCACCACAGTAGGATATTAGATCTAACGGCTTAAACCATTGTAACCATCCATGGGTAAATATTGTTGTAACCATTTGAACCAAACCCTAAGGTAAATGATATATTGTACTACTTTTAGAAAAATATTGCCTAAAATACGATCCAACCCAATACATTTCTTTTTGTACGACATTTTTCTGAATATAGGCCATAAGCTATGCGGTGGTATTTTCTAAATAAAACTATTTTGTGTAAAAAAAACTATTTATAATAAAAAAATATTCAAAACTATATAGAAATATTGTTCGCTCTATCTATTAGCATGATCCTTTTTGTCCTTCCCGTCATGGGATCAATTCCCAGCTCTACAACTTTTTTTGCTTTTTTTTTTTTCCCCTTTTTCCTTAATTTTTTTTTTATTCCGGAACCTTTTTTTTTTTCTCTTATGGTTTCTTTGTTATCTTCTTTCTTATTCTTTATTTTTCCTTTTTCATTTTCTCTTTTTAGTTTTTTTTGCATCGAACTTTATTACTTTTTTCTTTTTAGCTTTTGTTTTTTTATTTATTTTAAGTCTTTTTTTCCTTTATTTATTCTTTTTTTTCGTATTTTCTTTTTTGAATTCATTTTTCAAAACTCACTTTCTTTTTCTTTTTTTTTTAAAAAAAAACTAATATTAGAAGCTAGAAACCATTTTTACTATTGGTTTCCAACTATTGGTTGTGGTCATTAGAATCCAATAGTTAATCAAGAAATAGAAATCAGAAACCAAATTAGTTTCTAGTTGAAATTAATTTGGTTTCTTAAAAAAAATAAGTTGATTATTGCTATTCTCGAAATCAAAATCTAAATTGGTATTAAATAGTTTTCTGTTGCTTTTACTTCAAAAATATAATTACTTAATTTGAGAACTTGATCATATTCTACAACATCCTTATTCAATGTCTCACTCAATTCTTGCTAAAGGGTATTCTGCAAAAAGGAAACCACAATAGTTTCCAGGAAACTTTCATTATTTTCTTGTGATTTGAAAAAGAAACAACAATGGTTTATATAAAACTTTCGTGGTTTCATGTGATTTACTTAGTTACAGAGCATTCTGCAAAATAGAAACTACAATGGTTTTCAAGAAACCTTCTTGGTTTTCTGTGATTTACTTAGCTACAGAGCATTATGCTAAAGGAAACCACAATGATTTCCATAGTTTCTTGTGATTTACTTAGGTACATGACATTTTGCAAAAAGAAAACTATGATAGTTTTCAGTGGTTTACTGGAAACCTTTGTGGTTTCCTTTGATTTATTTAGCTACAAGGCTTTTTGTAAAAAGGAAAACACAATAGTTTCCAGGAAATATTCATGGTTTCCTGTGATTTACTTACGTACAGAACATTCCGCTAAAGGAAACCTTTATAGTTTTCTATAAGGACATTCCGCTAATAGGAAACCAAATTAGTTTCTAGGAAACTTTCGTAGTTTCATGTAATTTACTTACATATAAGACATTCCGTTAGAAGGAAGCCTTTGTGATTTGGCATTCCACTAAAAAGAAACCAAACTAGTTTCCAGGAACTATTTGTAGTTTATTCTAATTTACTTATATACATGACATTCCTTTAAAAAGAACCTTTATGTTTTCCTGTGACTTACTTAAGTACAGTGCATTCCGCTGAAAGGAAACTGAACTGGTTTCCAAGAAACCTTTGTGGTTTCCTATGATTTACTTACGTACAGGACATTCCGCTAAAAGGAACCTAACTGGTTTTCAGGAAACATTTGTGGTTTCTTGTGATTTACTTACTTATAGGGTATTCAGCTAAAAGGAAACCAAATTGGTTTCTAGGAAACCTTTATGGTTTCTTTCGACTTATTTACCTACAGAGTATTCTGATAAAAAGAAACCAAACTGGTTTCCTAGAAATCTTTGTGGTTTCATGTGACTTACTTATATAAGAATATTAAAAAAAAAAAAGTTAGTGTTTCTTTAAAAAAAAAAAAAAAGAATAAAGTGAAAGGAAAAAATAATTAAAAAATAGGAAACGAAAAAATAACTTGAAAAAAAAAAGAAAAATAAAATTGAGAAAAAAGATAGAATTATTATTAATAACCAAGTTGAATAATTTTGTTAGTAAAAAATTAGTAACTAATTTGGTTTCTATATGTAGATAACTTTAAAAAGCAAAAAAATAAAAATAATGAAAAAAAAACTTGAAGAAACTAATGACCAATTTAATTAATTTTGTTAATGGAAATTAGTTACTAAATTGGTAATTATTTGTAACTAATATTAAAAAGGAATAAAATTAAAAACAAAGAGGAAAAAAAATTAAAATAATGAAAAAAATCTAAAATGTTAGTATGGGGGCTCGAGCCCCAGCAACCAATGTTAGTGGCCTAGTCATTTGTAGCCCAATCACTAGGCCATAAACCTTCTACAGTTATTCTGGCCCATTTAATATTAAAAGATTGTTTTTGAAAAATATAGTAAAAATTACAAAAATGTCACTGCGTTTTTTAGCTGAAGTATTTAGAAAAATGCCAACGAAGGTCGTACAGAATTTTAATTATTTTTTGAAAGTCGTATTTTTGGTATTATTTTTAAAAAGATAGATATAAGTGTCCAAAACCCCTAATAATATAATGATTTTTAAAAAGAGGCCATTCTCTTAAAGGCCCAATTTGGAAGGTGGAAGGGTTTAATATAGGCCCATTGGGCCACTAAAGGAGGGTCCAACTTAATACCATTGTCAAACTTACAAAAGCCCGAGAATATGAAAGGGCGTTATATTTGGGGGAAATTGACCAAGCTGGCACTAATTTGGCATAAAGTAATTTTTATAGTAGTCTTTTCTAAATCGATATTTTTAGTAGTGTCACAAATTGTGACAATAGGTCAAACAATTTATGATTATAAAATTATAATTTTTCTAACATTAATCAGTAGTCACAAATTTTGTTACCCTCCGTCACATAGAGTCATAAAAAAGTCATTTTTTAAAATACTGCTAAAAGCTAATTTTAGTCTAAATTACTACTATTGATATCAATTTCCCTATATTTGGTCACACAACCCAATTTATATCATATTGTTTGACAAAAAATAATGGCAAATATATATGAGAACATTTTCACCTTTTATTTCACTTTTGGAAACAAAGAGCATAAATAAAATAAAATTTTTTTAAAAAAATCTTGCTTAGCAAGCCCATAAATCATGTGGAATTTGATATGCTCGAACCTTTTTTAAAAAAAATTCCAACTAAAGTGACAACATTTAGGTGGTGGGAAATTACAATTCACTACACCTTTTGCCTTAACCTTTTTGTAATAGTTTCACCATCTACAATACTACTAGGCCTGATACTGAACAGTACTTTTTGGAGAATAATATTAGTAAAAAGTAATAAATTAGAATGGTGGGAAATCAATACAAAAAAGACACAATCATATGACGAAAATGATGTTGTACCAAATATTACCCATGTCAATCACTTTTTTTTTTTTTTCCCCGAATGACCCCATCTTTGTTTATTGTCATTGATCAGAGACAAAATTACAAAATTTAGTACTTTACAAGCAGAACAGAAGGCCCTCGAGTAGTGTTGCGATATTCAATTAATGAGAAATCGTGAAGCTCCCTAAAATTTCTGGTTAAAGTTGGCCCATGTTGTAGTTGGCCTTTAGAAAATTCACAACTCCCTCATTCATTCTAATTAAAAACAACCAACTATTTTGTAGCACGTTTAAGTATATATGTCATAGCAAAAGACTTTTTGTTATGATCATAACTGCAAAACGAAAAAGAATAGTTGCGATCCCCAAAAACAAAATTTGAAAAAAAAAAAAAAAAAGGTGCAAAGAACGCTGAACAAGATGTTACTTGAATTGCTGGCAAAACAGAAAAAGTTCTTCTTTGTATGACTTTAAAAAATATCTGAACCACATTGTGTTTTCGAAAGTATAACACGCTACAGCTATGAAAATAAATTTTCCAACTATAATCCATTTAGATAATAATTTATACACAACTACAAGTGCATTAAACAAACAGAGGAGCAAACCAAAAAAAAAGTAAATGTTATACCCCTTCGTACTAAGAACAAAAAGAAAATTATGCGTGTGCCTCAGATATGTATGTAGCTGAAATACTCCCCCTGAGATGAGTGAATGAGATTCTGCTTACGAAGTTAGTGCAACCGTACTCTTCTTTTACAAGCTCTTTTTTTAAACTCGAAGAAACACAATTAAAAAAAAATCTTTTTTTTTTTTTGCTTTATTAAGATTTGAACATTTTCCTTTTTACACATTTACACATATTCTATAAGTCCTGGACCAATATCTTTCACACGCTCTTGTTTTCCCTGTTTTACACGTGAATCCACAATAATACATTATTAGTAAAATCTAAGTATCTAGTGGTAGAAATGAAAAAGATGCTGCTACTAACATCTTTATTGATTATATATACATGAGTTTTAGAAATTAAACATCCATATATGACGTATTGATATCAGATTATCGGTAAATGTAAATTTAGCTTTTACAGAAAACTCAGACGTTACTATTATTATTATATTCTTAATTACATCATTATATTTATGGCAATATATGAGTCCCATGTTATGATGTTCTTTGTTTTCTTCAATAAAACCCCTTTATAACTTCGAGAGAGAGAGAGAGCGCCATGCATGTGATTCATCAGTGTAAGGAATAAGGAAAGCTAGCTAGCCCATTACTTTTGGCAGATTTGGCTACGCTTCCCAAGCAAATGTGGAGATCAAGGAAATTAAACAAGCCCTCTCTCAATCTCAAATACATCTCATTTTGTGAAGCCTGCAAAAATCTAGAGGACCGTTAAAGCATCTTTTTTATCCTCACTTTCACTTTGTCCTCCTCTTTGGCCTTATTATTAGCATAAAAGGGATTAAAATATATTTCTTAGTTTATGCCTTGGATAAATGAAACTCATCAATTTTAATTAGGGCGCGTCTACAGTAGGGGTACCCCTATGTAGGGTCCTGTTTATTCACCGTTGGATGGAAATCTGTATATAAATAGATTCTCCACAGATTCCCGTTATTCCCCACAGATTCCCATCCAACGATAATTAAAACATGATCCTACGTAGAGACGCTCCTACCGTACCCATCCCCTTTTAATTATATAACTTTCTTCCTAATAAACCTCAACAAAGTTGCACCTCCTTGTTTTCTCTTTTTCTATGAAGTCTTTCTTCAGCAACAACAACAACAACCAAAAAAAAAAAAAAAAAAAAAACTCAAAAAAGTTTCATAGTAATAGGCCTAAAGAGTTGCTTTTTAAAAAAAAAAAAAAGGAAAAAAAAAATCCTAGAGTCTCACTTTGCATAAGCATGAAGTAATTTCCTTTCATTTTAAGCAAAAACTAATTCACCTATAATTGGTTGAAAAATAATAATGTAATTGACACGAGTTATATCTACCCACTTTTGTTTAGCAACTAATATGGGCAATTTCATGACCCTACAACATCAAGCAGAAGCGTCTCATTCATTCAATAATGGGATCCACTAAATTAATTGGTAAATAAATTTGATGCCTAGCTAATGTTACTTAAAAAATAATAAAGAAGAAGAACATAATACTCTGCTTTAAGAAAGGGCTTGTACATTTTACCATGTAAAACAGGGTAAAAGTGATTCACTATTGAATCATATGATTCACTTTCCATTAAGGGTGAAAAAAATATAGATTTTGTGATTTAGTTAGATGTTTAGCCTATCTTGGCAATTTTTCCACTTCAAAAGACAAAATAGTTCATTTATAGATTTTTATTTACAGTATTTTCTTAATATATATGAAAATTGAATATACACGATGGGATTCAAACATAAATGCAATTGAGAAAGAAATATTCAGGTATCCATGCAGCTTGAGTTATTGTAATTAAAAAAACTATTTGATGTTGACGTCTAATCCAAATATTTTTGAAGAAATTAAGAAAGATAAAGGGAAAGATCTAGCAGAAAGAAAAACATACCACTGTAATGTAGACGTAATGTCATGTGCATAGATTTATCCATCTGTTTCTTTCAATTATTATTATGTTTTTAATTTATAAAACTGAAAATAAGAAGAAGAGGATAAGATAAATACGGCATGTGCATGTTCAACGAAGTGTGGTTGCACATTTTTTATATCTGCAGCAAATTCTGGTCGTTGGTTTGCGCTTGACACATATTCTATAAATCTCAGATATAATATAAATAATTTTTTTGATGAAAAATATTAGATTTTTTAAAGGGTGTATGCAAAATTTTGAAAACATAAATAAATAAATTCCAGTAGGTGATTCGGATTAGCCTTCCCCACTAACTCCAAACATGCCATATTTTTTCACATGTATATTCTGCATATTCCGTTTTTTAAAAAAAAAAAAAAAACGAAAGAAAGAAAGAAAATATTTCCATTGTTTAAAGCACTCAACATGAAGGAATTTTCAGCACATCCTGTTAATTCTTTGATCGAATTTAACAAATTTAAGTACTTGATCCTCTAACAAAACAGTTGAAAATATACAAATTATAAACTAACATTATTGGAGGGAAAAAAACACTTATGTTGTCATATTACGTTTCATACTAAGTTTCATTATTTTGTGAACTATAGCAGCTAGGCTTGGAATATCTTGAGCCCATATGTCCAACAAAATATGTATCCTTTTTAAGAGAATGTCACGGGTTTGGACCACTAGCTATGAGAAATCATTGTAGGAAGAAAAATAAAATGTTGCACAATTATAGGCGCAATCAAATTTATAAGTACAATTCCTTAAATTGTATTGATTGACATAGTTCCCTATAGCCTAATTCTTGTATAATAATAACCCCAAAAAAAAATAATGATTTCATATGCGAATTAAGGCCCTTTTTCTTCCATTGAGAATAACATAAAAGGGATAAACAAAAATGCAGGCGGCACACTCACTCGTTTTAAGCATAGACATGGAGCTTTTCTGATTTCTCTCTCTTTTTATTTGTTTTAAAGAACTTATATAAGATTAATAATGAAAAGATATAGAAGAGAAGAATAATAAGAATGAAATAAATAAATAATAAGAGATATAGAATAGAAGGTCCATGTGAAGTGAGTAAATAATAGGAGTTGACACTCTCCCAAAAAAAAATTGACTAAATCCAACTAACTAGTAAACCATAGGCAGGGGAATCAGAATCCCATATCCCTTCATGATTGATTTTGGCATTCCCAGATCCATTCCTCCAATCACCTCAATTCTATAATAAAATAACCACATAGGGCTTCACAAACCATATGGGGTTGTAGTTAATTAGTAGACTAGGGAGTGTTTGCAACTTAGCATTGCATAGAAATTAACGGCACACTTCCATTGGTCAGTCAGTCATTCAAAAAAAATCTATTTTTGTTTTCTATTATTAATTATTTTCTTTAATTGGGTAATCTCAATGATAGATGGGTAAACATAGATTTCCTAATCCATATTACCCTACAAATTTTATATTATTGGACCAAACAGGGGCTAGCTGTAAGTGACATAACGCTCCTGTAGCCCTATAAGGCTCAGTGGTGTGCCCCAAAAAATAAGGGGTTCCTTTTCTTGTTTCCTATAATATATGGTAGGCAGAGGAATGAGAAATGCAGTCGGGTTTAACCCATTAGGCTATTAAGGAATGTGGGCAGAAGAGGTGGGTCGGTGAGAGAACATGGGAGTTTCAGGTTTGGAAACTGTGCTAACCTTACCAAATTCATGTAACCAGGACATTGGAACTTGAGGAGAGTTCAGGGTCCACTCATGACTCAACCATTAAAAAAATAAAATAAAAATAAAAGGAAATAAAAACTTACAAAAGAACTACCTATTTTAATATTTTAATTTATCTGTCTTCTTTTACAGTTAGTGGTCAGATCAGAGGAGATGAGAAAACTGTGTATTTATGAAAAGAGTTGATGGTGGGGTTTGCAGATCTGAAAATGCATGTGGATTAATTGATTAAAATGAAGAGAGAGAGAGAGAGAGAGAGAGAGATATGATGAAATAAAAAAGAAAGAAAGGTAAGATAAAGTTGTACGTGCTTTATTTACTAACATTCGTTATTTAGCAACTACGGCCTTTATGTGTATATATTAAATCATTAGAGTTACTTTCACTATTAGTCTTCCAAACATAGAGTCAGTTCTAATTTGGCCTCTAAACTTTAATAAATATCAGCTTTGAGCATCGAATTATGTCTTTCTTATAATTTTGGTTCATGAACATTCAAATATCTATTTTGAAATTTGAATTATAATTTTCGCTACAATTTTGACCTTTGAAATATTTTTTGTTACTGCAATTTTGGCGTTTGAACTTTTCAATTTCCAATATTTTTAGGCATCAAAAAATAAGACAAATAACATTGTCCAAAAAGAACATAATTAAACATTTGAAATTTCAGAGGCTAAAAACTTTAGACACGATTATAAGTTAGAAGCTAAAACTAACACATCTTAAAAGTTCATGGTTCAAATTGAAACTGACCTAGCTATAAACTAGAAGATGAAGAGTGAAATTAACCTTAATATTATGTTTTTATTAGATCCGTGACTTTCTAACTTTCACAATGTACATACCCCCTTCCTTTTTTCATTTTTTTAATTTATTTTAAACATGATAAATTCTATTGTAATCTAAAACGTTGAACTTGTGTTACCTGCTACTTTACTTGAAAATCTGCTTATACGTGATTGGACAAACATATTGTTGGGCTCTTTGCGTATAGTTTCATTCTTTAATACAGAATACGTGATCATTATTAGGGTGTAGAGGAGACAAATGAGAGAGATGTTGGGTTATTAAGATATGAGATACATATACTAAAGTTCATGGAGTTATAGGCATGTCCACATAGACCTATAGGCTTTCACATGGAGTAACCAGAAAGCTCATGGGTTTCTTTGCCTAAAGACAATCCACATGGGGTGGCAGCCTGACCCCCTGCTTTTGATGATTGGAACCCCACCCAGCATAATGAGACCCCAGCTATACCAGTTATTGTGGGGTACCTCTTTTAAAGCCTGTGTTTGGCAAGTAGGAAACTGATTTTCCGAGAAAGGAATATTTTCCATTCCATGTTATGGGAGATACCCGGATGGGATGTATAATACGAGCAGAGTGTATAGCAGTTGATTCCAATAATCCCTCCCCCCCAAAAAAAATAGTATTCACTAGGGGACGAGAGACCGTTAAGCAGGAACTGTGGAAATGACACAATACTGTTATATGATGAAAATATGGAAAGTTTTCACTTGAGTTTTGAAAATGACTTTGGACCGATTTGAGTTGATTTAGAAATAAAAGATACATATTCATACTTATTATTGTTTGTATTATTCTTTTTCTTTGCATTGGGGACATTAGGACTTTCAAAGCTTATCTGCATATTGGAAATCTTTTAATCAAATGTTTTAAATGCACGTACGTATAAATTATGAACCGTAAAGATATATGCGTATACATATCTGTATACAAACACGTATAAAAACTTCAGGCCAAAAAAAAAAAGGAACCACTTATAAAGACAATTAATTTGAAGCCTAAACCCTTTAAGTAGATAATTCTCCAAAACGTCTGATAACTTGATAATTTATTTATATTCCAAAAAGAAATAGGAAAACTTCTACATGAAGTATGTAAATAGATTATCGGCACTTATTTACAATAGTTAGTAAATAGGTACCATCAAAATTTGAATTACCTAGAGATTGGTGTACTATACAATGCAATGCTTAACTAATCCAATTAGTTGGTGTCGAATAACTAGATTTGGTAATTATCTATGTCCCTTGTTACTCTAGAATTGAGGATTTGTAGCGTTCCAAATTCCAAATCTATGTGGTTAAATAAACCAACTATCGATTGGTCTAGGTTTGGAAAATTTATTGTGCAAATTCTTAAGCAAGGTAAGAAGCAGAGTGTCTTTGGAGTTTGGATCACATTTTCTTTCTAATTTCATTCATAACATTGGATTATATGCATTTTGTTGAAACCAAGATCCACTTAAGAATTATTAACCACATTTATAATTTTATTTATAGCAAGTGTTATGTTATATGGTTATTCGTGTAGATATATAATTATATTATATAGATAAAAGGATACACATTTGCTAAAACCACAAGCAAAGAAACGTACAGAAATATATATTTTAATTTCAATTGGACCATATTACTCATGAAGCTAAGTTGTACCGTTACTCGAAGGTATAAATGCCAATATAAAAAGGGTCAAAATTTGGGAAATTCATAACCAGATTTAAGGAAAAGCGGAAACCCCCAAAATGATATTTGTAATTTGTTCAAGTTGAGAGTTTGGGGGCACTAAAACCATAGCATTGTCGTAAATTAATGCGTTATGATATCCATTACCGTAAAATTCAAGCTGTTGACTATAGACAACTTTTCCTTATTCAAGTCATATCATAACATCTTCCTATCAAAAAAATAAAATCCAATCTTCGTACATATTTGTAGACCATTACAATTCGCATAAAGAAGAATAAATTGGTTTTATATAGCTCCAAAAATGTCAGAAAATATTGAAACCAAACATTTGGATGCGCAACTAAACCAAAGGATAATATCTCAAAAAGACAAAAACAGATAAAACTAAACAGAAAAAGCACGTAAAATTCAAAAAAAAAAAAGAAAAGGGGGTTGAATCCAAAAACTCATGTTAAAACGTTGAGAGTAGAATGTTGGTTAACATTGAATTTGGGATCTTATATTTATCCCAAGCGGTGAGCAATGGCGTGGTCTATGTATATAACGCTTTCCATTTTCTTCATCTCAGCAAAACCATACACGTGGCAATAACCCAATAACCCGCTTTGGTTCTCGCAAGAAACACTCTAGTCATCATCCGTATTCGTGTGTTTCATACGTGTACTCGTTGCCACGTGTAAGAAAACCAGGCCAGGGCCCCTACGTGCGTGGCAGCCGAGAGTGGGTCCACAACCGAGTGTTCCCAAGTATTTCGTCCGGTAGCCAAAGAGCGAGTTAAAGGACACTGTCCGGTTCGTCCCGTTATTAGTGAAACCGGAAAGAGAGCACGAGATTTGAGATTGGAATTAAAACGCTAGGTTCTTGTCCAAAGCTCATGTGTACACCCAGTCATCAAAACCACAACGGCCTCGTGATTCGTGTTAATTATTCCCCTTCCCAATCAAACGGTACAGATCTTCCGAACTAGGATGGGGTTTGGGTTGGGGGTGGGGGAATAACGGGGTCAAAGGTTAGTCTTCGTTGAAAAAAAAAAAAAAGAGAGAGAGAGCACGAGACACGAGGAAGTGGGTTATCTGACGCGTAGATAGCATCACCCACGGAGGCTCACTGGCTCGCGCGGGTCCAAATAAGGCCCCAATTTCAAAGCCCGCCATTACTCTAGGAGGACCCAAACTTTTTCGGTAAAATTGGGAGAAGGGCAGGGGTAATAAGGTAATTTGAGAGGAGCCTGACGTTTCCATCAAGTCCGCCCACCCTTTAAAAGACCAGAAAAGCGGGAGACGCTGATGATAATAAAGGTACCGTTTTTTGAGTCGGATGGGAGGGACTGAGGGGGACAGAGTGAGTGACTGAGTGGGTTGAGCGAGTGAGTACGAGAGAAACGGTGCCGTTTTGAGATGCTGTGAGACTAGGAGGAGGAGTACCAGAGAGGCTGTTTGGAAGCCGAGAAAGTGAGTGAGAAAACCTTTTTGTTTTTTTGTTTAATTTTCTGAGAAAATGACGACGGGGATGGTGCAAGAGCAGAATCTGGAGAAGCATATCGAGAAGCAGATGGGTTGCATGGCTGGGTTCCTTCAGATCTTCGACCGTCACCAGATTCTCGCCGGGAAACGGCTCTACTCCGCCAAACGCCTCCCTCCATCGGTGGTGAGTTAGTAGAAAATGCATGAAAATGAGGCAGTTACATACATTACGTTTTTTGTATTCATTTTTACTGCCTTTGTAATTTACAGACGGTGGATTCGACGCCGGAATCGGAGAAGACGATCGGGTCTCCGGCGGTGTCGAGGGAATTGGAGAAACCTCATAACACGAGATCAACGCCATCGCCGGACCGGTTGAAGCAACCTCCAGTGGCGACGGAGCTCAGGTCACCGGTGCCGGAGAATCACCATCACCATCATCCTCCACCGCCGTCGGATGCTCCGCCTAAGTCTCCTCTTCCACTAACGGTGTTCGAATTCAAGGAAGGTACAAGGTCGGCATGGAAGTTCTCCAGAGAAGCTCCGAGGCTCTCTCTGGATAGCAGAGCCATTGTCGATGCCAAGGGAAGCCTCTATCCGAGAGAGATCAAAACCAACGCAGCGATTTTATCCGCAAATCGAACCGAAAACCCAAACGCCGGAGACGAAGACGATGGCGACAAGAGCCGTCGATCGCCTAGCGTCATCGCTCGGCTGATGGGTCTCGATCCGCTTCAGCGCTCAGATCCCGAACCGGTCAAGAAGGCCGAGCTCAGGAGATCCGCTTCGGAGTCCCGAGTGTCCAAAGATCTGTACCTGCATCGCTTCGTCGATGGGAACACTTTCCAGGCGAATCAATCTCAGCAGGCCCATTTCAGCGTTTCGAGCAATGTGGTCGGAGAAAATGGCGGAAACGAAGATCGGAGTTTCAGAACAGGGGATCCGAAAGCTTATGCGAAACCTCACGAGCTTCCGAAAGCGCATAAAGGTATGGTGATAGGACTGAGGAAGAGCTATTTCGATACCGCGGATTTCTATCCCGAGCCTAAACAGACCGCCTCCTCTGTCTATGGCGAGATCGAGAAGAGGTTGAAGATGAGGGGTATCGATGAGCCGTCCAAAGATTTGGAGACTCTGAAGCAAATCCTCGAAGCTCTGCAACTCAAGGGTCTTCTCCACCCCAAGAAACCTTCGACCCAAATGGATTACCGGAACTTCGTCTACGACCGGAGCTTCTCGAACGACGAATCCCCCATTGTCGTTATGAAGCCAGCGAGGTCACCTTCTCCGACGAGTCGTTCATCGAGGGTGGTCGGAAACGAGTCGTCCCCGCAATCGAGTTTCCGATCAAGACCCGGTTCTCGCCGGAATGTAGGTTACTCCGGCGAAAACGTAGTAAGTCCGAGACGGGACCGGAGGGTGGAAGTTGACCAGTACTCCCGGAATCGGAGCCCGGGTCGGAATCAGGTCCCGCCGTCGAGGACTGAGAGCTGTGTTAAGAGCCCAAATAGGAGAAGACCGTTGAGCATTGAGACACAGAGAAAAGGGAGTGATGTTATGGAGCACAGAAGAGTTTCCCCGGTTCAATCTCCGAAGCTCAACCCGAGGAGAACCGGGTCGGATCAACAATCCCAGAACCGATCGCCAAGGAACCGGAGATCAACGGTCGAGATCCACCGGAAGGAGGACGAATCGTCCACCATGTCAGAGAGCAGCATCAGCACTTCAACCGATACAGAGGTCAGTATTATGAGTTATAATCGTTGAAATTAATCCCATATCACAGAATATTTTTTACATTTTTTATTTAACTTTTACTATTTTTTTTTTCTTCAGAGAACAAAAATGGAGGAGTACAAAGAAGGGAGGAGTCTGTTGGAGAGGTGTGATAAGCTGCTTCACAGTATTGCTGAGATCACTACTAGTACAACTGCAGCCGAGTTGCAACCGAGTCCGGTCTCCGTTCTCGACTCATCGTTTTACAAGGACGAATCGTCCACTTCCCCTATCATGAAACGAAGCATTGGTTTCAAAGGTAATGCCCAAAACTGTAATCTCCTGTTTTTTTTTTTTTTTGGATAAATAAGTAAATTATTTTTATTTAATTTTTGTCTTGTTCGGGCGAAATTTTTTGATGGCTAGATTTTGCATTTGACTATGGTGACGTATGTTTCCAACTTAGGGGCTCTGCATATTTAGCCCCTCTAGGTATTTACACCAGTATTTACAAAAGTACTGCCTACCACTTGGTTAAGGTCCTCTGTAAATGAATGATGTCTGGTACGGTCGTGTACACCAGTTAATGCTCGCCACATCATCATTTATTGTTAACCTTCACACCACTACGGCGGGGGCTTATTCTAACAGAAAGCTAGGTCCGAACTCTAAAATGTGCCGCTGGGTGGGGTTGTAGTTTTGTAACTATATTTAAAATTCTTGTAACTTAATTAGGAAAAGGACCCTTTTTGATTCTGCTCATAACAAATTCCTTGGTTTTGAGTTTTTCAGCTGAACCGGTTGAGTTAGAGGAGGAGATTTGGGGATCGGCGGCGATCACATTACCGCCTTTCGAATCGAATTTCAGTGGCGAAGAAGAAGCCGCGGACTGCGATTTGGTCTACATTTCGGAGATTTTACGAGCTTCGAATTACTTACCGGAGGACTCGGACGTTTTCCTATTGCTAGAGAAGAGGCAATATCGCAATGGAAACGACACCTCTAAAGTTTCCAGGCTCCAACGGCGGCTAGTCTTCGACACCATTAACGAAATTCTGTACCGGAATCGGCAATTGCCGCCGTGGAAGGTAGTAGTATCTTCGGCGAATTCGACGGCGGGGCAAGCGTCGCTGAGGGAGATTTGGTTGGAATTTAGGAAAATTCGGGAGAGAGACGAGTCGGAGGATTTGTTCGAGGTGATATGCGGAGTTTTGAGGAAGGATCTGGCTGGAGATGCCGCCCATGGATGGGGAGATTGTCCGGTTGAAGTCTCCGAGGCCGTTTTGGACATCGAACGGCTGATATTCAAGGATCTAATCGGCGAAACCATTCGAGATCTCGCTGGATTTTCAGCTAAGTGTTATAAGCCATCGCCCTTGTGTAGGAAGTTGGTGTTTTGAAAGGAAAAAAAAAAAAAAAAAGGGAAAATTGAACAATAATTTACCCGCGTTTTTTTTTTTTTTTTTTATATTTTAAATGTGGAATATCATTTTTAATGTTTAGTTTTTGTTTTAGATTAGGTATTTGGGAAGAGTTCGTGTACGTTTGTGAAATTAGTCAAATTTAGTTTATGACCTTTGGAATTTGTAAAAAGGAAAAAAAAAATTAAATTAGTTTTTTCTTCGAATGTTCTGCTCACAATTTGAGACCCAAAAAAAAAAAAAAAAAATTTGCTAGAAGTAAAGTGCACGTGTTATATGCTTTCAACTTACAAGTATACACATGAAAAAGGAAAAAGTTTGTGGTTCTTCGCTATCAAGTGTAGAATAAAAGCGAAAAAGGTAAAGTTGACTTAAAAGAAGGCACTGTTTTGGCATTAGGCATTATTTTTTGGGTTGGAAAGTGTTAAAGCGAAGGTTATTTCATGTGGTTTCTCTCCATGGAATGTGAACTTCTGCACATAATTTTAATGTCTTGAGATACTTTCGAAATTAATTTCATTAATCAATATAAAGTGCACTACAACTTTACTTAATGTTTACAAATGTCGCTTGATCAGCTTATTTCTTCTATCATTTGCGACACTACTCGATTGTTGTTTTCTGAGGGTTGAATGTTAGTTGTAATTATATGAAATTGTATAATTTTTGTGATCACTATCCTACCGTATAGTATCTTATAACAGAATTTGATAATATTATTGAGATCGTATAGACAACTATACTCTTATCCTAATCAAATTGTAATCACCTGCGTATTGTTTCTATCTGTCCGTGCCTCAACAGATTTTGATTGAAGAAATCACATGTATGCATTGTTTCTTTCTCTAGTTTCTTTTTTCCTCCCTATCATGAATTATTAGGATTTTGTACCTTAATGGCCTCATATGTTGGCTGCCTGCTTTGTATTTATACAACATGGTTTTTCAATAATGCAATAATATATTTATAGAATATAATACATACGAAAGGTTCATATTAAGCTGGGAGAGAAAAAAAAGACTAAGAGCTAGTAGTTACAAAAAATAATAATAATAGGAATAATAAGGATAAGTTCTAGGGCAGCACACCTTGTACCTTTAGTTGTGGGCCTATATTTCCATTTTGAGGTCGCTTTTTGTGGGCACTGTGGCCCATTTAACCAGTAGGTTGGCCCATTTCATCCAGTTGGCCAGCCCATCTTCCTCTTTAAACACAGCTAGCAATGTGGGTTTTGTCTCCTTTAGTGGAATGCTCCCATCGTTAGTAGATATCTTTAAAAGCTAAAAAGAGGGTAAACCCAAGAATCTCTCAAATGATTTAAAAATGGGGTCCCTCTCAATGTCACCTCAAAAGGGCACAAACAAGGGCACAAACTTATCTACCTATGTGTTTAAGACGTAGATGGATGCTCTGGCAAGGGCACATGCCACTCTTTCTTATGGACTTTTTTCCCTTTCATTGTTGTAGACTGTGGGGCATTGTTTTACGGCTAATGACCTCTTATCTACTTAGAGGACATAACGTGCAAATTAAACCATTTTTTTAAAAAAAGAAATGTTAAATTTTGTCCAATGCTTTGGATGGGTTTGGTTGTCATGATCAGTGCAGTCACTGTCTCCTTCAGTGGGGTCCTCGGTCAGACGAAAATTTGACTAGGCAATGTGAGTTCATTATTGGCTCAGTGGGTATACTACCCCAATCAAAGTAACCGAGGATAGTGTCATCAATTATGGTCCCTAGGCAATTGAATCTATACAAAAAGGTTCTACTGCTTATTTGATTAATCCCAATTTTTTATTGGTTTATTTTGATTTGACTATTGTTATACGATTTAGAAGAAGCTTTTGTCTATATTATAAAGGTGCTCATATCCACATCCCTTCGTTTTGGTCCTACTTTTCAAAATTTACAAGATGTCTAACTTTTAGATTTTTTCTTCCTCGTATACAGAATTTTTAAAGTATAAAAGATGCTGGGAGTATATTTCAACCAAACCAAGTGCCGAACTCAAGGGTAGAGACTCGAGGATAGGACGCAATGCTCACTCTCCTAGGGAAAGAAACTTAAAGCAGAGACACTCCAGGCTCAAATCCCAAGGGTAAGTCGTAATCTATGAGGGAAACTAGACCCTAAACCTTAGATCCTAGACCCTAAACCCTAAATCCTAGGGGAAACTAGACTCTCCAGGAACCGGAGGTGTAGCTACAATCCCTAGAAGAAATTGACTAGACCCCGGGGTCCACACGTTAGGAGGATAAGTCCTCTGTAATCTCTACTTACCAGCTAAATCCTCAGGTGCGATCTCCAAGTCCAGTGAAATGACTGATCTTTACCCTAGGAATTCCTAAAATACCTGGATAAAAGCTCGGCTCGAGTCCGGAAACTCCCCTTTACCCAGACAACGGCTGAGGCTGACAAAATCCCAAAAATTACGAGTTCGGCTGTACAAATCTTCTGACAGCCGCGCCTAGTCATTGAGACTAAGCTAGCTAGTACCTCATTATAGGCCTACCTAACACCGCCACAGTATCCGTGGTCAAATCGCATTAAATGTGCCCCTCTCTACCGAGACCAAGGGCTACGATGGCTTTCCTCCTTCCCGAGACGATCCAATGGCCTAAGGGGCTCTGAATTGCCTACATCATCCACTACTTTATGAGGAAGCTGAAGCTAGAGATCCAAACTCTATCCCCCTCTCTCTCTCCATTTGATGCTCTATTTCTCTCTATAAAATCTCCACTGATTCCACTTACTAACTTAGGATTCAGAGCCCATTTGGCAGGTACCAAACCGGTGCCTAGCACCCCCCATTACAGATCTTGAAACCCCAAGATCAGGAGAGAGGTCATATTCTGCTCTCGGAGTCTCGGGTCTAAACCTATCCCGAAGAGAGAGTATTAGACCTAGCTTTCAGTAATGATATATGATAAATCTTTACTTTTACATATGTCAATTGTGTCAATATGAAATTTTGCACCAACAAAAGTGATTTACTTTCTTTACATGTTTAAAAAAACTTGACACATTGTGAAAACCAACCAAACCATACCACATTGCACCTGTCCATCTGATTTTTTAAGTTATGTGATTTGAAATAATTTATAAAATCCTCAAACTACAAGGTGCAGTTGCAACGTTTGTAAAAAAATTTATGACTTAAGTTGTTAAAACCGTTATGTAGTTCAAATTGCATCGCAAGATACTTTGAATAAATTTTAAGTAATTTTTTAACACTTATGATTACATTTTATAGAATGTATTATAATTTTTACTTTAAAAAAAAAAAAGTTAGAATCAATAATATAGCTAAAAAATTTTGAATTGGCCTAATGCAAAAATTATCAAGTCTTTTGCCGATGCTTATTATCTACAAACGTGAGGACCATACCATACCGCAAATATAGGTACAGTTTGTATGATTTTTTTAATCATTTTAAACTGCATAATTTTGGCTATGTTTGGTAAAAGAGAGGAAAGATAGGAAGGAATAAGTCTTAATTACTTAAGAAAGGGAAGTGAGAGCAAAATGAGAGAAGACCAAAATTTTCTCTCTTAGTTTAATAAGAGGGTAAAACGGAAGGAATGGAAAAAACTTTAGTTAGAATAACCACTGTATTTGATTGGACATGTTTCTCCTAAAATCTTTCTAATTTTGGAGGTATTGAAATTTGGTTAAAATTAAGGATTTGAAATTCCTTGTCTAATTTCTTCCTTCCTACAATCCTTCTTACCAAACAATCAACATATCCCTAATCCATTCAATAATCCTCTCACCCTTCTTTTTTCCTTCGACTTCTCTTTCATACCAAACACATTTTAAGAATATAGATAAACTATATGTGCAATCTGGCACACGAAATGTGGTTAAAACAAACAAGTCGAACTGCATTATGAACACCCTTATTTGAATGGCTAAAATATTGGGCTCAATTTAGGCTGTGTCAATGAGCCTTTTGATTAATAGTAACTGAAAATTAGGCCATTCACAACCATTTTATAAAATATAAAAAAAAAAAACTACAAATATATAGTAGGCTTAGTTTTTTCTAGATTAGGTACTCTATTTTTTCAAAAAAGCTATTTTTCAAAAAGTTTTTAGAAAAATATTATTTTATAAAATAGTAACTAGTAACCAGCTTTCGAGCGCTGGTAACTAGTAACCACAAGTGTTTATTAGTATATAACTGATAACTTATAACCGGTAACCAGTTTTCAAACATTGGTAGCTAGTAACTATTTTTAAAAATGATACTTTCTAAAACCCTTTTAAAAAATTATATTTTTCTAATAAACGCGGTACGGGAATTGGAAAAGAGTTTCTAAAACTTTTACCAATAAAAATCCAAAATAATTACAAAATAAAGAGGTCTGGTTTTTTTCCCCAAATTCTGTACTGTTTTTATTAGAAAAAGATCACCTTTTAAAAAAAATAAAAAAAATACTATTTTTAAAATAGTTGCTAGTCACGAGTTTCTGAAAACTGGTTACTGGTTACTAATTACTAGTTATATACCAGTTATAAATATCTTTAGTTACTAATTACTAATTTCTAAAAACTGGTTACTGATTACTATTTTAAAAAATAGTATCTTTATTAAATATTTTTTAAAAAATAGTTTTTTTTTAATAAAAGCTGTACAAGATCTAGAAAAAAAAATAAAAAAAAAAAAACACATCCCACCATATTTTTCATTTTTTTTCCCTGAAAATGTCCTAATTTTTACATTGGAAAAAAGTTGACTCACCGTATTTTTGTAGTTTCTTTTTGTAAGCAAAAGTATTAGAAACCCTAATAGTAACCCTTCTAGGCCAACCCATAGTCATTTGGATGGTGAGTGATGGACCATAATTTCCTACATATCGAAACGAATAGACAATTACCACTTTTTCCAAAGGTTTAACTAAATTTACTACCACTATTAGATTTTACCACTTTTGGGAGGGAATTAGTCAAGAATCTTTCAAGAATTCATCAAGAATCCATCAAGAATCTATCAAGATTACCACTGACGTCAAGAATCTATCAAGTATCCGTCAAGATCGTCAAGAATTTGTCAAGAATTCATTTAAAAAAATGGTATGGTGGTAGATTTAATTAATGAGGAAAAAAAAATAGTATTCACCTAATTTATTCAACAAGCAGTCGACTTGACTATCAAACCTTCAGCCTTGTCGACCTTTAACCACCGGCGACCCGAATCCATGATCATAATTTCCTCCTACCACCAAAAAAAAAAAAAAAAACCATTTTTTAAAATGGTTTTAGGAAAATGTCATTTTATAAAATACTAACTTAATTAGTTTTTAGGCATTAGTAACTAGTAACCAAATGTATTTATTAGGATGTAACTAATAACTAATTACTGGTAATCAGTTTTTAAACATAGATAAATAGTAACAATTTTTAAAAATGATATTTTTCTAATTATTTTTATAAAAATGGTATTTTTTCTAAAAAATGCTGTATGAAAATTGGAAAAAAGGCTGCCCACCGCATTTTTGTAGTTCTTTTTTTGTTTTCGTAAGCAAAAGTGTTAAAAACCCTAAAAATAATAATCGTTATGGGTCCAACCCATAGTCATTTGGACTGTGAATGGTGGACGATAATTTGAAATTTCCTACATAACGAAACGAATACTCGACTTGACTATCAGACCTCGAGCTTCGTCGACCTTTGACCACCGGCGACCCGAATCCATGACCATTTCCGACGATCCCCACCTCCAACTTCCCAGAAGCAAGCTCCTCCAGTAGGTAGCGACCACCACACATTACGACTTTTTTTGAAGAAAAAAAATGCTTGGACGAAAAAGCTTTCATTTTGTATGTGTGTGTGTGTGTATATATAAATTGATGTATATACTCTGTATTGAGTTAAGATAATTTAAATCTAGAATGGCGTTTTCTAGAATTGTTTATAAACCAATACGTTATTACTGGTTTGTCTTGTTAGTGCTAAGCACTAATGGTAAAAGGTAAGACCGAGGGGGAAAAAAAAAAGAGTGGGGAAGCAAAGCCTGTAAGGTGTTTGATAAAATTCTTAAAAGAAGACAAAACCCGTTATACAATGGCATTCGGAGTTCTTAAGTCATAATTTAGGTACTTTCGACTTCAATTCGGTTTTGGATATCAAATACTCAAAGGTTCTTGTCTTTAGAAGCACCGTTTGAAAAAAGGCTACTGTTTTTACTGGTGCAGGGGGAGAATTGTTCGGGTGTCAAATCATGACAACGACGTCGTTTTATTGAAAACCCACATATAAGGTTTCAGATTCGGTGCTATATTTCTTAATACTTGCTCAGAGCGAAACTGTTGAGGAAAATATGGACGAGGCTATATGCATCGAGTACGACAATAGCGTGGTTTTGTTGCTACAATGTTTGTAATACCACCGAATTCTTTTACCGTTGTTATTTGATTCGTCATGTGTTTCTATCAAGTTTTTCTAATGATGTAGTCTCTCAAGTATTTCCTACTGCGCCTTGCCATATGCATTGTGCTAGCCTGACCAAGCTATAGAATTGGACAATATCCTTTTGTTGGATCTTGTTTGTAGTACTAGTTTTTTTAAGGCATCCTGAATTTATATTAAGAAGATACACAAGTAATGTGCTTAATGAATTCATAATGACATCCTAATGATGTCATGGTTATCAGTGTGAAATTGAGCGCTGAAATTAGATGCTATGCTGTGCTGTGCGGTAGAGTTTGTAGAACTCCTCATTGGTGAATGCGAACAAAATGGAGGACACAAGCTCTTGATTGCCCCAAACACCATGCTAAAAGTATATATATTTTTTTAGTTTGTAGTTCGATTGAAATGAAGGTGGAATTGCTCTCATTCTTTTTTCTCGTAACTCTTTATTTTAGAAAAAGCAATCATTTAGGGTTGGTGTCGTGGTAATTCTACTCTTCATGTATGAGATGCAGAACTGGTCATCTAATGGAAAGGGGAAAAAAAAAAAAAGTTATTTGCAGCCCATAGATATGCCTCGTGCATTTTCCCTTTGCCGTTCTCGACTTCAACATATTATTATGAAGGAAACCCACTTTCTGCATAACTTTTTAATGGACCATTAGTGGTCAGGACACTCGGTCGCTCTCCTGGTGAGACAGAAAAGACATTCGAAGAATCTTCGTTAAATCAGTTGATAGCACACAAAAGGTGGGAGACACTGTTGGTCCACTTTGCTGATTTTGAACCCTACAATAAATCTTCAGTCAAAACACTTGCTTTTTCAATAATCTAATGGCCAATTTCATCACCGTCAATAACAAAGTGAGGATACATCATCCACTAAAAGTCTCATCATATATAACAAGGAACACCTCCAGAGGTGATTGATATAATGTATTTTAAACAAATTACGGAACCGGCTTTTATTTGAGGGAAAGAATTAAAATATCTTTTGATTTTGTGGATATGTGAATCTAGGACATTTTTTGCCATGTGATTTTTGTTCTTGCTTATTTTGGTTGTCCCAATGATTAATCCGTCTGATATGGATGGAGGAAGTTTCATTTCAATGGACACCAATACTTGCATATTGTCACATGAATTTAATGATATGATTCTCGGATGCGATCATTTAACTAATATTTTGACTGACTAGTATTAGATGCCCATTAAGTACATCATTTAGACACCTATCGCTTGCATATTTTCTCTGTTCTGACAACACATCTCTCATAATTAACCAGTCTCATTTCACACACTATGATCTCAGTTGCCTGAACGAGGTGCGAATCTCATCATGGTCAAGATGGGTTACAAAACATGGTTTTGCAACTTTAAAACCAGAAGTTGACTTTTTATTTTTTCTTCCTGCTATCATGTCTCATTTTTCGGTTGTCAAATTCCATTAAATCTGCAACGTTATATTCGGTGGTTACATCAAGAAATAGTGTCTTAATTAGCACATGCCTGTGAGGATACAATTCTCGTAGTCTGGCACATTGACACTGTTAGATATGACTATTATTATGTGGTCAACCTAATCTTCTATAATCTTGCAAACTACAGCTCGTGTAGACCAGATCAATGATTTCAATAAATTTGCACTAAATTCATTTTCATAATTTTCTCTTATTTTCTGATAGGTAGCTCCATATTCTCCTTTTACTTTTTTAGAATTTCAGAATTTGTGTAATTCTTAATCAAGGACAAAACTTTCGCGAGTTGTCTCGTCACTGTAATCTTCATTTATAAAGTTCAGTTACCGATGTTATTCTTTCCCTTTCCTCATATGATCTTTGTACTCATTTTGTGGTCAGCAGATCATGCCATGGACATCCCAAGAGCCTTTTGTACTCTGCTTGAATAGATGAAGTATTTAATCTTTTATTGTAAGTAGCAGGGCTTGAAGATGACACTTGTTTGGAAATTCAGATAATAAATTATGAACAAGCTTTTTTTATGGACAGTGAAATGAATCTAACAGTGGTCGTGGCAGAACGGTGTGAATCAAAATTGTCATCTTTCGTTATGAAAATGATCCATGAATCACAATCTTAGGCGTTAGCTAGAGCAGTTCACATTGTGCCTTCGGTTTGCTTTGCCTGCACGAGTTACATACATATGTAAGTTAGAATTCAAGATCTAGTATCTGGGAGTACTATTCGTATCTCTTGTCTGTTGACAAGCGTACTGTGGCAAATGAATTTTGTCAAACCATAGTGAAGATAAAACAGATACAGTTGAAGAAAATGTGTGTGAATCATTACATAATTTGTAGCACGGTTGCTTGAAAGCTGGATCATCCATCAACGACGGCGGATCCTGACCAAATTTCATCTCGCAACTCATATCTTCAAAATCTGCAAATAAGGTGGTAAGGTTAAGTTACATAAACTCTATCTGGTAAAATGGGACCATTTTGATTACTCAGAAATCACTATTCCATTCGCTAATCTTTTGACGATCGTTAGTAATAGGTCGTGGGTCTTGTTTATCGATATTCGTCACTTGCATTGAGTGGTATTTGGCAGCTTGTGGCATCATTATATACGTGGCTGAATACAAAAAGATGATTGGCTTCATGGGGAACAGAAGAGTTTGAATGGGGTCCCCTTTTTTTTTTCGTCCTTCTTCTCATTTAATAAGGCTTGACCCTAATTATGACATTATGTATTTTTGCTTTGTGGCTAGGATTTCGGCCATTAATCTTATGTTTATATAGAATATAGTATTAATCTATATGATGGAATTCCCAACTAAGTTTTTATGGTTGTTTTTATGGTTCTACTTGCAGTTTTGCACCCTTCGTGGCTTACGCATGGGACCCTCCATTGACATGATGAGCATGGCCCTCCACAATTAAAGTGCAGGTACTATTAAGTTCTGAGTATATTTTTCCTCCCTTTTAGTTGATCTTTTCATTAATTTATTTACCTTAAAAGGATTCTGAGTGTAATATTACTGTTGCAACAAGTTTTTCTGTTTCATTTCAATGCCAGGGATCAAAGAGTATGTAAATCTTCAAAGTTATATGTATCAAAATGCAATTTATTAACTAAGTCGGCATATTGATCATTACTTACTTGGAACCATGTTGACTGACATTCCAAGGGAGTCCTTTATGAAAGTCTGAGATGGTACCTTACAGAGATTACTGCACATCCCTGCACAATTGGTCTGCTCTAAGAATCTGCAAATGTTGAAACAGAAGTAAAGGGAGCTGGAATTTTAAATAAGGTTGGGGGAGATTTTAATGTGGATGTTATTTTTTATGTATATCAACAATTAGAAGGTCATGATGACGATGTATGACCAAAATGGTGGGGAGAAGAATCCGGCTCCAGCACAATCATTGGAGTAGAACGGTTTAGGCTGGGAATGTCTCTTAGGTTGGTGAGGTGGGACCTCTTTTAAGTCTTAAAATATTGCGAAATAGTGGAGAAATTTGAGGAAAGAAAGTTAAAATTACCTGCATTTGTTTATATGGACTACGTTTCTCTCTCTTCTCCCATTGAGCTCCGATTCCCTGACCTTATAATTCACAATATGACTCCTGTTAGAATGTGTTTAGAACTCTTATTAAAATATCTTATTGGCGTATCATTACTATTATGTGTGTGCTTATGAATTTGTATTTTTGTGAGAAAAAAGACACAGCTTTCCTCACCAGACATGGTTAACATAAAGCACCCAAAAAAAAAAAAAAAAGTGTTTCTGCTAAATGCGTGTGATTTGGCCAAATCAGGCATGATGACAAAGTCAACGAATGGCATGATGCAGCACTAGTTCACACTGTTTGGCCATTCTTTAGCTAACCTTGGTGTTATGAACTTAAAAATACAAGGTTATTGTAAGTCCCTAATTTGATTTCCTAGTACTGATTTACTAAAGAAAGTAATTGAATTGTGAATACACTAGCATACCCTTCAACTAATATATCTATAGCGCCTGAAAAATGGTGAGAAAATTTTTAATGTTGAATTATGTGCGCAATTGTACAAGTCAGATTCAAGTCGTCGTGGAATCGTCACTGTCCGCACGTGACATTGCATATAAGTAAGATCAAAGGGCAGCCTTTCTTGCAAAAGAACAAAAAGAAATAGAAAACAGAAAGTAGGATTCGATTTATTTATTTATTTATTTATTTTTTTGGGTGTGGGTTTTGCTAGGAAGAGAAATCATTTTGATTTGGCTCAAAATCAAATTAATGAATTATTCAAGTGGTTTTAGACGGTGGGGTACCATGAACGGATCAAGGATAGCCGTACAAGCAAAGGGAAGGAAAAAAGCTACGATCAAAGTAAAATTCCATACACACAAAACAAAATCTACAAAATATTCTCGTGTGTACCTCGCAGGGTCCGACCAACCAAGCAAAAAACAAGGTGGTGAAGACAGCAAAGTACTCTCTTGCGAATTTTGATTGTGGCATCAGTGTTCTTATCTGTCGATATTTGATAGTCAGTTAAAGTGTCACTTCTCATCTGATCAAACAACACGTTAAAAACTACAAGAAGAATAAATAAGCAAGCAAAAACAAAAAGCACCAATAGCCACCATATATATGAACTTGCCAGGGAGAGAATTGGCTTTGGAAAGGCTTTCTCAAGAGCTTGAATGACAAGTTCCCGCTGTTTCGTTGGACCGAAGTTCCTTGAAGCTGCCGCAGCTGCCTCCACCAGGCTTTCGTATCCGCTCTTGCTATTTCTCAGCCCTATAAACCATTAGTATTCCCTCTATTTAGTCATGTCAAGTTCCGTTTTTCTATGTCCAATTCGAAACCAAAAAAACAAAAAAAAAAACAAAAAGAGTACCTGTTGCGGCCTGAACACTCTGAGAGAGATGTTGAATGGCGATCCGATCAAACCAGGTATCGTTATAGGGAGCAGGTGACACCTCCCGCGGCCTTAGGCTGCTTCCATCGGTCACCATGCTGATGTTATCTGCCGGTGGTGTAAGCACCGCAACGGCAATAGAGGACCGTTTCGTCCGCGGTTTGACAAGCCTGTGGATAGGCCAGCAGGAAGCTGGTGAACAAAGCTTCCTGCTTGATAAAAGATGTGTTGCTTCCATATGCGACAAAATCGGATCAAGTTTTCGAGCAGTCGAGGTTTGGTTTTTTTTTTTTTTTTTTTTGTGTGTGTGTGTGTGTTTATAATGATTGATATAACGGAAAAAGAGTTGGGGGTGTTTGGTTTTTTGTTGTTGATGATAAGAAAAAGAGTGCATGTTGAGCATTTTAATAGGACAGACCAAGCTATAGACATAGAATATAGACAGATCCCTGTAGTTTGGAATCTTGAACACATCGAAGTCTCAGACCTTCCACTTGGGTCCAAAGATGCTCTTTTTGGTTGAGTTTGTTTGTAATGGCCTATTGGGAATCCACCAAGAGAGCGCATTCAGTGGGACAATTGTACACGGACGAGTGACGACCATATCATAATAATGTGGTAAAAACTATAAAACCAAAGTTATTAGCCGCCTTCTATAAATTTAAGAGGCTAAATCGAAGTTTTAGTTACGAACTATGTCAAAGAAGCCGTCTAAGATGTAATTACTTGTCTCTTCCCCTAAATAACGGTTGCTGAAGAAACATGTTTCATATTATTCCTTATTTTAAACAATTTGATCAAACAGTTTTATCAAAGAGGACACTTAATATATTGATATTGTGCAATTGTCTTATCAAAATTTGGTTGGCCTTATTGATTTACTTTTATCTCAAATTTTGGATTGTTTAAAAACTCGATTTTGTCCAATGAATTTGGCATATCAGATTAAGACAATTCTGAGTAACCCACGTCTTTGCTCCATTAATATATTTCAACCTGAGTGTCTGTGTTAACAAAGTTATCAAGTCTTTTAAAATGATGTACAGAAAATTTTAAATCAACGATCAATCCACTTGATTTCTTAAAAAGAAAAATAATAATTAATTATGTAATTTCGGGAAGAAAAAAAAAAAAAAAAGGCACTCTTGTCATCACTCGAAACGTTCATCAATATTTTCCCTTCAAATTAAATAAGCAAAACTATATATTTGTATTGGCTTTTGGTACATCTTGTGATTTTAATAAATAGTTGTACTGTCAACAAAACAAAACAAAATAAAATAAAATAAAACCACTAAAAACAACAAACTAAAACCCTTGAGAAAACCAGGGATAAGGAAGGTTGGTAACTTTAGCCACTGTAATATAAGCTTTTCCTTTTGCAACATGTCATTTGTATCCTCCTTTCAAGAAATTTTTTATTTATTTAAATAATAGTAACGATAGATCGCCCCCAAAATAATAAAAATAGCATAAATCCAGGCTTCACTTAAGGTTCCAAAACAAATGACGTTTAGAGATGTAGCTCAATCAAATTCAGGCCATAAACAATTGAAACCAGATTGAAGATGTTGATTGAGCTAAACCCCCGAATTCAACGAGTGAAGTTATTGCTATCATAATTCTATTAAAATATTTAAAGGTTGGGAGGTTTAGAGTAACTTTTCCATGGTATCAATAATAAGAAAGCTCTATGACTAAATCATTCATCCTTGTACATAAAAATAAGTACTAGGTACGACAGGAACTGATAAAAAAATAATTCAATGTGACTAATTAGTAATTCTACGTCCACTGCGAAAAAAAAAAAAAATCTAGTAATTCTACGAAGGAGCTCCAGTAATCTAAATGCTCAACTGGACCAAATAAATGGGCCGAGCTTCTTGTTCTGTACTGTATAAGACGTAGACCCAAAGAAGATTAACCAATTTTATTTTTGTTTATTTATATTTTTTGTTAAAAGAAGATTTACCAAATTAACGTCGTCCTTAGTAATCTAACAGACATGGCCTTCATATATATTATATCGGCATGTTTTCGACATTATAATATATTTTGGGGTTACACTTTAGTCCTTCACTTGGCGCAAGTGTTAGACTGGTTCAACAGTCTAATGGCTATGATCAAGTGTTAAGACTAATGTTTTACTCAAAAAATATGACCCCGTTTAGTTCGCCTATTTGAATGTGTGTATTTGAATGGAAATTATAATATATGTTATAATTAGAATGGAAAACATTTGAATGAAAAAAATAGTGGAATAGGTTATAATTAGAATGAGAGTATTAGAATAGACCATTCAAAAACATCTCTACCCCTCCATTCTCATTTAAGACACAAAAAAACTATTCTAATAGTTAATTTTTCTGATGGACCATTTGAATGAAAAACTGAATTATTAAAACAAATACACATTTTAAAAGATCATTTGAATAAAAAAATTGAAATTATTAAAACAAACACTAATTCAAATAGATTTTCTATTCCAATAGAATGGAAGATTGAAACAAATAGGACCTATATTTTTATAGTACAGTTAATTTATAACATTCGAGTTCATAGACTATGAAGTGTAACAATGGGACTGGTCCAAGTCCAACACCTTAGATGTTAAAGCGCTCATGCCTAATATTTTTGCCAATAGACATAAGCCACATTATGTTGAAATAAAGAAAAACAGTACTGTAACTAGCATTGCACCAAGCCCAGAATTGAGTCCCGTTCAGGAGTCACACCTTAAAGCGAATAGAACCTCCCATTAGATGGGTAGTCAGTCCATTCTACTACACAACTTATGCAAATGCAAATAATATAACACAGTTTCGAAAATTCTAAACTAGAGTGGCACTAGCAGAGTCACAATTATGAAAACGACAATATAAACATAATAAGCAAATTAGACACCGATAACATATTAAGATACAGAGAATAACAGCTGGTTAAAACTATCCAACAAACAACGTTGCTAATTCTAGACAGAGATACTAGTGCAGAAGGGCAAAAGACTAGATTACCCATATACACTAAACCTAGCTAACTATCACAAGAACAAACATCAGTGCCAAAGCGAGGAAAAAAATGTAATCACAGACCGTAGTAAACATAAGGTTCCTAAGTTAAACAGCCAATTAAATTCAGAGACAGTACAAAAGCTTTCAGTCCTTGGAGGTCTTGTTGATGAGGGACTTGTGAATGTGAGGGATGACACCACCTCCAGCAATAGTTCCTTTGATCAGTGTGTCCAACTCCTCATCTCCCCTAATGGCTAACTGAAGATGCCTTGGTGTTATTCTCTTCACCTTCAGATCTTTGCTCGCGTTCCCGGCCAGCTCAAGAACCTCAGCAGTCAGATACTCAAGAATTGAAGCCAAGTAAACAGCAGCAGTAGCCCCGACGCGTCCATGGGCCGCAATCCTTGCTTTCAGATGCCTATGAATCCGACCCACCGGAAACTGGAACCCCACAATGCCAAGACAATATTGGGTTAATGGCCTAACACAAATTTATCTCAATTCGGAACCGCAAGAACGGACGTGTCACATGTAATAATCATCCTTGACTATAAAAGTATATGTACCCATCAGTCATTACCATATACTAAACATGCCAAAAACACAAGTTCGCAACAGGGAGCGTCACAAATCAATATAACCAAACAGAATTCTTCCAACCATAAACAATATGTTCTAATCAAAATATCAATCAATGTGTGACAGAGATTAACGAGTTTTCTTCTTAATGAAAACCCATTTAACAGATTTGCGAGTGAGTCCCTCTAGAAAACCATAACTGATAAGCTTAACAACTAAACTAGTCATCAAGACCTACAACTCAAAACAAAAATTTAATATACTATCTTTGCTGCTGATCTGAACAAATAAAAAGCAAAAATATATAAAATAAAATAAATAAAGAACCCAAAAAGAGAAAAGGGTGGTTTACCTGGATACCGGCACGGGAAGAACGGGAAACTGGCCTCTTCTTATCCTTATCCTTGTCCTTGTCTTTGTCCTTGTTAGCTGCTGTTGTCTTTGCTGCCAAAAGCCCCTTTCCGCCTTTTCCCGCCATTTCTAACCTATTAAAATAGCTCCAAAAAATTGAGATATATACAGATATATAATGGTGAAATAAGAATATGATAAAACAAAGAAAAAAAAATATTGCTAAAAGTTAGAAATTAAAAAAATCCAATAAAGTGAAAGGTTATCCACATAGTGAGAAGGAAAAAAAAAAAAAATCAAAATTTCAAAGAAGCAAAACAAATAAATGAAAACCCAGATCTGTTGAAGACGAACTATATAAAATTAGACTTGTCTAAGTCTTCATGCAGAGAACTAGATCTAGATCTGGATACAGAGATTTCTACACAAAACCCAGAAACTAAATTTTACCAAAACAAAAGTTACCAAGAAGAAGAACAAGAACTAAACCCATAAACGTAGAGATGGAGAGATTATGAGAGAGAGAGAGAGAGAGACCTTGCTGAGAGCCGGAGGAGCGAACTATAGAGGAGTACGAAAAAAGGGGAAAAAAATGAGAGGGAAAAGGGAAAGAGGGATTTGGTTGGTTTTAAAGAGTATGAAAGGTAGTAATTTAAGGAATTATTTTGAATTACAATACGGAAAAAGGCGGTTATTTTGGGTGGGAAGGGAACTTTGGAACCTTTCATTTTTCCCAATTTCAAAATTTCCCTTCTTTACTTATCTCTCCCTGTCTTTCTCTTTAATGCCATTTATGTCCCCCGCCTCTTTAATTTAATGCCCCCAAGATGTTAAACCAAAGCCTTTGTTCATAATTTAATGGCCAATAATCAAAGATAGATAGATAGATGGGTACATCTTTCAGTGTCGATTAAGGTGGGGAAAACATACATATGATATGAGTACTGGGTACACAACTCTTTGAATTAGGAAAAAATGTAGTGGCGTGCAAAAAAACCGTTAAATCGACTAAACCAAAAAAATCAATCGACCAAAACGAAAAGAAAAACGAAAAACTAACATTAGTTTGGTCAGTTTTCTCTTTAACTCTAAACCCACTGATAAAAAATCGATACTTTAATTTATATTTTTTTTATTTAATTATTTGCATATTTAAAATATTGAAATACTATATAATATAAAAAAATCCTAAAACTAATATTTGATCTCTTTTTAAATTTTTCCAAAACCTAAATGTTATTATTTATCAACTCATTATAGACCCAACAATACTTTATTTTGTAACTATCTGACACCTAAATTATTATATAAATATATGTATTTTTAGATTCAAGTTTAATTTATATATCTAAATCTATATTCATCCATTTGAATTAATATATTTATGATTTTATGATTATTTTGTGCTACTATTTCATAAGTAGTTTTAGTTTAAAGTTAGAACATTCTTTAAAAGAAAAAAAAAAAGAAACACAATAATTTTTTTAAAAGAATTGTTCTTTTTTTCCAGTTTTAAACTCAAAAATCGACCGACCGAATCGAAAAACCGACCAAACGAGCTCAAAAAAAAAAGACAAAACTCAAAAAAAAAAATCAATCAACAATTCTCACATTTAAAATATTCAATTTTATTGATTAAAAAACCGACCGAACCAAACAAACAGTCAGTCCGTTTTCAGTTTGAGCCGGAAAAAACCGAAAATCGACTGGTCAATTTGGTATGCCTAAAAAAATCGACCAAACCAATCGATGCTCACCATTAGAAAAAAAAAAATAAAAAGAAGAAGAAGAAGAAGAAGAAGAAGAAGAACGAGGAGGAAGGGAAAACCTCTACAATGTTGTTGATTCCCCATCATATTTTGAGGAATTACAAATTCCAAATCGTGCTAAGATATTAACATTTCTTTTCTTATTAACAAAAAATAATATGTACCTTTGGAGTCATACGTTAAAGTGCTAGTAATTAACTCAAATTATGCGGTTTAATGATCCACACTAGGGGGTTAAATTTTTTAATTTAGTTTTGAAGACTCGTATGGACTTATGAAACATATAACTAGAACTGCAAAAACAAAATAATACAAGAATCAAGCCAATAATAAAATTTAAGAAAAAAAACATAGAAATACCCTCATAGTATCTAAATAATTATTGTTATTGGACTAAATTAATATTAGATAGGGGCTAAAAAAATTCATTTTTTCTTTTCGGTTTAGGGTGAAAAGAGAGGCTATCACCTCTCTCTATAAATAATATCCTTCTATTTTCTTCTTCTTTTTTATCTTCGCCATCTTCTTCCAACCCGCCATTGAATTAGGTCTTTTGATCTCTCTCTCCTGTGGAGAGTTTCATTTTCTTAGTCATTTTCTCTATGTTTTTCAATAATCTTTTCATTCGGGAATGTATAACTCCACCCAGATCTAGATCTGTAATGGTTTTAGAATTATTTTATATTTTTATTATTTTAGTCTACCTATATCTAGATCTATGGTGGTTCTTAGTGGATCTCATGTTGTAAATCCTCTAGATATAGTTTTTATCCAAATTAATAGAGATCTAGATGATAGCATGGTGGTATTTGTCCTCCTATAGCTTTTTGATTTAAAGTGAGAGATACTAACAACAGATGATGTGTATAGTTATATTGAAGTACATAATGGTGATCTACATAATTCCCCTTATTTTGGATCGATTTCGTCATGATTCCAGTTCGTAAAATTTATCCAAAATTGCTTTGTAATCGAAAACCCTTTAATGGGTATTGTACTATTTTTATATTATTAGTGAAAGTATTTGTATTTAAAAAAAATATTAGATAAGCTATATTTGTACCCTCAAGGCTAAGCGGCATAAAAACACCTTATTAATAACAAAAGGACAAATCTGGACAAAATAATACATCTGAAATTATTAGATTAATTAAACACTCTCACTACATCCTTTTCTTAAAACAGTCTTTAAGATTGCTTTCTTTTTTTTATTGTTCTTTATTTTCTTCTATTCCATAAGCTCCTTTCATTTCTCCAATCTCTCCCACCAATTAATTGAAGAATTATGCCTTTTTCTCTTCTCCTGTTTTGTTTTGCAGTACCGTTAAAGAGTGAGTAAGCCTAAGCTCCAGGCTGCCATACATGGAGTGGAGCTAAAATGGTGAACTTCTAGCCATTTTTCTACCTTTGCTTTGATAGCTATTATCTTCTCATTCTCATTGAACAAAATGACTTGTGTCAACTGTTTGTTTTGTTAATTTTGACATTGCTATTGTTTCCTCATCTGGTGTTTGCTAGCTGGTCCAATGCGAGGATCATCTGGTAGATCACCGTATTTGGAGATGTTACAGCTATTTTGATTGTTATATCCTCTAGTGAAAGATTTCGTAGTTACCTTTAATTGGAATGAAAATATTGTTGCTTGAGTGAATCTGAGTAGTAATACTTGTATGATCGCAAACTTGGATATCGCCCGAGGAATCGCAGCTTTCTTCATACATTCGGGGCAACATGGGTATTTATTGGCTGCTAGCCTAACCAGAATTCATTATATGTACCAGCGTCTTTTGACCTCTGACATCTAATCAACAAGTTCAATGCTAGATGGGAGACATTAACTTGGAGATGGTAATCTAGTGGTCATCGTATTTTAAGACTACGAGCTCCGGAACTGAGGTTGGCTAACAATACCTGAAAAAAAAACATATATATATATATATATATATATATATATATAAATATGTATCTAACTGACGCAGCTAGATCTGAAAACCAAAACCCAGGTTACACCATTCATTCATTTGAAACCGTCATCAAACTATCCCTAGCAAAGATATATTGAAATTTTGCATACACCTCAACTGACGGCCATTAGAAGGCAAATGCATATCCACCAAGAAACTTAAAGTAAGCAGTCATTTGCATTTAGAGAAACGAACACGGGGCGAGAAATTGCGGAATCTCACAATTGTTTGGACGAACAAAAATAGCTGCTCAGATAAAATAAAATTCGGGTGTAATTTCCCCATAAGAATTCGAGACTACCCAGCTACCTTTTATAGTCAAAATCCTCGGCATCCACTTTTGACCTGGACACGTAATCAACCATTTCAATGCTAGATAGGAGACATTAACTTGGAGGGTCGAGATGATAATCTAGTGATTATTGTATTCGTAAGACTACGAGCTCCAGAAGGCTAACAATATCCCAAATATATATATATAGGGCACCAATCTAATATGTATTTTTTTTCCTTTTTACCAATTCATAATTATTGTTTTATCCAATTAAAATTCATCAAACACATCTTTTCTTGGTAAAAGTTGGAGAGAAAAAAATATTAAATAATAAATATATATTTTTTTTCTTAACTACCAAATTGCAGTTAGATTTCTAAGGGCTAAAAAAAAAAAAAAAAACCTATACTTGGGAATCATATATATATATTATATATTTTTATATGTAACTGACGCAGCTTGATCTGAAAACCAAAACCCGGGTTACATCATTCAGTTATTCATTTGAAACTGACATCAAACTAGCCCTAACAAAGATATATTGAAATTTTGCATTAGAAGGCAATAATCAGTAAATGCATGTAGAGAAACAAACATGGCGCAAGAAAATGCAGAATCTCACAATTATTTGGACAAATAGAAATTGCTGCTCAGATAAAATTCGGGTGTAATTTTCGCCCCATAAGGATTTCAGACTACCCAGCTATCTTTTGTGCAAAACCCTTTATGTCAAAATCCTCAGCATCCACTTTTGTTATGACACCCTGCTTGGAGAAAGCAAAATCGTTAAGACTGAAACACGACCAAGACTTCATGTACCAGTTTTCTATATACATAAAGAAAGAACAGGTTAAAGAAATAGAGCTCGGACCTTCTCCGTTATGATGCCAGTAATTAAATTAGCAGGTGTAACATCAAAAGCAGGGTTCCAAACAGATATTCCAGATGCAGCAATTTGTTCTCCTAGTCCTCCTCGCGAGTTCAGTAGTTCCTTTGGGGATCTTTCTTCTATCACAATTTCTTTTCCAGATGAAAGAGACAAGTCGATGGAAGTCAGCGGCGCAGCCACAAAAAATGGAACATTGTGATGCTTTGCGATCAAAGCGAGACTGTAGGTTCCAATCTTGTTGGCAGTATCACCTGAATTCAGTGAATACATCAGCTGAATAAAAACTTGCGTTAATCAAATTTCAAAAGCGGATCGATTGTTGAATATCTCCCATTACCATTTGCAGCTACACGATCTGCTCCAACAACAACAGCATTCACACGTCCATCTTTCATCAATGCTGCTCCAGCAGAATCTGCTATAAGAGTGGCTGGTATTTTCTCATGCACCAACTCAAAGGCTGTAAGTCTAGATCCCTGCAATTGGTTAAGTATATTAACTTTTACAAACGCCTGAGTAACGTATGTACTACTACAAAATTGAGGCAAATAAGTAAGAAGGAAAAACAATCTCAACACCCTGTTAAAAGAAAACACCATACACTGACAGTAGGAAAATTATTATGCAAGCTATGATAACTAGAACTTTAAACAACTGCAGAGCAAATACTAACCTGGTTGAAAGGACGTGTTTCTGTGCAGTAGGCCCTTTCCAACACCCCTTCTGTATGAAGTGCGCGGATTACACCAAGAGCCGTACCAAATCCGGCAGTTGCAAGACTGGCAACACAAAACATATTACAGTTTAAAGAAAACAATTAAAAAGAATTACCTTGCAGACCCAAAAAGAGCACGATACATAACAGAAAACGGAAAAAGAAAAAATCTTCAAAATAGAAAATCCAGGATATTTAGATACCTGCCAGTGTTGCAATGTGTCAATACAGAAAGCTTTTTAGGGTCGTTGAGCTGCTGATGAAGAATAAAATTTGCTCCAAATGAGCCGATAGCCTTATTCGAAGCAACATCATCTTCAAGCATAATCTCAGCAGCCTCTATATACGCCTATTATAGAACACATAAACTTGCACTAAGGTGTGAATCACAACACAACATAAACAGTTTCTTCGGTCAAAATCAAAGAGATTTAGCAAAACCAGGTTGAACAACAATCCAGAAATATCATACTTGAAAAACACTTTTGGCTTCTGAAGCAGTAGCAGCCGCATTTGATATCACTTCTTTAAGTTTTGTCGCAGCATCCGAAAGATTGACAGCAGTTGGCCGGCTGAAATAACATTGTAAAATAAAATTAAAAAAAAAAATGAAACTAAGCTTTGGATGAAATTTTTCGCAGAAACGCTGGAGAGAAAAAAAAAAAACAAACAAAGTTAATTTTAAGGAGCACTACTTTAGCAACAAATTTAGCACCTGGAGACAAGATAATCCAATTTCATGGTAAGGTAAGAAACGGCATCGTTGATGGTCCCATCAAAACCCTCCAAGTTAGAAACTTCAACTGCGAGAGAAAGGGCCGCTGCTATTGCAATAGCAGGGGCACCCCGGACCACCATATCCTTTATGGCATGCCTAACAATTGTATAAAAATAACTCAGAACTATGTTGATCATTCATCATGAAAATAACTCCAAAGTGGTCCAAGTAAAATAACGTTGATCAACAATTGCAAAATCAGTACTTAATACAACAACATAGTTTTGAAGTTAACTTTTGATACAACCTATAGATATTTACCAAAATTTAATAAGCTATATATGCGGATGTAATATTTTACCATCCGTCAGTGGCGTCCCGAATACCCAAGTAAATAGTTTCAAGAGGGAGCCTTCTCTGTTGAACAACGCACAACCAGAAATGAAACCATGTGATGTGAGGCTAAAATTGTCATAATTGGAATGAAAAAGTAAATAATAGATTAAAAAAAAAAAGGGGGGGTTACCTGATCGAGTAGCTGAAGCGAGCCACGGTTATAGGATATAGATTGGAGGGTGTTGTCCGCTGCAGGCGCCATCAGATTAGGGACCTAAATCCAGCTCAACCCTCCAAGGACGACGTTTCGGCAGCCGAAGTAAAGAGGAAGAAAGAAGATTATGATGATGATGAGGAGGAGGAAGAAGAAGAGGAGGAAGAAGAGAATAAGGGAGCTGCCTTTGTTTTGTTTTTTGTTTTTTGTTTTTTTTGTTTTCCTTTTACCTCCCTTGCCGTTGACTGTCACTATCAGAGACTGAGACTAGAGAGACTCTCGGGTGGACAGTAGTCCCACTGCACCAGCCACTGAGGCACCAACCACTGAGGCATCAGACCTAGCAAGAGAAATTTTATTAAATATGCCTAATAAGACCGATAGCTCCACCAAACAATTATCCCAAAAAGGATAAATTGTACTTTTTCTAAGGTGTCAATTCTTATTGTCGTGTCATATTCGTGTCGTAACATGATCTGTTAATATGTATATTATTAACCCGTTAATTGAACTCAATTTAACATGTAAATGTTAAATATGTTGTATTTGGTTCAACTTGATACAACGTATTAACCTATTAATTTTAACATACTAATCTATTTCACATTTTCAATATAACTTGATATAATCTATTAACTTATTTTATATTTCCAATATAACCAAGCAACTATAATCAAATATATAACACACAATCCAAAGTTTAAAACTAAAATAAAACTTTCAAGTCTTAGTACATAAAACATAAAAGAGAGGTTTTAAGTCTTGGTACACACATTATAATACAATGTTTCAAAAAATTTAATCGTGTTAAACGGGTCAATTTCGGGTTTAACAGGTTAACCTGCTAATGACCTATTATTTAATCATGTTTAATCAGGTTTAACCTGTTTTGACCTGTACCTGTTTAAAACAAACCCAAACCCGCTAACTTCGTGTCGTGACCTAAATTGACATCCCTAACTTTTTCCAACTTTTGCCCCCAAACTATTTTTTTGTTACTTAAATTCTCCCTATATAATTCATTTGTTACAAAGTTACTCTTTCTGTCAAAGTCCATATGGCAACTATTTCTGTAATTTTTCTTTGATTCATTCGTTAAAAAAATTAAATCATCAAAAATTTTATTTAAATAAAAAACAAGAACTGTCTTCTTACAATCTTTTTCCCTTCATCTTCTCTCTCCTCTTCCTTCTCTTCCAATCAACAACCGTGATTACTAATAATTTGAAAATAATAATAATAATAATAAAGAAATAGAATCTATCTTCTTATTCCTCTCCCACACTACTCAATTCTTCTACCATGATCAATCATGACTAGAAAAATATTCCTGGGTGAAACATAGAAACGTTTCTTCGCAAATTAAAATTAGGGGATGGCTACGGTAGGGGCGTCCGTACGTAGGATCATGCCTTAATTATCGTTGGATGGGAATCTGTGGGGAATAACGGGAATCTGTAGAGAATCTATTTATATACAGATTCCCATCCAACGGTGAATAGACAGGGCCCTACGTAGGAGCGCCCCTACTGTAGACGCGCCCTTGAAATTATCAAGGTAAAAAAATAAATGAGAAAAAAATATATCAGCAAAACAAGATCTAGGCTAATTGCGGTTGCTAAGCAACGTTGTTGTGCACAAACTGGAAGATGAGAAAAATCTTACCATCAAGTTTTGTAATTTATACCCTGAAGGCTGAAGTTTGGACTCTATAAAATAATTTTTATGAGGTTAAGAATTTCTAAAAATTAGTATCCTATATTGACTTTTTGAATAACAATAATGCTATAGGGCACCTGTGGTGCCCAGCAACACAGTGATGTGTCAGTCTGTCACTGGCTAATCATAATTATAATTTAAGTATAGCCTATGTAGGACTCAGTTTATTAATTAAATCATCCAGTGACAAACAGACATGTCACTTTGATGCTGGGCACCACTGGTGCCCATAGCATTACTCTTTGAATAATTTAACTAATAAAATAATTAAATAATAGTCAATAGCGGGTGCTGTCCTTCTCAACGGTCAATCCTAACCGAAACCAAACCATTGCTCAGTCAAACCCAAAAGCCTCCGATTAAACCCTACGAACTGCAAAAGGTCAAAACCCTAATAATCTCCTCTCTTCCGCCTCCCTCATTCCCCCCAACCCACGCCGGCGATCATGTCGCCGGTGTGTTCAAATTTTCCGGCGACCCTATCGTCGTCCAAGCCCACCCTCTTCTCCATCTCCGCCTGTCCACCACATTCTCTGTTCTTCCCCGGATCGCTACCCACCATCTCCAAACCTTCGCCTCGGGTCTCCAATGGCGTGGCCGTACGGAATCGGAAACTAGTCTCCGTATGCCCCGAAGTCCTGGTCTCCGGCGACCGGACGGTCCGGACGAGGATCGAGGCGGAGCCGGAGCAGGAAGACGAGCGCCGTACGGCTCCGATGACGAAGCTGGTGTGCACGATCGGCCCCGAGACGTGCGAGTGGGAGCAGCTCGAGGCGTTGGCGGCGGGAGGGATGAGCGTGGCACGCGTGAACATGTGCCACGGCACGCGGGAGTGGCACCGCGCGGTGGTGGACCGCGTGAGGAAGCTGAACGAGGAGAAGGGGTACGCGGTGGCGATATTGATGGACACGGAGGGGAGTGAGATCCACATTGGTGATCTCGGCGGCGAAAGCTCCGCAAAAGTAGAGGTACTGGTCGTCTTTATAGAACCGTAGTCTATATATCTATATATGTGTTATGTGTATGTATAGCATGTTGATAGGTGGCGTAATTTGCAGGATGGTGATCTATGGACTTTTACAGTTCGGGCTCTAGATTGTCCTTATCCGGAACGAACTGTGAATGTGAACTATGATGGTTTTGCTGAAGGTAAAGTCTTTTCTTCATTTTTTTTTTTTTAATTTTTAATTTTTTTTTTCGGCTGTGTTGAATTCGAATTTGATTGCTTCGATTGGTGTGAATGTGATTCTGAATGAGGCAGATATCAAGGTTGGGGATGAACTAGTTATTGATGGTGGAATGGTGAGATTTGAGGTGATTGAGAAGATTGGTCCAGATGTTCTGTGCCGATGTATAGATTCTGGATTGTTGTTACCGCGAGCTAACCTCAACTTTTGGAGGAATGGGTCTCTGGTCAGAGAGCGTAATGCCATGCTTCCCACTCTATCATCTAAGGTTGGTACTTGGTTCCCTTTTGAATATTGGTTTTGCAGCCCCAATTTTGTGGAATTGAATGTCAGTTTTTTTGGAAATTTTTGTTATTGGGTTTCTAAATGCAGGATTGGTTGGACATTGATTTTGGTATTGAGGAGGGTGTTGATTTTATTGGGGTTTCCTTTGTCAAATCGGCCGAAGTTATTGCTCACTTAAAAAGCTACATTGCTGCCAGATGTACTAACAGGTGAGTTTGTATGTGCTGCTGCTGCCTTTAATATTTTGCTACGTCAACATAGACTTTCATAGTTCCATATTCAAGATTGATTTTCTGAAGTTGGTTCGTCAACTTGAAATCCAGTGTCAACCATGAAATCTTTGCAGATTTTCAGCATAAAAAAAAAAGGGAACAATATCAATATGTGTCCATGCTTTTGAGATACTCGGAATAAATATGATACATCCTTACCCGAGCATTACATTGTGTCCTACTCTGCAGTGAAGTTGCTGTAATTGCAAAGATAGAGAGCCTTGATTCATTGAACAATTTGGAAGACATTGTTCGGGCATCTGATGGTGTTATGGTAGCCAGAGGAGACCTGGGTGCCCAAATACCCTTGGAACAAGTTCCTTCAGTTCAAAAGATGATTGTTCAGCTCTGTAGGCAGCTGAAAACACCTGTTATTGTTGCCTCCCAACTACTTGAATCCATGGTTGAATATCCTATTCCAACTAGAGCTGAAGTTGCTGATGTTTCAGAAGCAGTTGGACAGCAAGCAGATGCTTTAATGCTTTCTGGTGAATCTGCCATGGGTAATTATCCGGACAAGGCGTTGGCTGTGCTGAGAAGTGTCAGTTTAAGAATTGAGAGGCACTTGAGGGGGAGAACGCATCATAACTCTGTGGAACTTCCAGTTATTACACCTCCTTTGACTAGAGATATATCAGAGGAGATATGCGATGCGGCTGCCAAGATGGGTGAGCGTTCTTTTCACTCAAGCTTCTTGTAAACTTTGATATAGAGTTGTTTTTGTTAATGTATGATTCAATGAATACGAGTCTAGGAACTCATCTCAGAGAAAAAATGATGCATGTTTAATTCTAATGCATCAGTTATTGGAGTTGCAAGGAGAATTTTCTCTATCATGCTTAGATAAGGAGGTGCATTAGTATGGTATTTAAGACTTTTGTCTGCTTGATTGGCTTAAACTTCTGCGGATAAGACAAGTGTCATAGCTATGTCGTGGGTGTTCTAAGAGTGAACTTGTAGGAATTGCAATAATTATGGATTCTCTTGCATTTTTATGATGCATGCCTAGAAGTACCTACAACTAAAACATAAATGAATGGGAGAAAGAAAGTAAGAAACAATCATATAAACTGGTGTATAGCCTTGAAAACAATCATATAAACTGGTGTATAGCCTTCCCTTTATGTAGTTTTTGAGACAATCAGTCCTAAAATTTCTACTTGTTTTGTCTATGTGCCTTACAACCAGTCATTAATCTTGTTGATAAAGATTTATGATTGCATAATGTATTTGTGACTAGTTTCAATTTTATGATGACCAGCTGTTACAATGATTTTGTTGATTTATTTCTTCTTGGTTTGTTGTTATAGCATGTTGACATTCTGTTTCTTTCTATAATTTGTTTATCATGATTGCAGTCTATTTTTCTCTCTCTTCCTTTCCATTGCTAATGTGGCGTTGCTTGGTAAAACTTTCACTTTCAGCGGACAAATTGAAAGCAGATTTCATTTTCGTCTACACAAAAACAGGGCAAATGGTACCTCTCTTGTCCGGTTGTCGACCAGACTGCCCAATATTCGCCTTCACTCCCTTGGAGTCAACACGGAGACGCCTGAACCTGCAGTGGGGAGTTATACCATTTTGCCTTAGTTTCACAGGTGACATTGAAAACAACCTAAGCGGAAGTTTCTCCTTGCTGAAAGCAAGAGGAATGATCAAGTCTCAAGACCTTGTCATTGTTGTCTCCGATATGCTGCAATCAGTTCAAGTTATGAATGTTCCCTAAAGGGAATGTACCCTCCAGCTAAGAAGTCTTCTGTTTCAGATTTTGTCTCTGTCTGTCTGTGTTTTTTTAAAAGGTATTAGGAGTGTGCTTTCATATTGACTATTGATTAATTGGATTTGGGGAGGGAAAAATTTTGTGTCATTTAAACATCCTCACCTAGAGATTTCAATAATTTTGTTGCGGAACTTGAAGTTATTTACCCCTACTAATCTTATTTTTAGATCCACCAATGGTTGGGTTTGGGGCTTGTATTTCATTGTACTAAAGTATTATTAAAGTACTTTAAAATTAAGTATTTTCAACTTATATAAAGTTCAAGTTATTGATTTCTGTTTATCTAATCAACATTGGTGATGTTCCGCATATTCGCATTAAGCTTTAAGATAGTGGAAAATCATTTGACCAGGCTTTCTTTTTCGGTGCCTCTTAATTTTTTGGGGATTTTTCCCCCCCTTTTTTTCGGGAGAAATTTTTCTAACATGTGGTTACAAAAGAAGACTAGAAATATATTTTATTGGCGAAAACTTAACCCCACGAACTCCTAACGATCCTAATTTCCTCATTTTGTTCTAGAAAATTAGGCTAGGACAGGGAGTCACTTTTGGTGGATGACAATCTATTTTATGAGTTACTTTTTATTTGTTAAGTTTTTAGGAGTTTTTTCGTTTTTTTTTTTAATTTTTTTATTGCCCTTTTGTTTTCTTTTTTGAACATAATGGTTGAGTTTTTAATCAAAGCTATTTTTAAGAGTAAAGTGTCATTTTTTTCTGACAATTTATGACGGCTGCTAAATAAAAATACTTCCCTCAGAAGTTGCTAATGAACATGTGTCAACTTGCAAAGGGAAAAAGGTAGACAAATACCTAATTTTTAAGCATATTTACATAGAAACCCCTTTTTTTTCTTCAAATAAATTCATACCCATAATAATACCCTTTCTTGAAATAAGGTATACCACATTTATTTATTTATTTATTTTTATATAAACAAGCTTCTCAAGAGAATATCATTAATCGAAGTAAAAAGCTTCAAATTACAATCTAAGCAAAAGGATTACAATTTCAAACTCATAAAAAAAAAAAAAGACGAAAAATGGATCATAAATACTACTAAGAGCTAATGTGCGTGTTACCCTATGTATAAACCTATTAAAATGAAAATTTTGGTATTTGTGTCATAAAGGGGGGGAAAAAAAAAGGTAGCGAGCCTAAATTTCACACTTGCAAAATGGCATGGGTCAGCTCAGGCACTCGAAGGGCAAGGTCGGCTCAGCCCTTAGAGGAGATTTGGTCGAGTAGCAATTTGGTGGTTATATTAGTTTTACGGGTTAAGCAGGTAATTATCATTTTTTTTAAATGTTTAAATAAATTTACCACTACCATTAGATTCTACCACTTTTGGGAGGAAATTAATCAAAAATCTGTCAAGAATTCATTAAGAATGCGTCAATAATCAATCAAGATCACTACTGATGTCAATAATCTATCAAGAATCCATCAGTAATCTATCAAGATTGTCAAAACTTTGTCAATAATTCATCAAGAACTCGTAAAGATCGCCGTCGATGTCAAGATTCCGTCAAGATCGCCACTGACATCAAGAATCATTCAAAAATTTGTTAATAATTAATCAAGAATTCATTTTAAAAAATAGTATGGCGGTAGATTTAATTAATGAGGAAAAAAAAGTGGCATACAACTAATTTATTCTAGTTTTACAGAAAAAATTCTGTAGATACTGTTATTAAATTAATATTTTTCTTTTAACCTTATTTATGATAATATCTATGGCCCTTAGACATTACTATTTATGAAAGTGTTCCTTTTTAATTTCTCTACCGCTTGACCCTACAAATGTCAATAATGGCCAGTAGACGGATTTATGATTTTCTTCTTTTTTTTTTTCAAATTACAAAAGTGAACTTTAGTTTACTGTCTTTAAATTTTATGACCGTGTTGTCACATTTTACGAAATTTGTGATAGTCCTACTAAATAGTTTAAAAAAAATATTTCGGCCCAAATTACTTCTACCCGGGTCCAAAGCCCAATATTAATTTGCAAAGAGGTTGGGCCGGCCCATCCACTTGAAGGGCTGGGACTAAACTTGGCCCTTATATTAAGGAAACAGTGGGCTTCTTTCATTGTAATCGTGGATAGCGATTCTACAGTTTCCAAAAACTGGAAATAATATAATACGATCTTCCAAAACTGCTAATCAGCCTAATAATTGCCTGAGAAGTAATTGTATATATTGAAAAGAAAAATCATTTATTACCTTTTTTTTAATTTAAAAAAATGCGTTTGCCGGGAGTCGAACCCGGGTCTATTGCTTGGAAGGCAATTATCCTAACCGTTGGACTACAAACGCTGCCGTTGTATTTGCCACTGCAACATTGATAAAGCTTAACGAAAGTTCAATTTCGATATGACCTAAAATTTACCCCATATATATATATACATACAAAAATTAGAGAAATACTAAGGACAGTCTCCAGTCTTACTGTCTGATACGTGAATTCCACTATCCAATTTAATATTTTAATAATACAACAAATCATAATGAATTCCACGTGTCAAACAGTTAGATTAAGAGAGTACAAAGAAAAATATAAAAAAGAGTGTTACTAGCACCCCTCTAAAAATTATATGGTCACCTACACTTGAAGTTATTATGGTGTGAGTTGTGACGTGAAAGGTGAAGAAATAAAAACTGGGGTCCTCCACTTTTATGCTCAGTCCTCACACCTAGTTAATAGTTGCTAGTTTTTCTTGTGTGGCCGTCCGTAAAGTGGGACAAGAAAAAGAAACAATGAAACAAGACGGAGAACAAAAGAAAATATTCTTATAATAAATGTTTTCAAGAGTAATAATGACATTCTAAAGCAAAGATATGATAAGAGAAAATAAGGGATTTTGTTTCCACCAAAAAGAAAGGAAAATATAATAATCATAATAATAATAATAATAATGAGGGGTTGTGTCTTCTCATTTCGTGTGAGAAGGACCTTAAAAAAAAAAAAAAAAATTTTAAAAAGGATGATAATGGATCTCAAAAACAAATATGATAAAGAAAGGCAATCAATTCAATGGTGGCCTAAGACCTATGAATGACAAGTGTCAAAGGTGAATTCCAATTTCCACCAAAGTGAAAATCCATCAAACTTGAACCACTGACTGATTGCTTTTCTAGCGTTTCATAGTTGGTTTGTGACTTGGCCAGCAAATCATCATTCAATTTCCTATATATGATAGATTTCTAGCAATTTTCAATTATTTTTCTTTCTTCCTTTAAATAATCATAATTATTTTTGTTTTTGTTATAAGATTTAATCTACTTATCAAACTGTACCCTAAATATTATCTTATATGGTAACTATATGCAATTATATATGAAAATACCAAAATGTTTTCATTGAACAATAAGATACCCTACCAAATCAAAATAACCTTTTTCGAAATTGTAAAAGATTTAACTTAACAAGGGCTCTCATTTCTCTCTAGAAATAATCTCTTTCTCCTCTCTTCTTCTTCTTTCTTCTCTTCACTATCTTCTTCCAACCCACTGGAGAGGAAGGTCGTTTGATCTTTCTCTCTAATGGGAAGTTTCATTTTCTTAGTCATTTTCTATTTGGAAAAGAATAACTCCATATAGATCTAGATATATTGTGATTTTAAAGTTATTGTATGTTTTTATTATTTTAGTTTACTTAGATCTAGATATATGTTGTTTTTTAGTGGATCTCATGTTGTTGATCTTTTTTACTATGGTTTTCATCTAGATCAATACAATCTGGATGGTATGAACGGTAGTATTTGTTCTTCTATGGTTTTTTGATTTGAAGTGAGGGTAACTAATAACGAACATTGAGTGGAGAGTCATAACGAGATAATCGATAATGTGTAGAGCTCCATTGAGGTGCATAACAATGATGAGCTACATAAATCCCATTATTCTAGATCGATTTTGTCAGGATCCCAGTGTGCAAAATTCCTCTAAAATTTTTAAGTAGTTTATTATTTGTAATAAAAAATCCAATGGGTATTTTCATTCAAAAAAATGGTTTAAATTTTTTTTTTAAAAAAAAGCCTCGGTCAATCATAACTTTATTGATTTAATGAATTTAGAACTCCCCTTTTGTAAGGGATTAGCTACGATTCTTTATTTTTTTAATATGACATTGAGCGTCCAATTTGATAATTAGCTAAATCTATAATATTTTACGACAAAAATGTAACTACATTATCCGATATTTGTGGATATAGAACATTTCAATCAAAATTTGTAAAAACATGGTCTTTTTTTTATGTGCGAGTGTTAAGTTTGTATACAAAGTACACATATCCAATTGAGAAATAAAAGATTTAGTAAAATGTCGATAAATGAATGTTCGATAAATTAATAATTTCGGTTAAATAATATAATATAATTTTTCGGTCTCAACTCGAACCAATGCATGAAATTAATATTCTCACTAAATGCATAAGATAATAATTTTTTTACACTTCCTTAGGACCCATCGAATATATAAATCAATAATTGATTAAATACATAAAAAAAATAATATATAAACATTCACAATATTAATGAATTTTTTCTAGATAACTTCTATTTTCTTAATTCTATTCTTTTGCAAAATGCATCTAAAGTTTTATTTATTATTTGTACTTAAATTGAACTCATTATTCAATCTCATACTCTAATTTTTGTAACACGTACAATACATTCAGTATATAATTTATAATCTATTTATAATAATTTGGATTCTAGAAGTAAAACTAATGATTATTTATCGATATTATATTCATTATAGTTCAAACATCTTGAAATACTATATCTTATAAAGGTAATAAATTCTAAAAGTTACATTTATTTTGTGTGTATACATATCTACTTCTTAACATTTTGATGTACACAGAAAATTAACTTTTAGAATTTTACTTATGTACAAACATTATATAATAACTTTTATGTATATAAATATTAACTTTTAGACTTATTTGCATGCACACATGAACTTTGACTGTATTTAATTTTTATTATTATAAATCGTACATATATTTTAGGGGGAAAAAATATAAGTATTAAACTCATAGTACTCTTTTAAATTAATAAATGAATAATTTATTAATTTATCGATAAATAAATAGCATCTATAAAATAATAATTTCTCCTAATCCCAATAATATTAATTTATAGAGATTTAATTGTGATTTGCTCTTGTTTAATAGCTTTATATTGGTTTGAAAATTAGCGAGTAAATTATAATTCAAATTAAAATATCGACATTGTCACCTAATTATCTCGATGGAAATATCGATATTAACATAAATTTTTACAAATTTGTAATAAACAAAAAATAAAATAAAAATTCAAAAATAATTAGATAAATTCTTAATGAATGTTTATGAAATAATAAAAGCTATCAATAAAACAAATTTTCACAATAAAATGTTAGATAGTGCCAAAGTTATCACATACTTTGCCTTTTTTCTAATGCCACTTGACGTAATAAATGAGTTGTCATAACTTAACTGGTAAATCGAAACTTATCACACATAGGTTGAATGCTATAAACAATTTATATTGTGATAAATTATATGCCACAACATGTGGTATTAAAAATATGGTAACATGTTATTAAAAATATGGTATATAAGATTGGATGTTTAGTATTATTCATAAAATATTATATATCTCCAAGACAAATACGGCACTATGATCACATGTATAAATTCAAATTGAAATGACAACAAAGATCAAACAACAATGCCTACACTAATCTGTCTCAAAATGTATAGATTCAAATTGAAATAACAACAAAGATCGAACAAAGAAGCCTACATTAATCTCGCAAGATAGAAAGTAATAAAATGGGATATATGAATGGTTACCTTTTACCTTTGAAATTTTGATAAAATAATATGACTTGAAATAAACTAAACTAAAATAAGCTAAAATAGAAAATAGTTTAAACTTTTGATTATTTTCTTAATCAGAATTTGATGGATATTTTTGTCGAAAATTTTTAAAATTTTTTTTGGATATTATGCTAAATTGAATTGTGAAAAATCTGAAAATGGAAATTTCCATGAAATATCAAGAGTCTATTGAAATGTTTTAGATATTTTGTTAGATTTTTATAAAAACAAAAAATACTACACCCACATATATATAGGTATTTTTTTTTTTGAAAAAACGAAGTTTAGAAGGAAATTTCACCAAAACATTTCGATATTATAGACTTTGACCTTACTACATATATTTAGATAGAAATTGAGGTCACATGCATAGCCCAATGGTATTTACACTTTTTCCTAATGTGAAGGATTATTGGTTCGAATTTCCACTTTTCTTTTTTTTTTTTTAAGTACTGCAATGCATAAACTGGATACGAATTATCAATATATATGTAACATTTTTCCCCCTAATGTACCGAGTTTTAAGCAATTATACACATATAATTGAGAAATAGTGAAGATAATTGGCTCTTGGTTAACAGCTTTACGTTGGACTTCTAATGTTAGATTGTATCAAAATTTTAACCCAACAGATAATTAACATGGTATCTTTTACTAACATATTTCCTAAGAGACACTCATTTTCGGCACCAAAAAATTGCACCAACTTGCATAATTTCAAATAGTATAGTCTCATTTTGTTTAATGTGTGATTGAAAATCATGCCGAAAGCAAATTTTTTTTTTTCGTGTAAAAATAAATATCATGAGCAGTACTTTTTAAAACAATATGGTCTTACTTTAAAATAATGAGTTTTTTTATTGCGTCAATTTATGATATCAATTTATACTGTCCCATCTTTATTGTTGACATTAAGCACCTATAAACGCGTTGAATAAAAAAAATGAAAATATGGGAAAAGGAAAGGAAAAAGTATATAACTATGTTAAAAGCAAGACATCAAGAAAAGTGGATTATGTTCCTAAAGGTCATATCCGAAAAGGAGTTGTGAATTTGTTGCGATGTTACACGAGGAGGAGCTCAAATAAAAGGTTGAAAGAAAAACAAATGGTAATTGATGGACCCAAAAGAAAGTGATTTGAAATGCTATAAGATTAGGTATTGGTCCAGTTATGGAAGAAACAGAATAAACTGTTGCCGGTGTTTTTAAGTCAAAAAAACCTAATCTCAATGGGTAGGTGAATTGGAATTATATAGGTTCATAAATTACCTTTTTTTCTTTTTCCAACTTGAGATAATATATAAATGTCCTTCGAGTTTAAAACTAATCTTAATACGAATTAATTTATGTCGGTGGAGAAAGTGACGGTAAATACTCTCTCAACATTTTATAGTTGGTAAAAGTCTATCATATTGTAATTACTAATACGTAATGGCAAGTTAGGAAAAAAGTACTATAAATTACTTAAAAAATTCCTAAAATTTGTATTCTGAGGTAGCTGTAGCTCTCTCTATCTTAATCCAATGTATTCACATTAGAATTACCTAAAATATAGGTAGAAAACCTCTCAAGTTCATAATTTACAGCGAACTGCGCTGTTGTAAAAATTGAGGACATGGGACTTGATAAATGAGTATCAGGAAAGTAGATTCAGTGTGTAGATTCAGCCCACCTGAACTATTTGTACAGACTACTTTTATTTTTTATTTTTTTTTGGGATAAAATCTTTACAGACTACTTATACGTGAAAATTTTATGTAAAACTGTAAAAGGGCTTGGTGCCTTTGAGCAAAATGGCCAGTCATTAAAACTCAAATATAAAAATATCAGTTTTGTTTTGCAATCTTATATTCAGAATAACGGTACGGATCCAAAATTTTATCTTTTTATTATTGTTTTAATTTTATATGATGGGATGATTTGTCTGAATGTTATTAAATGTAGTTATGCTCGATAATAAGCTTTAATTTATTTATCAATGATCAATGACATTATGTGTATCAAAGAAATAAAAAAAAAAAAAAAGGAGTGGGATTCCTAATATTATTATTCAATAAATCAAGTAATATACTCGTATCGCTGATATATTAAAAATTAAACTAAAAACACAACTAAACTGTTTTCAAAATAAAGTTTCCAAAACAAATACCATTCCATTTCTGAATGTTTTTCTTTTTTTGGGGGGTAGACAGCATATTGCTTTTTTCTGAGGCCCACAATTCTAGCATTGCCATGCCTTGGGGCCCATTGTTGCTAAAACAGACTAGGCCATTAGGCCTGTTTGGAGCCCACAAGTGACATCAGCCGCTCTAGAGGGCCATTTAAGTGTGTGGGTTCGGGTGGACCCACCTAAATATGAATAATTAGAGAAACAGTACTGAATTATTTGAGCAGATAATGACAAAACCAGATGAAAAGAGGGGGGGGGGGAACATATTGATAATACTCTGAAAGAGTAGGACCAAAACTTAACATCAAACGCTTTCAAAAAAAAACAAAAAAAAAAAAAAAACTTAACATCAAACGGTTTATAATTAATTTTGACATTTTTTTTTTTTTTTATAAAAGTGGGGCTTAACTAATGACCACCACTTACTACAAATTTAAAGGAAAATAACACACACACACTCTACCAAGGTTTGAACCCCTGACCCCCCCAAACTCACACACACATCCCTCAAGCCTTGGACCAACTGAGCTAGCCACACTTTAGGCCCATCTATGTTGGGTACTTGTATTAAATATGTAATTATGTTCTATGAAAATTTCCCCCGACCTCTAAGTGATATACTTGTCCGTTGGAGAGTAAAATTCAATCTCATTCTCTAGTAGAAAATATGTCAACATATCTTTCACAAAGAGCAAACCTAGATAGTGGAGGGTGTTTTTCAAGGACTTATATGGTGGAATGGGGCTTTTAAAAGAATCGAAGGATATGAGCTTAAAATTTCTAATATATGGAGTCGAATGCGTTAACGACATTTTGAGCTTTCATTAATGATTTTATATACTCTTCAGTATGTGGTCATCTAATATTGGTTGTATATAGTTTCTTTTTTATTTATTATTATTTTTTTTGTGACTTTTAATTAATTCTTATCTTAGTAGACTTAGTTAGATTGCTTTAAGAGTGGAAAACAAGCTTTTAGATTGGAGGGATACCTTTCTCCGTTGAAATATGTCATTATAAAAGTTTTTGCTTTTTAAGTAGCAAGTTTTGTTGATTTTTCTTTTTTTTTTTCAAATAAAGATGTAGTTATATTTGTGATTACCTAAAAATAAAATAAAACCAAGGGATAGTAATTAATTAAATTTATCGATCCCTGAGAAAATAATTAAGTTTATATCATATGAAAATAAAATATATATTATAAGACTATACAGACAGCTACCTAAAGAGTTAAAGTAATTAAAGGTAACGGATTTTCGGTTCATTTAATGTATTATACTACAAAAGAGTCATGTGTTTCGGCAGAATTATAAATAATTAAATAGAAAAATACGACTTCTGCTATCCTTTCAGCAATGCTCTATGCCTCAGTATGATTTATTTTTTAAGAAAAAAAGCGCCTTAAAGTCATTTCCTCAATGCATGAAGAAATGAAATTGTGAAAGTTGCAACAATAGAGGAAACATGGAAAATAAAATAAGTTGTTGAAGCAGAGGGGGAAAAAAAAAACTAGTCCTATAATTTAGATGTGTATTTTTTTTTTAAAGAATATATTTAATGATAAAACTTCGAGTATAATGTTTATTTAGATTTTTTTTTTTTTGGGGAGCGCCATATAGGATTTTTTGTAATTGAATTATAAATTTAAGTAGGAGTGTCATATATATATATATATATATATAGTCTTATATGTGGTTGGTAACTTTTAGTAATCTTTCTTATTATCATTATTGTTCTTGTCATAAAAACAATCATAATTTCGTACAACTACTTTGTATATATTAATTCCTTAAAATCATTATGGATGTAAGAAAAGAAAATAATTTGCTTTGTTTTCAATTTTCATAATGTACATAATTTCACTTCATATTTCCAATTAAATAACCATTTTCTGTTACAATGTAAAGTAAACAAAAAAAGCAAGTTTACAATAATCTTTTTCTTGTTATATTTTATAGAAAAAACAAAAAAAGGATTTCAGACGACTCAGTCATGATTTTTCTATTTTTTTTATAAATGAGTGTTTTTTTTATGTTTCTTTTCAACAATATATGGAGGAAAATGTGCCGCGATATAATGGTCTCCGTTTTTTTTTTCTTTAAAAAAAAATAAAAATAAGATCATGTATATTCTAGATGGGCTAAGATAGATCTCTGCTCGACGAAGTGGATTAGCTCAAGTGGTAAGAGCATCCACTACCTAAGATCTCGGTCCTAGGTTCGAGTCACACCGGGGTAGGCGTGAAAGCCAATTATCCCTAATGGGGTGGGGTGGGAATTGGGTAGTATTAGGTATTTTCCTTTAATTTGTAATAAGTGGAAGTAATTAGTTAAGCCCCACTTTTAAAAGAAAAAAAAAAAAAAGATAGATCTCTGCTCAAAAGTTATAAACAGTAACATAAAATATATAGAAACAATCTCATATATAAATAATTTGCAATCACCAACCTTGATGAGTCCAATGGAGTACTTTCTTCACCCCTTCGTCACATCATATAATGTCATCAACTCTGCCTTTCTCTAGACTTTAGCTTAGGATTTGCGAAAAACATCAACCACATTTATAATTTACGAGAACAGATATGTATGTAGACAATATTTTCAGACCCCAAACATTCAGTTAGTGGGCCCGGGCTGAACACAAGTATTATATGAGGGGTCCCTTAAAATAATCTACTTTCCGTTGACGACTCGTACTTTCCACAATGGTTCATTCCTAGTTACTTCCATGAAGAAATAAAGGAAGTATTTTATTTTATCTATTTATATATTTACTTACACATATGAATTACAAATTTTTAGTTTATTACTCTCATATTTAGCCAAATTAGAAACTAAAAACTCACCTTTTTTATCCATTCTCGTTACAATTCTTTTTCGATACCGGTTAATCTGTAAATATGCTCCTAGTGTTAAGAATTTAATTAGCCACTGGTGTTAAATCTTGGTAATCCTTAAAGGCTTCCCCACGCCCGGATTAGTGAATGCTCAAAAAGCTAATTCATGTAAATTATTGAATAATGTTTTGTTACCCACTCAATATAGGTTGATCATTTCATAACCCAATAATATCTATATTCATGTTCGTCAACGGTTAAGATAAATTGATATTTAGTTACCTATTATGCAAAGCCTCAACCTGCACACTTGTATAGTACAATTCCGATACACGTGGATGGATATTTTTTGCCAATACGAATAAATAATGAGAATTAAATCCTTTTGGATTAATATTACCTAGGTTCCAAACTTTATCTAACGTATCACTTAGGTCCCTAAATTCCTTTTTTTAGTATTTCAATCACCAAATATTCCAATCAATCTCCGGCCTCACCTCACCAAAAAAATGCTCTCCTCTCCTCGTTATCACTAAAACCAAATATGACAAAAATATCAATTGAATATTTAGGCATAAATATAAGTAATAACAATATATTATATACAGGGACAAGGAGGGTACAATAGCAAAGATCGAAGCCATGGAATCCATGTTTTCCTTACGATAAATCCATATAGGTCCCTGTATTTATATTTTCTTTCTAAAAGAATTACCACATTCTAATTTCATAAAAAAGTTCTTTCGCCATCTCACCATACACACATATATACACCGGTATACATTCAATATATACCCGAAAAATAAGAACTACCATATTCTAATTACCAAAAACAATTATTTCCTTATCTAATTGTAAACACATATATACACCAATACATACTAAATAAATCCCACAAGTCATATTCTTCGTTTTTAAAAACAAACTCAAGATCAAATCACAATCTCAATAAAAAGAATAGGTTTCAAATCTCTATTCGGCCCCGCCAGAAAAAAACCCAAGTCATCCTCGATCAGGAACGAGAACGGGAATTTGACTCAAACAATAGTGGGTTTTATTCTGCTCGAATCTTGATGTTGTAGTGAACAGCGGTGCTTAGATCGCAAAACTCGAGTAAGTTTTTCAACGTTAATAGCAAGATTTCGTTGTTAGAGCTGGGTGCAATCGTGGGGAGCTCAGGGTGAGCGTCCAACGAGGACGACCTCAAGAAGATGATTAGGGAGATGGAGGTGGATGGTGACAGCTTCATCAACCTAAGCGAGCTTATCGAGCTAAACAACAAGTCATGCGCGGGGATGAAAAGTCTTGGAGAAATGGACTTTTTTTTTGCCGCCAAATTGATTTGGCTTTTGGAAACTATGTGAATTTTTAACGGTTCTTTATACCGAAATAACATCAAAGACTAACATGTAAAAAAAAATAATAAGTTAGGGATTCAAATGCTACAAAAATAAAGTTTGGGGGACTCAAGTGATATGATGGGTAGAGATATAAAGTGGGTCGGCCAAATATGGGCCGGGCCAGTCCAGTCCATGTTTTTATTAAGGGGTCCGGCACGGCTCACAGGCCCAGCCTATATTTTATGCGGGTCTAAGTGGGCCGTGCCTAAGTAGGTTGTGCTTATGCAGGCCGAATATGGGCTACAATGTGGGCCTAATTTCGTTATTATTCTATGCTTTAAAATATCAAATATAGGCCTAAAACTCATTCATATTATTTAAAATTTGAATAAATTGAAAATAAATAAAAATTAGTAAATAAATAACATTAAAAGCATATAAATGAAAATATTTAACTAAGATTTTTTAAAATTTTAATTAAGAAATATATTTAAAATTATATATAGAACGACTAAATGTTAGCCGATAGAAATATAGGCCGTGTCGGATCAGGCTTGTGGACCTATGATTAAGGTCCAACTCAGCTCCTACTATATATAACTTGTCGACCCACAAAACTCGATCCACGTTGACATCTCTAACTATGGAAAATATTTGGGGATTTCGGGTGATATTAACCCAAATTTTTTTTTTGATTAAAAAATTTTCGGGATGTGGAAGCCAAAAACCGGGAGGTCTATTAAAGGCGGTGAAAAAGGACAAAGGATCTGAGACATTGAAATGTCATCTGTGGTTTTGGTAGTTTGTTTAAGAAATCCAACGGTTGTGATGACGTCGTCTTTCAACACGTGGCAAGATATTCGACACCAAGGACTTAAAACGTCAGCGTCAAGCGCGTCTTACTAAAACGACAACAAAAACCGCGTTATCGCGTGAAAAGTGAAATGCTCACTTTCTCAAGTTGCCCTCGCTACCCGTTTTAACTATTCCAGTTACACAACTGCTCCAATACTCAACGGTCATCAACAATCTCCCATCACACACACAACAAAAGAAAACCAGTTTTTTATTTTTATTTTTTTTAAAAATAATAATAAGGAAAAAAGGGTTCATTTATGCCGGACCCACAATCAATTCGAATTTACCATCTAACCCATATCTGCCTCCACCAATTTACTACAGCAACTATTTTACCACAAAGTATTTGTGCTAGTGCTCACCGAAACTGATTTTTATAACTTTTGTTTTTGTTTTTTTAATATAAATTTAATTATTTTTATATTCAGATTTGTTTCTTGTTTGCCTTTGAATTATGGAAAATGCATTGTTATGATTTATGTACTCCAAACTATTAAACCTTAATTCGGGCAAATATTGAGAGTTGAGACACCTACGTAATTTTGAGACAAACTAAAAATGAGCCCTTTAAAAAAAAAAATTACTATGCCTTCTTAATTAAATTACTATTTTACTCCACGTCCATTACCTTTGCAAACACGATATGGGAATTAATTTTTTTCCCGCTAAAATCACGATATGGTAATTGACCTTCGTTGTTACACATTGCTTTTGTGCCCATCAAAAAGGCTTTTCTCACCAGACAAGCCACGCCAACCACCGGATGCGTAACTACAAATTCCACCCTACATAAGTAGAATCGCTAGCCCCTCGGCCAAGGACATTCTAGTAAAATCACTAGCATTAGGCCAAGAAATTAACGGAGCTTGTTGGGTGAGAGGAGAGCGAGAGCCACCGTATCACGAGGTAGAGTAACCACCTTTTGTCGTCCTTTATGAAAACGGTTACGGGCATTTTCGGCATAAAATAGAAAAATGAAAAAAGGTTCGAATATTATACTACGACGTCGTTTAACCACAGGGCTAATTGGCTAAAGCATTCAAAGTTCAAAACCGCACTTCTTATCGATACATTTTCCGAGATTAGATACTCTGACACGTAGGACTAACGCGTGGCACAGAGTCTCAGTCAGCAGTGCTCAGCTCAGCTCCTCTTTATCTTTATATTCCCACGCTTCTGCGGTGTCTCTCCATCGCCCTCATAACGAAAGCAAAACCCAAAGCCACACGGAACAAGTTTCTCAATTCTCTCTCCCATCGCCGGAGAGTACACGCCGGGAATCTGAAGGTCGAAGGAAAATGAAGAACCCGGTGATCGGACCTAATTCCAGTGTGGCATATGTCTTCATGACGTATTACAGTATCGGCGTTTATCGCGTATCTCGGGAATCCCTCTAACCATTTTATCTAAGCAAAAGCGACTTTAACTTGGCATAGTTTTCAAGTTATTCCATGTTATTCCATACTTGTTTTAGCAATCTGACCCAAAAAAAAGGCTTTATATAAAAGAAATATACGTGTGTGTATATATATATATATATTTACGGACAGAATTAAAGGCGCCTATGTCTGGTTTTTGAGCCTCGAATTTTGCTCAACTGCGTCGATTTTCAGCAAAATTCTGGATCTCTTCGTTGATTCTGTTGCTAGCTCTGATCGATGAAGGTGCTGCGGAGTTTTCGATGTCCTTTTTGGTGAAAGTATAAGCTTTTGTGTGTGACACTAGTTCTTTTTTTTTTTTTTTCATTTCGAGTTTCATTTTTGTATCTTTTTTTGGGGGACGTATTTCGTTAGAGATTGGTTGTGGTTCGTTCCGTCTCGATTTCTGAAACTGAAGAAGAATAAGAAGAAGAGTCTGGAGAAAATTGATGATATCGGTCAAAGTTTGACTTTCAAGCTCATGAACTAGCTCATTAATGGAGAAGAGAAGATCGGAGAGAGCTTTGCCCTGATTTTGATCATGCCGTTCCCGATGAAGATCCAGCCGATCGATTTCCCCGCGCCACTTGACGAGCCGACTCGGTTCGAACCGGCTGTTAAGCCGGTGGTGAAGTCGCGGTTCAAGCGGCTCTTCGAGCGGCAGTTCACGAGTGTGCTGAGAATCTCCACGCCGGCTCCACCGCCGACGGAGAAGGCCGCGAGCGGTGGCGGAGGCGAAGTGCCGCATTTCGACAAAGAGGCCAACAACTACAACAACAACAACGTCTCCTCCGCCGAGCTGTATTTCGAGCCGAGCTCCGTGTGCTTAGCGAAGATGGTTCAGAATTTCATGGAGGGAGGTGGTGGCAACGAGAAACAATCCTCTACGGCGCGGTGTGGCCGGAACCGCTGCCACTGCTTTAACGGAAGCTGCAACGATAGCTGCGAAGACGAATTGGACTTGTTCGGTGGCTTCGCTCACGATGGCTTCGCTAATTCTGTTGAAGGCTGTGAAATTCTCAAGGTAAATTAAATTAAACTGATCGATTTTTCTATCATTTGATCCAAATTCAATCGATCTGTTCTTCATTTTTTATGTATTTTTTTTTTAAATTTTAAAATTTTTTTTTAGGGTTTGGCTCTGTGCTCGAGTGTTTGTGAAAGGAATTTGTTAGCGGATACTACTAGAATCGTTGATCGAAACAAGACCTGCAAACGTAAAGACGAAATTTGCAGAAACATCGTTACTGATGGACTATTGGCCCTCGGATACGACGCTTCGATCTGCAAATCTCGTTGGGAAAAATCCCCCTCTTGTCCCGCCGGTACTGCTTCGAATTTTCGTTCTTTTTGTCTAATATTTCCAAAATATCTTTTGAATTCTGTTTGGTTGCTAGGAAACACGAGAGAAAATCACAATTAATTTTCCCATCTTACTTGTCTCTGACACATGGAATAAAATAAATTAAAATAAAATTAAAAATCAGTGCTCTGTTTCCTGAGGAAATTCAGAAGATCCCAAAATTGAATTGAATTGAATTTGTTCGTATGTTTCTATGTACAGGTGAATATGAATACATTGACGTTATCATCGAAGATGAACGGTTGATAATCGACATTGATTTTAGATCAGAATTCGAGATCGCTCGACCAACCAAGACCTACAAGACGATCCTCCAGACCCTTCCGTACATCTTCGTCGGAAAACCCGACCGGCTCCAGAGGATTATTCCGGTGGTGGCGGAGGCGGCGAAGCAGAGCTTGAAGAAGAAAGGGATGCCGGTTCCGCCGTGGAGAAAACCCGAGTACGTCAAAGCCAAGTGGCTCTCCCCTCACGCGCGGAACGCGCCTCCCGTACCCGGCGGCGAGTTTGGACCGAGTCACCGGAGCTCAAACTCGGTCGAGGTGGAGAAGCCGAAGATTTTGGAAGAGTGGGTAACGGTGCCAAGACAATATATTGGGTTTGGGGTTAAGAAGAAGGTGACTGGTCTGGCTTCTGTTATGGCGGATGAGCCATGAAATTTTGATTTTTGATTTTTTTTTTTTTTTCGGGTTTTAACTGTGAGAGAATCACGTACCGTATATGGCTGTGTGATAGTACTATAACCTGTTGATCTGATCCCCTTCTGTTTTTTATTGTGAGGGTCTGAGTTTACTAATATCAATAAAATTAGCAAAGAGTATACAGTTAATAGTAGAAATAGTAACAATAATAACGAATTATGGATTTTGTTCTTTCCCATTTGGATAAGGTCTTCTGTGTCCGTGCTATATTTGTCCGTGTTAGATTTTGAATCTTCGGACTGGATGAAATTGATTGTTGTCGGAAAGAAATACAGATAATAACAGAAAAAATTAAATTTGTATTTAAAGTGAAAATCTGTTCAAACTTCACATATAGATAACATAATCTTCATTGTTTCCCTTGTTGGATTTGGAGCTTTGCATGATCGGAAATCATGAAAAAAAATAACGCAAACAATTATTTGAAAAAAACCCCCTAAACCTCTATATACAAAATTTAAATAGATTGATTTTCCGTTCAACAAAGCACCTTCCTGTTCCGGGGGTAAACGATTATTGTGGTTGGGCTTGTTTGGTAGTTGACTCGTTTACGAGTCCAAACAAAGATAAAGCTCAAAACAGGCAAGTTAGCAAAGCATAGAAAACACCGTTGCTTTCCTTCACCGAACAAAAAAATAAAAAATAAAAATAAAAATAAAAATTAAAATAAAACAAAATAAAAAGAATAATATTATAGGTACCAGTGGTGCCCAGCACCACAATTATGTGTCAGTCTGTCATTGAATGATTTAAATGGGACCTATGTGGGATCCAGTTTATTAATTAAATCATCCAATGACAGACTGACACATCCAATGACAGACTGACACATCACTGTGGTGCTGGAGTATTTGACACATCCAATGACAGACTGACACATCACTGTGGTGCTGGAGCATTGCTCAGATAAAAAACACCGTTGGCTCTGTCAGTTATAAATATCATTAACACCCTGCCCATTAACTGCCTTTACTCTATTATATGCTAACATGTAGCAAGTTCTGTCGTTTGCGCGCCTGGAACCGGGTCCACTCAGAAATCTCGGAAACTGTAATCTCTATCTTTAAATTTAATCATAGGCTTTTCTCTTTGCAATTTTTAATTACTTTTTTTTAATCGCCCTTTATGTTAGAGCCATAACATCACATTCAATCATTGTGACTGTAAACTAATAATAATAAGAATAATAATCATACACTATTGGGGATTAAATTTTTGAGAGCTCTTCCTATCAATTTCCGCGTTATCATCTACATATAATAAAGTTTTTTTCCCTCTAAAAAAAATGAGTGGGCCCAAAATGGATCATAACTGCTAAGAATATTGAGCAATGTTTAATTGTTTACGTCTTGAAAGGAACCTCCCGCCTACTCTATCAAAACTTAAAAATCTATTTAGCTTGTCCATGAAACTGTGGATTACTTGCTCTTGTATATAATTGCAAATTGAACAACGATTTGCTCAAGTTTGCAAGCGTGTTTGATTCTTTTTGAATTTATCTATTTCTCTTTTTTGAAAAGATAATTTATGAAAATCTTACTTAAGAAAGTAGAACTTATCCACATTCCAACGTGGATTTTAAAAGAATATAGCTCAGATTGTTTACTTTTGGTACTTTACCATGCAAGTTAGTATTTTTTATTCTTTCGGGTGTTTGATAAATTTATTTGACTGCGGTATTTATGTTCAATAAGAGAATATGCGTCATTTATTTTGGTGAACATGGAATGGTGTGGCAAAAGGGTGTACTTATTAAGAATAAGTCATTGGCTCGTAGCTCAAGTAATGAGTGTTTGTTTATATGGTCACTTAAATTACATAACATAGAAGTTGTTCAAAATATGAAAAGGGTTTGTAAAGAAGGATTGGAAATAGAATCCTGTATTTTTATTCAATGTTGGATTGCTTCCAATTTTGATGAATGGTCATCTAACAATAGCGACAAAACGGCAAAGTTTAATGGGCATGTTGGAGGTTTTAAATGTTGCAATTATAAAAGCAACATTAAAATGTTACTTATACGTAAACATGCCAATGGATGTAACATATACGCAAGTTTGCAATTCAAATCTTTTTTTAGCTTGTCCTATGTACCAATGACATGAAATAGAAATTTTAAGAACAACTAATTAATAATTTATTAAGTTCAGATTCTATTTGAAAATTTAGATGGCATATAATATCCATTCATTATTTAGATATATAGCAAACTTGACAAACAAATTTGACCAAGTTATCTGTTAAAACCTATACGTGTCTATTAGTTATATGTCGTGCAGATATACTAAAAAGGAAATCGTTATTCACACCTAATCACATGTTCCATAAATTTAAATACAAGTACAAAGTAAAGTCAGAATGACTAAAACTATATGGAGAACTTGTAATGAAAATCACATGCTAAAAACAAAAATATGGTTGTTTATCAAAAAGAAAATGAAAAAGTTGTAATGGGAGGAAAAAAAAAAGCCCAAAATGTATATAGCTTTTATAAAGTAGTCAGCCTTGTATATAAATATATGGTGGTACCGTGGCACGCTAAGTAAGCTTTGGGATTCCGCTATTTTATAAGGTAAGACTCTGCAACAATTGCAGAAGGTCTATGATTTTGACTTAAGCCAATAATTCAGTTCACATGAAATAAAAGAGAATTTCATTAACTGAATTACCCATGTTACGATGATTACCGAAAAAAAAAAAAAGAATTACCCATGTTAAAAAATTAAAAAGTCTGTTAATTGACCACAAGACGGGTAGCAACTAGCGAATAATTTAGAGACTATTTACCTCGGTAAAATATCAGTAAAATGGGTTAGTTTTCCAAAACTTATGCAAAAGGTGAAGACTCACGTTTGTGTGAAGTGTCAATACACTCAAATTGTGCATGGGATTCATAGAACAAGGCCAAAAACAGGGATCATAGTCGTAATTTTTGTCCCTCTGATTTAATTAGTTTCTATGACTTTTCCCGGATAGAACAAAAAACAAATATATATAGAATTATATAAACGAAGTTGTTACTAGTTTTATGATGCGTCAGGCAGTGGGGAAAAAAAAAGCAAGAAAGAAAATGTTTAGTGGTCTATGTGACAGTTTAATGGTTGTAATGATTTGGTGAAATGTATTTTAATTTTGAAAAATAAAAAGGAAGAAGAAGAAAAAAGAATAAAATAGCTTACAGTTAAAAAGAACGAAAGAAAATGCACGATAAAGAGAAGCTTATACCATAAAACTCCATCACATACCATGATCACATATTAATTCTATATCGCCAAAGTAGTTGAACTAAAGGTACTACTACTGAAAACAACTTTTGAATGTAATTTCCAACCTCATCCAGAATTAAATTTGCTCAATCTTACTCCCAATGGGTGATCGAAGTGGCAAGGAGCTCGACGTTAAGGCCTTCTCTCACTTAGGGAGGGTGAGGTCTTGAGTTTGAGCCCCCATGTCATTTTTGGGAACTCAACCGAATAGGGATGGCTCTGGGAAGTAACCCGCCACTGGGATCCCATCTGCCCTTTTTATTATCAAAAAATTTGCTCAATCTTTCTCTCTCTCTATATTCTTTATTATGATTTTCTTGTATATCATAGGGTATCTACAGCTCTATACATGTTTATTTTGCTGACATTTAAAATTAATAGTGTTAGCCTTAAATGGATTGTGGGGGACCAGAATCTCCGAAACAAAACATATAGAGCAGAGAGACCAGTCCTTGCAGATAAAACGGACGAGTTAATATGCTACTACTTGTGAAGTAAGAAGGAAAGAAGTGAATAAAAAAATAAGAAGAAGAAGAATAAGAAAGTAGAGAGAGAAAAAAAAAAGATGATTATTTTTCTTTGTTTCCCGTGAGTTGTGAGTTTCAAAGCTTTTTCTTTCTTTTTTACATGTCGGTGAAAAGGACACGAGAGTTACGTTTTGTGTCTAAGACGATACAAATTTCAAGTATGGGGACACCCTTCCTTCTCTTGTGTGTCCTATATTATATGTATAGCTCAATTTTCTTTGGACCACTTTTGCGAAACTCAGATAATACGCAATTTGAAGTCATATCATACGAAATTAAGTGCTTATACTTAACAACATTTAAGAGAAATACACCATGAAACATTTTCTCATGTAACGTTTTCAGAATATTTTTCGTCTTCCATTTCATCTTAAAAGAACAAGAAACAAAAACAGTGGGTAAATTAATTTAGTTTTCTTAACAAAGCATTGGTTCCGGAAAAATCTACAAAATCAAATAGTAATTACATGAGTAGATTGGTATTTTTGTAATATATCCACGAGGTTTACCCCCTCTGCCCCTCAAAAAAGGAGTAGATTGGGATTTTTACATGCGGGCGTCTTCCACGGTGATAAAAGGGTATATTTTTTTTCCTTCCTGATCAATGCCACATAACTTATCTAAATTTACGTAAATATCGTTATTAAAATATTATTCAAATCTTCTTCTTTCGGAACTATGACCACTCTAAGTTTCTTTGCTAACCTCTTCCGTGAATTTTGATCACGATCATAGTTGGAAAGGAAGTCGTTATTATCAAATCTGGTTTTTTCGACCTTATATTTAGTTTTTTGGATCGCAATCGAATTTGGTTGGTAGGGATGCATAGATAATTTCAGATTTCTAATTTTTTCCCTTAAAAATTGTCTATTTTTATAAATGAGTTATAAGTTATCCCATATTCAAAAGAAAAAAAAAAATCAAAACTGAGAATGTCCTGTGTAGATCCGATGAGAGAAAATAGAAGTATAAATATATATTCAACCCTGTTAACTCCTCTCTTATTTTTTCTCTTATGAAAATTTTGTGATAGAGTGAAAATTAGCCAAAGTTAGTGATCTATGTTGTGTCTTCACACCTTCTGCCATCACCGCAACCAGCGTGTGATTCTATCCGCAGTGGGATGACTTTAGATTTTTGAACTAGTCCACCTACCATAAAATCTCCCTATCTCTTTATTTACTAAAAGGTAGCTCTATTTCCCCTAAAAAAAAAAAAAAAGATTAAAAAAATGTAGCTCTATTGCGAAATCATTTTTTCCCCCCATCTCCCCCAGATTTTCAGTTGTTGCACCCTTCTCTAAATTTGAAAATTTTAGAGATTTCTTTTTCCACCCATTTTTCAACTCATCCATTCTAAATTTAACCTTTAATCATTTATAAATTAACGATTTTATTTCCCATCACTATTGTTATTTCTCCAACTCGCTGTATAATTTATCTACCTAATAAATATACATATACAATATATATTTGGTTTAAATTTTTTTTGTTTATCAAAGAAACCATTTCATTCCTTATAAAAGAAAAAAAGAAAAGAAACAAACCCAGAAAACGCTACAAAGAAGGATGATAGATAAATGGTATCAGGGTTGAAGGTTATATTAAAATTCTAGGGTTATCCTATGAGAAAAATTAAGAAATTACGCATTCATTAAATCTTCCTACTACGTTAACATAGTTTCATTCAAAGTAAATATTTATTTTTATTGATGATGAATGGTGGTATATGAACAAAATAATAGAGAAGAGAAGGCATAGTCTAATATTGTATCAAAGGAGGAGAGAGATGATAATGAAAAATAAATGGTGAAGTTTATAGACATTGAATTTTTTGATAAATGGGGATATACTGTGGAATAATTGTATATTATGATTACTTTTTGGATTTTTGTCATTTCATCAAAAGGTTATTTTAGTAATAAAATTTGTTTTATGAAAAGGGGTGAGAAGAGTAGATTGATATTGCCACCCTTAATAAAATTTGCAATGACTTATTAATACTCATCTTTGAGACCGTTTGATATTTACCCAGTTTTCGTTCCAATGGTGGTACCACCACCGATTTAATCCAACCGCTATAGCATGCGACTTTTTTTCCCCCTCCCTTGGTAAAGAACCACATTTCAACTTTCAAAACTCGTTTACAATATAGGATGTGATTAACCAATTCATTAGTATGCGGATTATGACTTTTAGGAGTAATATTTGTCCCGTTTGTTTCAACCATTTCATTCTACTAGAATAGAAAATCCATTTAAATGTGTGTTTGTTTCAACAATTCAGTTTTTCCATTCAAATGATCTTTTAGAATGTGTGTTTGTTTGAATGGTTTTTTTGTATCTTGAATGAGAATGGAGGGGAGGAAGTGTTTTTGAATGGTCCATTCCAATGCTCCCATTCTAATTACAACACATTTCACTATTTTTTCCATTTAAATGTCTCCCATTCCAATTATCCGTTTGGTTCGCCCATTCCATTCCATTGGAATGGAAAATCCATTTGAATGGGTGTTTGTTTCAACAACTCTAAATTTTCCATTCAAATAGTCTTTTGGAATGAGTGTTTGTTTTAACAATTTAGTTTTTCCATTCAAATGGTTCATCAGTCACATCAACTATTTGAATGGATTTTTGTGTCTTAGATGAGAATGGAGGGGAAGAGGTGTTTTTGAATGGTCCATTCCAATACTCCCATTCTAATTATAACCTATTCCACTATTTTTTCCATTCAAATGTCTTCCATTCCAATTATAACCCATTCCACAATTTCCTTTCAAATACACACATTCAAATAGGCGAAACAAACGGGGCCATTTCACAATTTCTATACACCCATTCAAATAGGCGAACCAAACGGGATAATTCTTTAAAAAAAAAAAATGGAGAATGGTAGTTACGGGGTTTACATACAAATGTGCAAGTTCAAAAGCATATATTTTAATTGGACTTGGGCCTATAATAAATCATCTTAATTTCTACTTGCATGTGCTGCCGAACCTAAGTGATTCGCTTTTAGGATCATTCTCTCTAAAATTTGACTAACCGGCTTCTAAGTTTGTTTGACCACTTAAAATCGATTACAAATTACAATTAAATTTAATTTAATTTAATGGCTTCTAGATATCTATTTTTTAAAGAGTTTCAGTTGCAACTTAGCTTAAAAAAAAAAAAAAGAAAAGAATAATCTTTTCTAAACAGCACTTCTAAAATTCTTCTGAAAAAGTGCTTCTAGAAGAGAAGCCCATAACAAAACACGTTGGGGGCGCTGTTTTTTGTGTGGGCCTACTCCAGCTTGATGTTTGATGTTAGAGCACCAACAGCAAAAGATGCCCGGCCCATTCTAGTAATATGGGCTAGAAAACTTGAAAGGCATCCAGGCAAAGGAACCCCTATTACACTTACAAAGGAAAGCCGGTTCTAGGATTATTAAAAGGGTTTCTAACACTTATACCTACAAAAACCGAAAATAATTACAAAAATACGGAAGTTAGGATTTTTTCCAATTTTTATACCATTTTAATTAGGAAAATATCATTTTCTAAAAATATTTAGAAAATTATCATTTTTAAAATATTTACTAGTTACCTGTTTCTGGAAACTGGTTATTGGAAATTGGTTGCCAGTTATATACCAGTTATAAATATCTTCGATTACTAGTTACCAGTTTCTAGAAACTGATTACTAGAAACTAGTTACTATTTTAAAAAATGGTATTTTTATAAATATTTTTTTTAAAAAATAGTATTTTTATAATAAAAACCGTGCCGCACCGTGAAAAACACAAAAGCACCGTATTTTTCTAATTTTTTTCAGAAATACCGTATATTTTCTAATTTCCCCTTATTAAAATCACAAGAAATTAAAGAATAATTAGACAATATCACTTAGTGAAAATTAGGTCTTGTGCGATATTTTTAGAAAAGAATTGGAAAAATACGGTGCACTCAATTTTTTCTAGATTTGTTACTATATTTTTTAGAAAAATACCACTTTTTAAAAAGCCTTTAGAAAAATACAATTTTCTAAAATGATAATTAGTAAATGGTAACCAGTTTTCGAGCACTGATAACTAGTAACTAAATGTATTTATAATTGGTAACTGATAACCAGTTTTCAGATACTAGTACCTATAAAAGAAATGGTAGTTTTCTAAAAAAAATTTAAAAAGTGGTACGAGAATAAAAAATCTGACCCACCGTATTTTTATAATTCTTTTTTTGTTTTTATAGAGAAGTATTAGAAACACCATCACTTATTAGAAGGGAGTTGGGATCGTGGTTTTTATCTTCTTTGTCTGTTCTATGAAGTAAACCAACCTCAGTCGAAATTTTCCAGCCACTGGTCAAAAAATAATTAGAACAACTGGGAGAGACGACCGAACAAGTTCGACCACGGTTGAAATTTTTCGACCTTAATCGAGTGGAGGCGCCGCCGCCGGGATCGAGACTGATGATGGCAGCTAAAGTAGTTTAAGGTTGTTGGAAAAATAAGTGTCCAAGTAATTTTACATGTATGACATGACAATAGAAGTTAGTTTTGAAAACATTAATGAGTGAGTCCCATTTTTCATCACAATAGTTTTGTAGACGTCCTAGGTATAAATTATCCAGAGTTTATTATTTGATTCTTATGTGTACATATATGTAATTCCATATATGGGTATTTTCATATGAAAGAGTATTTAGAGAAAGGAGTTGAGAGAATAAAAAGAGAAGTGGTAATAGAGTCACTCATATATTTATATACAAGGAGAAATTCAAATAGTAAATTTTGTAAAATCACCGTAGATAGGTAAAAGCATTTTGTATGTGTTATGTACAAAATACAATTAATGATAGGGACTTTTTTTAGCTGACAATCCATTTAATAATAGTCATTAGGTCAAAACCGAATAGTAGAAAAGATTAGGGAAATTAGTGTATATCTATTTTTACACATAATCTTAATAATATCCGCTTTTCTCTTTTTGGAGCTAGATGACTGAGTATATGTATTTACACATGGTATATGCAAGTATATCTATTTATATATCAACTTTAGTTTAAATACTAAATATAGATTTATCATATTTTATGCGAGGTATATACACTAATGTATATACTAATCATTTTGCTATAGCATTTCAAAAACGAATATTACTTAAATGGTGATGTTTCAATGGATATTTTTATTTTTACTCTATGAATAGGTACTCTGATTTGAGCTATTAGATTTTAATCTGATGGTTATAATAATATTAGTAATTTTACAAAAATAAAAAATATAACTAATACGTGTATAAATATAGAAAGTTATTTATGACAAAAAAACTGGTAACATATTTGTAACCTATGAGTTGGGCATTTTTTTTTTCATTTCCATTCCATTGTTGATTCCTGTATTTTTATTCTCATTCTTTTTCATTTGTTACCTCTCATTATTTTTTTTGAGAGCACCTTACCTCTCATCATTGTTATTACTAATTATATATAAGTTTATTATTATTTCTTTTTAAAATTTTATGCCTACACTTATGCTTTTTTTTTTTCCCCTAGATTAACCGATTTAACTTATTTTCTTTGATGTTTAGTTTATCTAATCAACAAAATTCTCTCTCTTTTTTTTTTTTTCGATTTCATGTCTTACATATTTACTATTTTTTTCTCCAAAATTGAAGATAGTGCCCCATGTTTCTTTTTAAAAGAAGATTACGATACATATCCCTTATAACACTTTTTTTTTTTGTTTTAACGTTTTTTTCCTCTGGTTTTTCTTTTCTTTGTTTATTTTTAAAATAAAAATGAAAAAATTGTATCTATCTTGTTTATGAATGAATGTTATATTTAATATTGTTTTTTTTTTCCTCCTTCCATTTAAGATGAATGTCCCTCCCTATTTCTCTCTCTCTTACTTTTTATTTCTACATTTCATCTTCTTAACAAAAATTTAAAAAATTATTATTTTTTAACGTGAACATTTTTAGTTTCTCTTTTCCTTAAAAAAAAAAAAAGAAAGACAAACCGTGTATATATTCTCAAAAATAAAAACTGTTTTACCAAAATATTTTCCTAAAAAAGTCCATTCATTCTTTTTTATAATTTCCAAAAAAAAAAAAAAAAAAAACTAACCGCACTCCTAAAAAAATAAAATACTAAACTAAACTAAAAAAATATACATTCTAAAAGAAAAAGAAAATCAAAAACAAAAATAAAAAAATAACTATATATATAAAACTATTAGGTATTAATATTTTCCTTAAAAAAACCGTTCTTAGTTATTTTCCTTAAAAAGTCATTCCAAAACTTATTCATACCTCAATAGAAAGAGGATTCTCTAAAAGAATCACAATGGAATGGTTGTAGATAAAGTTAACTTGCTATTTATTGTAAGTCATTTTAAAGTACTCATTCATGAACAAAAAACAAAAATTGCCATTGAAACATAATCCTGACTTAAATAGACCAAAATTTAGTCATTTAGTTAGAATAGAGATGTAAAGCGGGTTGGGTCGGGCCGGCCCACATTTGACAAGTCATATGGGTTTTGTACCGGGTCTAGGCCCGACCCGTTTAAAATATGGGTCGGGTTGACCTGACCTATATTCTTATTAAGGGGCTCGACACGACTCATAAGACCTGTCCACATTTTAGTCGTACCTAAGTGGGCCGTGTCTATGTCGGCCGAATATAGGCCATAATGCGGGCCTAATTTCGTTATTGTTTTATGGTTTAAAATATCAAATATAGGCCTAAAATCCATTCATATTTTTTTAAAATTTGAATAAATTGAAAAATAAACAAAAATAAATAATAAGTAACATTAAAAGTATATAAATGAAAATATTCAATTAAGATTTTTTAAATTTTGAATTAAGAAATATATTTAAAATTATATATAGAATGACTAAATGTGGGCCCGTGTTAAGCCGGTACCGTACTTTTTCTTCGGAATATAGGCTGGCCCACAAAGCCCGGGCACATTGACATCTCTAAGTTAGAAGATCATCTAAAAAATTACACCTAGCTTTAGGTTAAATTGAAAATAACTATTAAAGTGAGTTTATATATTAATATATATGGTCACCAATCCAGTAGGTATTTTTGCTTATAACTAGAGATGTCAATGTGAATTAGCCTTTGTGGGCCAGCCCGTATTCTGAGGAAAAAGCACGGTACTGACTCTGTTTAGGCCCACATGGACCGGTCCATTATATATAGCAAGGGTTAGGCTGGGCCTTAGTTATAGATCCACAGGCCCGACCCTACCCACATTTAGTCATTATATATAGGTCCATATTAGACCCACATTTAGTCATTATATATATAATTTTAAATGTATTTCTTAAATAAAATTTCAAAAAAAATTTAATTAAATATTTTCATTTATATGCTTTTAATATTATTTATTTACTTATTTCTGTTTATTTTTCAATTTATTCAAATTTTAAAAAGATATGAATAGGTTTTAGGCCCATATTTGATATTTTAAAGCATAAAACAACAACGAAATTAGGCTCACATTGTGGCCCATATTCGGTCTGCATAGGCAGGCCCACTTAGGCCTGCATAAAACATGGGCTAGCCGAAATCCCTAATAAGAATATAGAACGGGCTGGCTCGAGCTATATTTCAGATGGGCCGGCCTAGGCCTGATATAAAGCCCATATAGGCTTATCAAATGTGGGTCGGGCCGTCGAACTTTACATCTCTGCCCATAACTTAGCTAGATTTGTGTTAAGTCAAATTTCGAGTTATTGTTGGTTGTATAAAACTCCCAACTGCGTGTCTATTGCTATTTTTAGCAGATCTCGCTGTCCCGTTGTCTTTGAATACAATTTTTGTATTTCCCCTCAAAAAAATATATGGTCACCAATCCTATAGTATTTTTTTTTACCTATTTATAGATATTGGATTATAATCTAAAAGCTACTATAATCTGAGTAATTAAAAAAATCAATAATAATAATAAATATACATTATTTAATATTTTTATCTCTATATTTTTACTATTAAAAGATGTGTACGAAGAATTTAGAAATTTGTTGAAAGCAAAATCTCATTAATCAACTATTTCGGGCTTGTTTGGTAACCACTTATTTAAACAGTTCTTTGTTTTTTAATAAAAAAAGTGAAAATACTTTTCAAAAGTATGTTTTTAAAAGTTGTATTTTCAAAATAAAAATTTTAAAAGTGGTATTTTTCAAAATATACTTGTAAAATTTGGTAATGTTTCTAAAATATTTAGAAAAATATCACTTTTAAAAGTTTATTTTGAAAAATACCACTTATAAAATTTATTTAGATAAATACCACTTTTTCTCTCTCCTATTTTCTCTTTCCTTTTTCCTTTATTACTCTCCCTTTTGATTTTCACTTTCAAAAGTAAAAAGTGCTAGTTATCAAATATGTATTTATTTTTTTATTTTAGAAAACAAAAGTACAACATTGTTATCCAACATATTTTTGTTTTTGAAATGCAAAAAACAAAATAAGAAAAAGTACTTTCGCTTTTATGTTTAAAAAAATAAAAAATAAAAGTATTATCAATCAGCATTTTCGTTTAGTCAAGATTTAGAAAAGTACATGAAAATAGTAATCAGCAACCCCCTCGACACAGACGAGTTTCCACTCTCTTTATCACACGCTGTAAATTGAAAGTCTTCCCATCGATTGTAACTTTTAAGCATTGTTCAAGTGAGTCGATAAACTAATTCTAATGTTCTTATCTATTTTCTTCTTAGGGACATGATTAATCTTTTTTTTTTTAAAAAAAAAAACATAAGAACTTACCCATTGAATTTCAGAAAAAAGAGAAGTCTTGTACATGATTTGCACCATTCACGGACTGAAGAACAAAGTATATATACTGACTACAATTCAAAAACCAGTTATAACTATCTAATACTCTAAAAGTCAAAACGTAAACTTGCTCCTTTTAAAACAAATGGTATACAATTCACACGCATATATAACTAGGGATGGCAATTCGTGTTCACAGGTCGTGTTCTTGTCGGGTTGAAGACCATTATTTACAGTTATATAGTCATCACGGACACGACCCGTATAAATTTCGTGTCAAAAAATCTAAAACTGGACACGACCTGATTTTAAACGGGTTGACACGACACGACCCGTGTCAACCCGTGAACCCATTGACCTGTGAACCCATTGACCCGTGAACCCGCTGACCCGTGAGCCTATGAACCCGCTGACCCGTGAACCTATGAAACCGCGAATTTGTACATTTTGGCATAATTAAAAATTTAGATAATATGGGATTTCTTGCTTAAATCAACTAGATTCTAGAATAACAATTGTCATTAAAAATAATATGCTAAAACAATAAAATAGAAGTCACTGATATATAGCACAATTTAATATCTAAACCATTAACCACCATAACACCAGATTAAATACTACAGTTCCTGAAAAGTTCCAAATACAAACCACAGTATACAACTAAATTTTGATGAACATTAAAAATCCAATAATCCATCAAAAGTTCAAAAGACAACATATATCTCAATAAAGTACTTAAACTTAAGTAATCTAGTGATCATCAACCATTAAACAAACTTAGTCCAAAAAGCAAAGCAACATCAAACAAAGAAACAAGTAAAAGTTCATATGATAATCCATAAGCCTAAGTAATAATTAAACATTCCACTACTTTCCAATGGCACTAGAATTAGAACTTTGACTTTGAGCTTGAACTGTTTCTTCACCGTTAACACTCAACTCCACAACATCTTGGGTGATATCCTCCAAGTCTTGTGCAATTTTATCCCTTTCAACTACATGAAAAAATAGAATAATTATTATTCTAACTTTTAAAAGATATTTACAATTCTAATATATGTTAAACTCAAACATTATGAGAAAATAAAATTACCTTTATTGCCAAATAGCCAATCCCTAGAACACACAATAGCCTCAACTGTGTCAGATTTTAGTGAACTCCGAAATTGGTCAAGCACGCGTCCACCAACACTAAATGCAGATTCTGAAGCAACAGTTGATATTGGAATGCTAAGAATATCACGAGCCATTGTAGCTAGCTCAGGATAGTGGAACTGGTTAGACTTCCAAAATGCAAGAACATCAAACTTTGTATTCCTAGCAAACTTTGGCTCAGCCAAATAAAGCTCCAACTGAGATTTTTGCTCAAAAGATGAACTTTCATCAGTTTCAAGATCATCAAATTCCTATAAAATAAAATATAAAAAGTTAGCTAATGAAATAAATTGAATTATACATGTAAAAATTACAATTTGATGCAAAACTTTAAAAAAAAAATATTACCTTAAAAAGTTCAGATTCTATATCCATAGAATTTGTTTGTGCATTCTTGCTTACACCTTTATGGCATGAAGTTGGGACTTGTGCACAATGAAAAGATTTATCCTTGTACTCATTAAAAAGATCTTGTAGCTTAGAACGAAGAAGCATCATTTCTAGTGAGTTCTCTCCATATGCTTTCTTGTAGCAGAAATCTACAAAATTCATCTTGAATCGAGGATCTAGAATACAAGCTATAGATAAGATGATACTGAAATCTGACCAATATTTCTGAAATTTTCCCCACATATTACTTGCCATGTGCTTCAAATACACATCTTCTCCTTCTATGGTTTGTTTCAAGAGTTGAAAAATATTAGGAAAATATAAGTTTGCTGTAGGATATTGAGTGCCAGAAAAGACAAGTGTTGCATCATAAAACACTTTCAAAAACTTCCAAACTTTCTCGACTCTTTCCCACTCCTCCACAGAAGGACAACTTTTATAATTAGAATCACTTAGTTCCAAATGTCGGAAAGCACGACGATACAATAATGCAGAATCAAGCATAAGGAATGTTGAGTTCCACCTAGTCATCACATCTTGACATAAACCTTTTTTACTTTCTACAGAGACCAACTTAACACATTCTAAAAACTTTTGCTTTCTTCCTTGGGATCCTTTAACATACTTAACACTTTCACGAATCTTTTCAATAGATTTATCAATTTGTTTCGATCCATCTTGTACAACTAGATTAAGTATGTGACAACAACATCTCAAGTGAAAGAATTCACCATTGCAAGGAAGCAAACCCTTTAACTTAAGTTGTGATCCTAATAAGTCAATAGAAACATCATTTGAAGAAGCATTTTCTAAAGTAAGACTGAAAATTTTCTCTTCAATTCCCCATTCAGTCAACAAACTAAAAATCTTTTCAGACAAAGCAATGCCAGTGTGTGGAGGAGACATAAAACAAAAGTTCAAGACTCTTTTATGCAAATGCCAATTTTTATCAATAAAATGAGATGTAAGACATAAATACCCATCACTGGTCAACGAACTCCACAAATCAGATGTTAAACTAATCCTTCCAGGAGCTACTTCTAGCATTGTCTTAATCCTAGTCTTTTCCCTTTGGTGTAACTTACGATAATCAGTTTTAGCAGTGTTTTTAGTCACAAAATCTACCTCAGGCACAAAAAATGCAACAATGCTCTAATTTCCTCATATTCAACAAACTGAAAAGGTAAATCATGCATGATAATTGTTGAAATCAATAACTCACAAAATTTTTCAGGATCATAACGCCCAACACTAAGTGACATAGAATCCTTATCTTGTTGAATAAGTATCTGACCAACATCACGTGTATCTTTCCTCTTACAAACTTTAAGGTGACGAGTCATGTTACCAGTCCCATATTTACTTGATGCAAGATATTGTTGTCCACATTTTTTGCATGTACACTTCAAAACTTTGTCAGGACCTACAGGAAGCATATCAAAAAAACTCCACACCTTTGACTTCAATGTTCTCTTTTTGTGCTGTGGAATGCTACCAACATCTTTCACATTAACCTCATACACTTCATCCTCTTCATCCGCATCTTCATTCATGATATTATCCCTTTCTTCATTAAAAAAATTATTCTTACCAAAAGCAGTACTTTTTTCCATCTACAAAAAAGAAAAACAAGCTACTTAAATTTCATTCTACATTAATAACAATGACATATTTCATAAGAACCAAATAAGGCAACGTGCTAAAGTCATTGAAATGGAGAACAAAGAGACTGGGATTGACCAAATTAGACTACAAAACATAGATGCATGCATTGGGAATCTTCTAGAAAAATTGTAAAAAAGTGAACATCAATATGAGCATCTGTTTTTCATTGGAGATGAATAAAATGCTTACAAAGCATATAGGTGACGATTAATTAAAGTAAACAGTCAAATCCAATAAATACAATAAATATAATACATCAAATTTAAATAATAATTATAATAACAATAAAGCATATATAAACAACTAGTATATAGGCAAAGACAATGAAGTCAAATCAAAAAATAAAAAAAAGAAAAAAGAGTATAGAAAAAACCAGTACTTGTGGTGGGTGCTGAAGAGGTGAAGAAGCTTGGAGATCGGTACTTCAATGGAAGAGATATTGCTTGAAGATTCTAGAGAGTATAGATTTCAGAAAAAGGATAGTGAAGCAAGTGAGATTTTAGAAAGTTACAATTACTTTTGTAATTCCAAATAAAAATATGAAGATCTAATTCATAGAAAAAGGGAAAAAAAAACCAAAAATTTGTAATATCTTTTTCCAAGTCAATAAGAAAGACAAGTCGAAGCATATAAAACTCAAAACAAACACAGAAACTAAAAAAAAAAAAAAAACGAAAGTGCTTTAAATATACACAAAATAACATAATAATAATGAGTTAAACCAAAAAGAGACCAGATTCAAAATTTATGGTCTTTTTATAAATTTTCCAAAAAGAAAAACCATTACCAGATGAAGAAGACTTTGATCTCTCGAGGGATATGAAACCTCTGTGGCTCCAATCTAAAAGTGCCTACGTTAGATGTTAACGAAGAAGAAGGTTTCGAAGAACAAGAGGAAGAAGAAGTGGTCTGAGACTGAGTTGAGAGAAGATATCGTAGAAGGGGTCGAGGCTGAAATAAAGAAGAAAAGAGGGAAAGTGAAGAAAAGACTAAAGAGCAGCGGCGCAAAATAAACTCGGGAGAAAAAAATGAGAGTTAAATAAATGTCCTAGTAGTGTACTAGGGTTTTTAGTTTCAAAATATTAAAATACTATTTTTGGGCCCCTAAAAAAAGGGTTAAATTTTGGGTTAAATTCAGGTCAGTAACAGGTTCGTGTGTCAATTTTGGGTCAGTGTGCTTATTTCGGGTTGGCGGGTCAATTTTAGGTAACATGGAACTGACTTGTTTTTAAATTTGTTGATTAAAAAGGTTGTTCGGGTTGATTTCGTATCATTCGGGTTGACTTGATTTCAGCCTTTTTTTTAATCGTGTCATTCGGGTTCGACCTGATTTCGACCCGCTCCTATTTTTCTCAACCCTAACCCGCAATATTTCGTGTCGGGTTCGTGTCGTGTTGTCGTGTCATGACCCAAATTGCCACCCCTATATATAACTTCATCTAGTTTTGTATCAAACAATTATTGTAATTAGGATTCAGGAGAGGCAGCAAGTACGAAACCTCCTCCATGAGTATAGTCAGTAACATAAAACTTCTAAGAAATTACAAATAGAACTTTTCTATTTTTTGAAAACTGATATTTTATATATGGTTGCCAATACAATAGGTTTTTTTTTTTTTAATCTATGTGTAGGTATTTTTTTTAGCCGTTGGATCATCAGCTAATGGTGATCCAACGGCTACAATGATGTGCATGAAAAGACGTATATTATTAATACTATTTCTCTCTCTTATTTTTTAATATAAAAAAATGTGCAAAAAAAAATTTCATTGACCAAATTGATACCTATGCATAGGTAAAAAAAAAAACCTACTGGATTGATACCCTTTATATATATAAATATATAAGGTCGTGTTTGAATAGAAATTTTTGTTTTTGCTCCATAAATGTGTACTTTGACCAAGTTAAAAATAACTTATAGTACTTATAATAATTTCATTCTACTTCTTTTAGAGAATCCCCGTTCCATTCTTTTTATACTTTGAATTTTAATAGTATTTTTATGTTTCTGCATCCAAGGATAAGGGTAATATATTTTTCTTTCTTTAGGGTTAATAATAAAATTTTTTCATCTGTCTTATGAAAAAGAGAAAAGAGACAAAAGCAAAAGAAGGAAAATAGTACTTTTTCTTGTGATATAGTCAAATAAAAATACACTAATATTTTATACTTTAGTCCCTCCTCTCCTCCATCTCCCTCTCCCCCTCCCCATTTTTTTTGATAATACAAACTTGACCAAATTATGAATGAAAAATTGACACATACTTTAGACTTGGATATCTTACAGCTATGTTAAACTAATTTTGACCTTCCTAGCATATTATTCAATTGAATATTATAGCTCAAAATTAAAAAAAAAAAAAAACTAGTTAGCTCTTGTCCATAAAGTCTTCTTGAGGGACCTTAAGATAATTTAAGAAGATTTTAACAAATAAATAATAATTATTAGTAAGTAAAATAGAGAAGATGAAATTGAAACAAGGGGAATAGGGGGGGCGGGGGGGAAGTAAAAGTAAAGACTAGAAAGATAGGGTTTGGTTGACTGAAAAAAAAAAAAACTGTCTAACTCATAGGTCACAAACAAGTTACTAATTTTTTGAATTATAAATAGCTTTCTATATTCATATATGTATTAATTAGATTTTTTTTCATAAAATTACTAATATTATTAAAATCATCATATCAAAATCTAGTAGTCCAAATTAGAGTACCATCTATGGAATAAAAATAAAAATCTCTATTGAAACATCACCCTTATATATATGATTATATATATAGTCAATAGATTAGAGATAAAATATTCTCAAAGGCCAACGGTACTGGCTTAAGTGGTAATTAGGCCAAGTGCATAGGAGAAGTTAAAAGAGTTGTTCCATAGGACTACAAGAAATGAGAACTATTACCATGTCATCACAATAATTTGTCATTATAACTTTATTACTATATAACTTAATCTCGACGACTTTTCATGTTGTCGCAATATTATTGTTGCGACATAAGTCCCGTAAAAAATCTTTAATATTCTAAAAGACATATATAAATAAATTTTGAAAAATAAATAGCTAAAAAGTTCAAATACCCAGATTCAAAAATACACATACAACATCAAACTACCAAAATTAAATTATAATAAACATTAACACAACCAAAAATACCTAAATCATAATCAATACCAAAATTAAACCTCCCAAACCTAAAAATCATACACCATATTAACATCCTCAAAATCCTAATCTATACCTAGACTAAAATTAATATCATATTCAAACTTCGAATTTATTCAAAACTACACCCAATTTAAAAACTCATAAAATTAGAACAAACTCAACAGATAGAGATAAAATTATTAGAAACAAAAAATAATTTACTAACCTCACTTTGCTAATAATAGGATATTATAAAATCTGAAAAAAAAAGAATAATTTAGAAAAAAGATTATTAGAAAGCTACTCAAAAAAATCTTATAATAACCAAATTAGAGAAAGGGAGAGAGATTATGGCTTACCTAAGGAAGGAGCTCCAGTGGAGCTTACGGTGGTGGTGGAGGAAGTTGGAGCGGTGGAGATAGGGTGAAGTGAAGTAGGGTGGAGGGTGGGCGAAGATATTAGAGAGAGAGAGAGAGAGAGAGAGAGAGAGAGAAGAAAAGAGAAAAAGATAGAATAGGGAAGATGAGGAGGTTATAGTCCTATTTTAATTGAGCTCTATTGCTGCGACATTTGTCGTCGCAATAGACTTTTATTTTTCGAAAAGTATTTTACACTAATTTTATGATTTATTTTTACTTTTTAAAAAAAAATAAATACTATTGCGATGACAACAGTTTCTTTGTTTGACATTTTAAATAATATTTATTGGATTTAAGTATTATTTATTTGTCGTTAATAAATTCCATCTTATGTCCCAATTATATATATGTGACGTTCATATTTTCTATTATGCAAACGTCTAAAAATTTCTATGACTAATAATGAGTAATAAAGAAGTGTTCGTGTGAAGTATTTACATGTGGAAGACTAAATTCTTTATTTCATTATGTCTAAATAAAGGGTTCACATTCTACAAATAAAGATGGAACACTTTATTTTGTCAAATAATGCAGTGTTGTCTATTTTAATAGGATTGATGAAGTCTCCAATCATCGAAGTGTTTGACTTCAGATACAAATACTAGTACGTTATAAGAAAGTTACAAGTGCATTAAACTGGATCAAGTGAAAATAAAACTTGAGGTTAAGTGTCGTAATTCAATATTCTATCTTTCACTAATCTAGCATTACTGCAAGATTACTTTAATCCTAGTAATTCCCAAACTAGCTTTTATGAGTTTTATCTTTTTGACTCACTAAAAGACTAGTTTCGTTCTATGGTTCAAACTCTAGTATCTTAGAAGATGAGATTTATGAATTGACGAGAATGCCCTTTATGATTTAGACATCATGCATATAATGTCACTTTGAGTTTTTTCAAGAACTTGGAGAATAAAAACCATATACTAGGTATTCACTTTGTAATTTTGATTATGTTTGTATAAACAATTACAAAAATTATAATTAATTATTATCCATTAGATGAAAAAATGACAACTCAAAGGTAAATATTTACTAGAAGGGTAATACGGTAATTTTACCTCATTAGTACGATATTGTATCAGGGGTGTATATGCATGTATAATATATTCTAAATGGATCAAGTTAATTAAAGTATTAGTTAGCTTCACAGAAACTATATGACATTTAGTCTAAGAGTACAATATTGGACATATAGTGGAGTGTTCCAATATTAATGCACAAGGCTCAGTCATAATTAAGAGTTAATTATGACTATAGATAATTGACCCATTGGAGCTTAGACTATTTAGATCTATAAGGTCCCCTGTCTAGCTCACACATAGCCTAATAACTAATTGAATGGTCAGTTGAGCCCAATAGGGTTTACAACTCACTTAAGAGAAAAGTTTTTCTAAGTTTTTGGAAAGTAGCCACACGCCTACTATAAGTACAGTAACTCTATTTAATATGAAATAGAGACAAAAATAAAGTATGTAAGAGAACCAAGCTGCTGCGGGAGAAATCCCGTATTTATTCATGGCCGTTGAGGGAGAGATACCCATGGTCGTATATGTACAGTTAAGAAGAAGGAAGAGTGTCTTCCGGATCATCCGCTCATCTCTCATTGAGAATTAAGAAGGTGCCCACGCACCGAATCATTCAATGGGCTCCGGAGAATAGACAGGAAGGCTCAATAGTTATGAAACATTTCCAGGCTTTATCTAAACCAAGATCTATAAATTGATTTATGTTAGATCAATTATCTTACGTTTTATTTTGTAAAGATTTAAGAAAATTTTAAAATACTGATTCTACTGCATTCTTGATTTGTTTACAAAACTGTGGAAATCGTTTTCGGTAAAATCATTTTTTGAAATCATTTTTTCGAATTTCCAGCAGTGTATTGGGTTAAGGGAGAGAGAGCCAAGAGAGTTTGGAGCTTTTTGTGAGATTAGGTTGTGTGGTCTGAAATACTAGTCCATTAATATCTATTTTTGTTGTATAGCCCTTACCTTACTAGTTTTCTCTTACATTAGCCCTCATTATTTGCCAAATACCCCTCACTTTTCATTTTTATTTCAGCTTAGTCCATTATTGTTTGACAAGTTTTTACTAAACTCTGTAATTATTCTTTTTTGTTGTGTTGATCTAATATTTGGATTTTTTGCGATTATAATCCATCTCTAAAATCAAACAATAATGTTTGGCTTGGTTGTATTTTTCAAAAATTGATTTTAATCAATCCTGTGTGTGTAATCACCTTCCAAAAAATCAAACTAACCTGAACCGATTTCTACATATATTTTTTAAAAATATAATGGGTTAAAATTATGACATATAATAGTTATAGTTATACGTTGTTTTTTATTTTTAATTTTACTCTTAATGCAATACTTTACTGGGATTTATTGGGTTATACCTTTAAAAATAAAAATAATTACATAAATACGGTACATGAAAATATTATTATTTCTATGCAGCATTTGATTGCCATTTATGAAAAAGTTAGAGAGACAAAAGTACGATGGCAGAACTGTAAATAAAACCATTAAAAAAATCCGTTTAAAAGTAAAATATGATATAACTTCCAAAACTTTTGTTGATGTAGTAGTTAGCTTCTCACTTGATGACCCAATTCAAATGCCACGACTATTTTTTACCATTTTCGACTATTTTTTCTCTCTTTGTTTTATTTGTTTTTTCATTTTATTCCATTTTCTCTCTTCTTCTTCCTCTTTTTCATTTATTTCCTTTTTTCTTTTCTATTTTATTCTTTAAAAAATTATTTTCCCTTTTTTCTGGGTTCTTTGTTTCCTTTTTATGATTTTTTTAATGTTAAAAATTTTACTAACTCTTATTACCGATATGTTAACAATTTATTACTAATCACACTAGTTACCATTTATAATATTTGTTACTGATTAAAAAAAAAGACTAGAGTAATCGGATTAATTAGAGGTAACTAATAACTAATTAGGTTAATAGTTACTCTGTTTACCAATTACCAATTTCGTTATTGATTTAAGATTTGTAGCCTATTTTATAATTAGTAACCGGTTATTTATTAGGTTACTGGTTATTAGTAACTAGTCACCAATTTACCTTCTAGTTACCAATTTATTACTAGCTTTAGTATTGGTGATCAAATTCCAAATCGATTATTAACAATAACTAGAGGCTAATTTCTAAATTAATTACTGGGTACTAGTTAGTAATTGGTAACTAATTGCCAGTTATTGGTTACCAGTTACCAATTACAATACTAGTTACTAGTTAGAACACTTGTTATCGATATGTAATCGATTACAACTGGTGGCCAATTTTCAAGGTAGTGATCGGTTATTACTGGTTATTAGTTACTAGCTACCAATTGCAACATTAATTACCAATTTGATAATCAATAACTAATCGATATTTTGAATACCAATTTGGTTATTGGGTAACTAATAACAAATTTAGTTTCTAATCATTGGTATAGTTATTGATTTTAAGACTGGTGGTCAATCTTCAAATTGGTTACCATTTATCAATCTGGTTAGTGATTTCATGACTGGTAGTCAATTTTCAAATTAGTTACTTGTAACCACAGTGGTTACCAATTTAGAAATCAGTAACTAATTTAGCTTCTAGTTACCAGTTTAGTTATTGGTTTTAAGATTTGCATCTAATTTCTAAACTGGTTACTCATTAACTAATCCTTATATATTAATCTTATTAAACTAAATTAATATACAATTATTTTATATGATCAAGCTAAGAAAGTATACATAATTGAGTGACACTTCATGTTTGATAAAATGCCCTAACGAAAAAAAAAGAGACGAGATATTGATTAAGGTTTAATTAGATTAGTAATTGGTAACTGGTAATTAGTAACCAATAATCAACTTTATAATTTATAGTCAATAACTATTTTTGTAATTGGTAACTAGTAATCAAGTTGAAATTGGTTGTTGGTAACTGGTAAGCAGTAACCAACTAACCAGTAGTAATCGATAAGTAGTTTACGAGTAATCATAATTTTTTTTATAGTTAATAGTAACTATTCTATAGTCACTGGCATGTTTTTTTTTTCATTATTGGTTGATTATAATTAATAATTTTTGATTTATTATCAACTAATTTGATTACCAGTCATAAATTACTAATTTGATTACGAGTTATCAATTATAAGAATAGTTATTGGTTACCGATTATAAAATTAGTTACTAGTTATTTGTTATTAGTAACTTGTTAATTTAGAAACTAGTAACTAGTCTTCCAAATATTAATGGTAACTAGAAAAAAATAAAGTAAAAAGGAAAAATAGTTAGGGAAAAAAAAATGAAAGAAGGAAAAGAAAAGAAAAAAAATTATAACTCATTATCCTTAAGAGATGAAAAAAAGAAAAACAACAAAAGAAGAAAAAAGGGGGAAAAATATAACTCAATTCTAAAGAATATTTTAATTACAAGTATGCTACCGTGTTTTTTGACTTGCATTTTAAATATACTAAATACGTACTGTACAGAAACTTGATATTTCTTTCCACCGTACATGTGTAATTTTTTGTTGTTTTTTTATTTATTTGTAATAGCCTAATTATCCCTACTCTACCCTTATATGTATGTCATTAAATGATTGGGCCATAAAATTGAGACCATAACAACTAAAGCCTAAAACAATAATAAAGTTTGGATTAGTCAAGTTTATAGCTCACGTTAAAGGTTCAAACTGAGTGAAAAAAAAATCAAAACAAACCAAATATAAATTGTTTGGATTGGTTCGGATTATTCCCATCAAATGGTTTGGATTGGATTAGAAAACTCCGAACTTTTTTTTTTTTTTCCTTCTTTAGAATCCAGACCGTTGGTTTGGTTGGAATAACACTTCCACAAAATACCGTGAATAAAAAGATAGCTTAATCACGAATTGGAAAGGTAATTAAGAATATAGAAGCTGTAACGGCCACCATGACTCCCTGAGTCATGACAGAGACGGGTTTCGACATGTACCCCATAAACTAAGGTCTTCCCGTTTAGTATAGGCACTGTTCACGTCGAATATGCTTAATTTCAATCTCTTTCCTCTTTTTTCTCAGGGAACTATCTATAATCTGGTCGCTAAAAAAGGTAAAAAAGTTGCTAACTTCATTTGACGACCAAGAAAAAAAAAAACAGAAAAATAAAGTCAGACACCTTGTCCAATTGTCCACCAACCACCACCATATATGAAGAACAAAGTCTACTTATAACAATTAAAAAACTAGTTACTTGCTCTAATGAAAAAAAGAAAAAAACTAGTTACTTGCTAACACTCGCAACATAATAAACTTGATCCTTTCAAAGAACGGATATCTTTCTTTACATATATGGATATATTTATATATATGACACCAACTTTTTTTTTTAAATGATTTATAGATATTATTTTGCCGAATAAAAATTTATTATACACGTTTTTTTATGATAAAAATTGAAAAATAAATATTAAATAATTAGTATTTATTTTTATTATTTTATTATGAAATTATTAGATTATTGACCTAATAACTAAAAAAAAAAATATTTATAAATAAATTAAAAAATACTTACTAGATTGACAACTAGATATATTTCTTTTTTTTTTTAATAAAAAAGGCAATCTTCATCTACTTTTGTATCAAACTACTATTGCTTATTGCTGAGTCACACTGATAATTTGATAATTAGCATACAAGAGAGGCAGCACGAAACCTCCAAGAGGTCAATAACAGAAAACTTCCAAGAAATTACAAATTCTCATCTTTTCTGAAGCTTTCTCCGCATTGACTCAACTTTTTTTCTTTTTTTTTTTCCAGGGACATTGACTCAACCCTTTGATCTCTTTATACTTCTAGAAATTACATCCATTGATAAATAATGAACACACTGCAATTAATTAAAAAGATCTATTATATTCATTTTAAAAATCTGATATATAATATCAAATAAATTTTCCCTTGATTAATATTTAAAAGGGCAAAGTATTAAGCTTTGTAGTGGTAAGTAGTAGCTAGTGCGCTCCCTTTGAAAGTCATGGCATCATCCACTTCAATCCAATTCATAGAGCTGGCTCTCTCTTCCAACAGCCCTTTCAACCTCTCCTACTTAGACCCCAACCAAAAATGGCTCATCCGAGACCACCTCCTCTCCTTCCTCCATGACTTCCCCAGTTTCACTCCCTCCTCCGGCACCTTCGTCCACGACGACGGCATGGCGGCCAGCCTCCTCTGCCTCACCGGAGACCTCCACATCTCCGCCGCCACTCCCCTCGTCCCACTCACCATCTGGCTCCACGAGAACCACCCTCTCATGCCGCCAATCGTCTTCGTCACCCCGAACTCCGCCCCGCCCCCGACTCTCCGGCCGGACCACCCCTTCGTCGCGCCCTCCGGCGCCACCGCCTGTCCGTACCTCCACACCTGGGCCCACCCCGGGTGCTCTCTCTCGAACCTCGTCCGAAACCTCGTCCGCCTCTTCTCCCACGACCACCCCTTGTCGCCGGCGCCGGTATCCGCCGGCGGCGGCTTCCGTTTCGCGCACCCTTCGTTCGTGTCGAGACGGGAAGCCATGGACCGGCTTGCCGGGGCGGTTTACTATGACGTGGCGAAGTTCGGCGCCGGGGCTCGGCGGGAGATCGAGGAGCTGACAGAGTTGCAGGCGGAAATGGCGAAGAGGGTCGAGTTTGTTGAGGGAATGGTGGGTGGGTTTGAGAGGGAGAAGGAGGATCTGAAGAAGAGAGCCATGGAGCTGGCGGAGCAGGCGGATGTGGTGGCGAACTGGCTGAGGTTCAGTGACCGGGAAAGGGTTGCGGCGGTGATCGAGGGGGACGAGATTGAGAAGGCTTTCGAGACGGTTGAGGCGGAGTGGGAACCGGTTTTGGACTGCTTGGCCTGTGACAGAGCGAGTGAGGATACTATTTACGCGCTGGACAAGGCGGTCGAAGTGGGGGTGGTGAGTTTCGAGGCTTACATGAAGCAGGTCAGAGTCTTGGCCAGAGAGCAGTTTTCTCATAGGGCTTTGCTGGTGAAGCTGAGAGGCTCTAGCATTCTTAATTGGACTCATTGAGACTTTGCACTAAATTATTGGATATGTATTTTTGTTCTTGAGTATGATTATGATTTTGAGGGTGTATCGAAATTTACGATTTTCCATTAAGACTATGTTTATTTCTGTATAGTTGAAATGGAAGAAAAATGGAGGAGGTGTGATATTAACTGTGAACTGTGGAAATTTTGAGTATAGACATGCAAGCTTACACGAAATTCACAATATTAATGGTTTCTTCTAAAAGCATTTTTGTTGTTAAAACAAAGTGATTATAAAAAAAATTTCGAGTGGAATTTATGCAAACAAAATTTAAAAACAGAAAATAAGTGAGCTTGTTTCATTTGATGTATGTACTGCATGTATATTTATTTATTTTTTCTTTGGTATCATATTTATCTTAATGAATGGGTGACCAGCGGATAAGAAGTCAATGTTAACAATGATAAAAAAAAAAGGTCATCATACGTACAATAAACAATTATTGATAATTTTATTGGTCGTAATTTAATCAAAATGACTTTTTAATTACTCCATTCGATCTTCACTAAATTAGACAATCCATTTTTCATTTTTGAAAATAACAGTATCATCTCCTTGAATTTTAGGTTATAAGCGCATACACGACCTTTGGTCAAAATTTAGTTAAAATAATAAAAAAAAGAAGATATATATACGCTTAGTCAAATCTAACATTTTAGGTTTGACTTAGGCTATAAATAAGGATACATTTTGTTTTGTTTTTTCAATATGTTTTTTTTTTCAGCCTTAAAATGTTTTGTTTTTTTGTTATCTTCGTTATGTCAAGTTAAGTTAAGGTAATCAATTAAAGTAGTCTGTGATTTACTCAGTTAATAGACGCAAACTAAAAAGTAAAAAAATCCATAATCTAAATGACTTTGAAAAATCAACCACATTATTATCGGTAATTTCCCAATTTCGAATCGTGTAAGTCAACAAAAATAAGGAAAATATTTTTTTTCTCTCTCTGTTTTTTTTCCAATAAATAAAAAAACACAGTAGTCTTTCACATTCGAATCGAAGCTCACAACAATCAGACAGCCAATGGCTTTTCACGAATTACGTGTAATGACGTAGAATTACAAAAGCTAAACTTAGTCAACAAAAATAAGGATTATTATTCTAAAATTTATTCATTCATTTTTCAAAACTTCAAGGGCGCTTATCATCTACGTCACAGTGCAAATCCCAAATCCTGAGCCCGTCTCTGTAAATGCAAAAGCAAAACCAAACCACCCGCTTGTTGATCCCCCACGATTCTTAACGTGCACCCTTCTCCTCTGGTTTCTCAGATCCCATTCCCTCTCCACCGTCTCACCCAAACCCGCTTGCTTCTTCTCTTTGCATTCCCTATGGTTGATTCGTCCTTACACTTATGTGAACCGTTTGACTCTACCCCATTGGAGACGTAGCGACCTCTGCAAAAGTTTTCAGCTATGGAGGTTTCTTCTTGGTTTTTGGTTCTTTCGATTTCTTGCTGCCTTTTCGCATCTGGGTCATTCTCGATTGAGGATTTTAACCAGGCGTAAGTCCTTCCCCACAAGAACTTTCGAATCTGAAGCTTTTTTTTTTCCTTCTTTTTTTAATATGGCTGGAATGAAGCTATTTGCATTTGTTTGAATGCTTTATCAGTTGTTTCAGTTTTATTATTCTTGAATTTGATCTTATGTGCTTGATTATTAGGGAAGTTGAATTTTCAAAGAATTTTGAAACTTTTTCCAATATGCTAAAAGAGTAGCTTTTTAGTTTGTTATACCGAATATAATTTGGACAATTAGAAAAATACTCGCTGTGATACCATAAGAGGTTTCTAATTTGTCTCAAAACAATAGCTATTAGAAGGGCACCCGTAATAGAATGTATATTCTTGGCGCTTCTTTTCACGTGTTGGCATTCTTCCTACATTAATTGGATGGCTATTTAACTTGTTCACAAATAATAATTTTTGAATGGTTGACTTGGCTTATAGTAAATTCAAAAGTGATTGCTCATTTTGTATCTTCTGCATTGTCTTTAGAAACTGAGAACGTAAATGGCTGGCATGGAACCGGATCATTACCTGATTGTGTTATCTTCTGAAATTGTTTGTTTTAAATATTTCGGGTACTGGAATTGTTGTGCATGAAACCTTGTCAGGCTTTAGTACTGAAAATGCTTCTCAGTTTACCTGAGTGAAGTTTTTTATTTCTGCTTCGTTTGTATTTCTATTATACGTGCACTGCCCCTGGAGGATGATTCTGGCACTTCTCAACGCTTGTGATATGTTGAATTGATTCAACAAAGAATTATGGGCTTGAATTAGTCTATAGATATTTTGAGTCTAATAAACTTGACCTCATAATGGTGGACATATGCATTATTCATTTGTCCGATGGTTAAAGTTTAAGCAGAGTTGTATAGGTGTGAAACATAATACCTCGGCTATAAATTTTCATGTTCCTGGTTTGGATGTGTGAATTAGTTCGTAGTTCTTAGGACGTTTGAGGCCCATCGTTTCCACTTAAGTTTTATTATTTGGGGATCTTTAGCTGTCTGATGTTAATAGTTGCTTTTCTTGCTAATACTATTGTAAGCACAAATACATAATGCTTGTTTGCATTTTGTATGCGCAGGTTTCCTATTGTCGAACCTGATTCTGGCCATACTAAACTTCGTCTTTCAAGGGAAGGTTTGGAGGTCATTAAGAGAATAACAACTCCTATTGCTGCTGTTGCGGTAAGATGAATTTCTGGGGCATCTAGTACCTATTATTTATTTATTTGTTTCAGTTATCATCTTAAAGTTCAAAATCAAGGTATATTTTAAACCTGGGGTGGTTAATATTTTGGAAGCCTTAATGCTCTTGAACTGGCTGGATTAGCATATAAAACTGTTTATTTAGGTTAAGTGGTTAGCGGTATCAGACAAATGAGAGTTTGCTCTTAGTTCTATAATTTTTTATTTTTGCTAAAATTGTTTGCTCTTCCTTGGTTCCAAATAGTCCTTCATCATTTGTAAACCTTATTTGTTTAGTAGTATTCCCCTTTTCCTTCTATTCTTTATTGTTATTAGTGTTGTTATTATGATTATTGTTATTATTATTTTAAAACATCTGGGTTCAGGAGTCAACCGTTGCTTATGATAGTTGGATCTGAACCTTGATGTGAAAAAGCTACATAAATTAGCTAGGTTTTCGGTTTCAGTTAAAAGAAAGGCTGCAGATAACTGTTTCAGTTTCCATATTTATATGTTCGATAAGATTTTATTTAAGGAAAGTCTTGAAGCAGTTATGGTTGCTTTCTTATACTTTTTGATTGTCTTGATTCCATTTCATTGGTGATTTGTTCAGGTTATTGGACCTTACCGCTCTGGAAAATCATTTTTGCTTAATCAACTTCTCTCCCTTTCTTGTTCTGAAGGTGCAGTCCTCGTTATCTGTACATTCTTTTAATGGATCTGGTTGAATTAATGTTTCTGCATAGTTTGGCTAGTTTGATGTTTAATAGATTGAAACTCAAATGCTTTTCCTCAGGATTTGGTGTTGGACACATGCGAGACACAAAAACAAAAGGTAACGCAGTCTGACCTTGAAATCATAGACCTTTGTAATTATTTGTCTTATTTATATTTTGTTGCTGTTATATGACGGTGTATTTCTGTCGGTTGCAGGGATATGGGTATGGGGAACCCCTCGAGAATTGAACATCAATGGCGTGAAAACTTCTGTGCTTTTCCTTGATACAGAGGGTTTTGAGAGTGTGGGGAAATCAAATGTATATGATGACCGGTAATCTCTGTGCCATGATATTACTGTTTTTCTTTGGTGCGCAATTCCTTTTCATTCTTCTTTCCCCCAGCTATTTTCCCCACATCCTTTGAGTTCATGGACTGCCTTTGCAGGATTTTTGCTCTGGCCACTGTCTTGAGTTCTGTACTTATTTATAACCTGCCTGAGACGGTTAGTAGCTATACCTTTGATGTTATTGTTTAGTAAGTTTCGTTAATCACAAATGATTCTTTTGACAAATAATATCTTCATGTCAAGTGTAGATCCGTGAGGCTGACATCTCTCGGCTGTCATTTGCAGTTGAGCTTGCTGAAGAATTCTATGGAAGGTTTGTGCCTTTTTTTTCCCCCCTCAAAATCTTTGTATCATGCATCTTAATAACTGAATTTTACTGCTTAGCAATTCATTTTCATTTTTTTTGGATATTATTATGTCTTTTTATTGCCAAAACTAATTTGTTTTAGCGGCTTGGTTTTTTCATGGCAAACAGAGTGAAGGTAATTTACAAGCCCTTTCAGTCATTATCCTCTGCCATATTTTTGCTTTTCTATGAATCTAATGATTTCTATTGTCTACATTTTTTGATGCATATATAGGGGCAAGATGTTGCTTTTGAACCTGCAAAGCTTTTGTGGCTTATCCAGCGTGATTTTCTACGTAAGTCTCAATAAGGTTGCCTTTGATATGTACTGCGTAAGGAACCTGATCTGTAGTTCATAATTCTTATGACAACCTACAAAGATTTTTCTGAACCTGATCTGTAGTTCATAATTCATATGACAACCTACAAAGATTTTTCTTTCAATCCATTCATCATTTTTATTAGCTCTGAGCTGAATTCTGTTAATTTGCAATTTTATTGGTATTCTACAGAAGGGAAATCTGTGCAACAAATGGTGGATGAAGCTCTCCGTCATGTCCCTAATAGTGAAGGTCAGGTTTCTCGATGTACTCATTCTAAGAGCTAGCTATTTTTGCAACTGGGCTTAGTGTTCTTTTTAAAAACAAATTCTAACTTATGCCTTTTGCAAATGCAGGGGACAAAAATATTGATCTGGTATATCCTCTATCTGAATATATATATATTTCAAATTATTAATTTAAACATCGCTTCTGGAATTGATCTTTAACTCAGTTTTTGTCTTGATCAGGTTAACCAGATTCGAGATTCCTTGGCTATCATGGGTGATAACAGCACAGCATTTAGTTTACCGCAAGTATGTTTTTGCTTTAGTGTCTTTGGACCTTTCATTGTCAATTCCCTCTGACTATGAGGATGACATGAATTGTATACTTGCATAGCATATAACATAGTGATGTAGAACAAGAGTGAGAATTTAGAAGAGACGAGAGAAAGAAGAGAAGAGATTTAGGAAGAAGAACAGAAAAATTTAGAGAAGGAGAGGAAGAACTTTAGAGAGAGAGGAAGAATATTAGAGAAATAATTTCTAAATAGTTGTATATCATTAATCAAGTCTTAAAAATAATGAACATAGAAGAGCTTATTTATAGAGAAGCTCTTAGACAAAACTAAGAGAACTGACATTATTTAGAAATAAACATAAAAGGGAAACATTAAACTAGTTACTCAAAACTAAATAAAACCTAATAATTAAACAAAACATAATTATATAATCCTAAAATAAATCTAATTAATAATAGTAATATAAATTCCTAATTTAGCTTATTCATATTCCTCATCACATAGATTCTTGCATGCTGGAGGTTGGGGATTTAATTATTTTATCATGAAGTGCATGTTGCCTTGAGTGATCTAATTCCGTGGTGATTGTGAACCTTTAAACAGCCTCATCTTCAGCGAACAAAGCTCTGTGAAATGAAGGACAGTGAGCTTGACCCAAGTTATGTCAGGAAAAGGGAAAAATTAAAAGAAGTTGTTGCTAGCATTATTCGTCCGAAGATTGTGCAGGGAAAACCTCTTAATGGAGAGGAATTTGTATCTTTTCTGGAGCAGGTAACTCTTTGTTTCGTTACAATCTCATTCATTGGATAGTATTGATAAGTTGTTGTCCAGTCATTTTCATTTATGGCTGGTTCATGTGAATGATACAGGAAAGCCGAGTAAAAATACCTAAAATTGGAGATCACTAATAAGTTGTAAATTAGTGATAGATTTAAATGACATTCCTTGACAATTGTGGTGAGATAGTAGAAGTATGGTTCACATAATTGTCTTGGATCCTATCTCTTATTAAAACACGAAGGTGGGGGAAGAGGAAAGGGAAAAAGCTTTTTATTCACATCACATACATAAAGAGAAGATACGTGTTGGTAGATTCTAATTCTATGCATCTTAATATTTTCATATTCAGATCCTTGAAGCCTTGAATAAAGGGGAGATCCCGTCAACTGGCTCTCTAGTGGAGGTTTTCAATAAGGGTATTCTTGAGAGATGTTTGAAGTTATATAGTGAAGTGATGGCAAAGTTGCATTTACCAGTCTCAGAACAGTCTCTGCAAGCTGCTCATCAAAAGTCTAGAGAGGATGCAATGCAACTTTTTGATCAGCAACATTTTGGCCGTCACCATGCCAAGAAATCTGTTATGCAACTGGATGAAGAAATAGAAAAGGTATGTTTGACCCAATTAACTGGATATATAGTGTAATGAAAAGCTATACTGAGATAATATTCAACTAAGTACATGATGTTAAAGTGTTTCTTGTGCATTTGGAGGTCCTACCCAAGAGTTCTTACGTGTTGAAAGTGTTTAGGTATTTGTGGCCCATCTGATTTAAAGTTTCTAGATCAGGATATAATTTTCTGATCGACTGTTGGGAAAACATATTTAAATTACAGTATTCAATCATTTTCATCATCATGCTACTGGTGATGAACCTACCACAAGCCTGGTCAATGGTGAAATCTGTAGCATTGGGTACTTTTATTAAATGTGTTTGTTTAACTCTATTCAGAATTTGATCCTTAATACAGATAACTGACTTCTGCATATTACTTATTCATATTGTTATCCTCGTTTCTATGCACAAACTTCAGTTTGCAATATGCTACAAGTTTGTCTGCTAACTTATTTTAAAATATTATTAAGGTGTACAAGAATATCATTCTAGCAAATGAATATCAATCGTCAAAGCTCTGTGAGGGATTGTATACCAGTTGTGAGGATAAAATGGATCATCTGCAGGTTCTCCGACTTCCCACCATGGCAAAATTTAATGCAGGTTTCCTTCAATGCAACCAAAGTTTTATGCAGAAGTGTGTGGGGCCTTCAAAAGCAAACTATGAGCATCGGATGATGAAGGTTCTACCAATTTTCATTATTTTTCTCCGAGGTTGATATTATATAGTAATTAATCATTGGCGTTCAAATCTATTTTGATGCTTGTTGAAGCATTGGGACAGCACAATGAAGTGAAACCAAAACTCATTATGGTTTCATCTCCATTTTTACATCCACACAGTTTTGATTTAGTGTGCAGAAGCAATAATTCTTAGGATTTGACATAGTGTGAAACAACAATAATTTAGGGGTAGAGACCTCATAAATTCGACCTATGACAAGCTTGTTTACAAACCGGCTTTCCGTAGGAAGTTACAACAATCAAAAGCCTTTTCAGTCGCTATATTAGAATCAGTTAACTTGGTTTCATTCTGTGGTCAACTATGGTACTCCTTTGGTAAGTTAGAGCTGATATCTATATGTGCCATACATACATTTGTTGCAGATGTTGGGGAGGTCGCGGTCTCTGTTTATCAAAGAATATAACAACAGGCTCTTCAATTGGTTGGTGACCTTCTCCCTTGTCATGGTGGTGTTAGGCAGATTCATCATAAAGTTTATCTTACTGGAAATCGGGGCATGGGTACTCTTTATCTTCTTAGAAACGTACACAAGGATGTTCTGGACATCGGAGTCTCTTTACTACAACCCAGTTTGGCATGCGATAGTAGCAACTTGGGAAACACTTGTTTACAGCCCTATCCTGGATTTGGACAGGTAATTAAACTCTCTCCTTTCTTTGCTCCCCAATCAGAAATTCATGTGATGCACCTAAATTGGTATTTGAATGAGATATCGACTTCTGTCATACATGATCACCCTGAATACTCAGTTGCTGTATTTGTTCTTGGTTTTTGTCATGTCCTTGCATTTGCTAGACAATGGCAAGGACTGGAATATTCGTTTAATTTTGTTTTCATTGTTTGGAACAGATGGGCCATTCCACTTGGTGTAGTAGTTTCGTTATTTGTACTTTATTGGCGGTGTTATGGGAAAAGAAAACATGGGTCTCGATGGCTATTACCCTTGTACAACAATCCCAAAGGCGGCCCAAACAGGCCGAGATCGGACTGAACGAGAGGCTAAGCATTTTCAAGCATTTGATTATGCACCTTTTCGTTGTGCTCCAGGCGAGGTCTTCTTTTTAAATGGTATACGAAGCCCGCCAATGATCTATTCTTTTGGTTCTTGATGGACTTTATACTGCAGAAAGAATGAAAAACATTGAGGAAGCTGAAAAAAAAAAGTGGAGGATCAGACTGTGTAGCCAAATGTAGCATTAGCGAATTAACTGTATCTCTATGATATGTTAGTTATTTCATTAATGCGGATTAACTGTATCTCTATGATATGTTAGTTATTTCAAAATTCAATTATTTCATAGGGTCTTCTGTTTAGATTTGGCAGTGAATTAATACTCGAACCGTGTATACTATGATCTGAATATCTAATCATGCAATTCCTGAAACAGGAAAAAAAGAAAGGAAAATGGTTTAGTTGAAAGATTTGTGCGAATGCTCTTGGTCTAATAATTAGTGTTGATTAAATAGCTCTTACCTGCTCGGAAAATAATTATTTGAATGAACTACAAGGCTTGCATTCTATTGCTCATGTAACTTAGTTGTAAATTCTGCTAATGACATTGTTTAAAATGAATTATGCTCTAATTAGCCTATAATAAATCGTTTACAATTTCATTTGCTAGTGCATCTTGACTTGTGTTGTCAACTAATTGGACCCTAATGATATGCTTAACTTGTCTCTCCATTCTTTTTTTTATCCGTTAAGAGTACGTGGGAGATTTATGAGTTTAATGTAGTTATTATCTAAATTAAGCCCGTGATATCACTTATATTCCTATTTTTTTGGGGGTGGAGGGGGAGTTCTTTATTACTGGAAGAAAGCTTCAAGTATGAGAAATTAGGTTAAATATGCATATTTTGGCCTATATGCGTCCCTCAATAAAACTCTGAAAAATATGTATATACCCATCTGAAATGTCACTTCTGTCCTTAATAATTGGTTTACAGTGTATATGCCGCTCTTCTCCTCTTTAACCTAGCTGTAGCTCCTCATTCCTCCTTCTATATCCTCACAATCTTTCCTGTAATCTCATGCTTGAAGTTATCACGCTGTCTAAGGAGCTGAAATTCTAAGAGCAGAAAATGATAAAAGTTGAAAAAATAGAAAAAAGACTTGGCGGTAAGACGGAGGACGGAAATCTGTGAAATGGGTATGTAATTTATATGTTTAAATGTTATGGGTACTGTATGAAATGATTTTTAACTGAGTTTTGATATGTTACGACCATAATTTATACATTAAAAGTTGTTTTCTTGGATTATCTGCAAAAGTCTGGAAAAAAAAGAGTCTGCCTCACGATAAGCATCGAAATTTAGATGTCATTTCGACCATATTTCGATGAAGTCTGAGATGTAAGAATTTCTTCGACTATATTTCGACTATACTTCGATGGTACTCGAATTTTCGACCTATTTTCGATGACTTTTCGATTACTGTTTTTCAATGACTATTTCGATTATTTTTTGCGATCAATTTCGATGTATTTCTATTATATTCGAGCTAATTTCGACCAATTTTCGATGACTAGAAAATATAGATTCTTCTTTTTACATTTTATGATTTTTTCTATTGAATCTAATTTCTTTTTTCTGTTTCATCTGAAGAGTCACGTTTCAACATCATAGTTTTGTATAACGGTGAATGGATGTTTTCGTCAGAGAAAATATTATGGTCTTATATTGCTAAAGAAAGTAAGGCCATGGGTGTATGGAATGGTATAACTTTTGTGACCCTTGTAGATAAGCTGTATGAGGTGATTGGAGTTGATAAAAATCGTTTTGATTTAGAACTTAAAGGTTGTTTAAAAATGTGGTGGTGGAGATGGAATCCCTATTCCTCCAACGAAGATTACTACTGATAGTTATCTAGAACTTTGGCTTGAGGAGATGTCTTACTCTATTCAGAACCGTACTCCTTTATGTGTGTCCATTTTACCGAAGCTGAGACCTGTAGGTGAGGGTTGCAGTCAAAATGCTTCATTTGTGCCTGAAACATGTGCAGAGAAAATAGATGAGCAAGAGGTAGATCCAACTCCACCTGCAGTGGCAGTATGTCCTCCAGAAACTTGTCCACCAATAAGGGATGATAGTGACAACTACTATGATTGGGGTTTTGGTGCAGAAAATATGCGTCCAGAAGAGTTAAAGGAATGCTTTAGTGAAGTACTTAAGACTCCAGGGACAACACCAGGGACTTCAAGTAGTCGAGTGCGTAGAGTAAGAATAGTAGATAATGCAGCGAAGTGAAGTGCTCCCTTGTTTTCAGAGGGAGAATTACTGCAGGGAACCCCAAACAACTTGTCAGCTGGATCTTCTAATTCAGTGAAAATCATAATCGGTCAACTATTTGAGAATAAGGAAGACTTGAAGCTGAAGCTACACTTGCATGCAATGAAGTCCAATTTTGAGTTCAAGGTGAAAAAGTCAGCAAAGACTGTTGGTTTATAACATGTATAGATGATAATTGTACGTGGCGGTTGCGAGCTAGAAAGATGGAGCAGTCTGACATGTTTGAGGTGCGAAGATATATGCCTGAACAAACATGTTCATTGGCAATAAGGCATAAGGATAACAGACAAACAACACCATGGGTTATTGGACATTGCATTAAGAGAAAGTACACAAATCCAGCCAACCCTAATTATACCCCTCGATCAATAATCGACGATTTCTCTAAAGACTATGGGATTAAAATGACATATGAAAAAACATGAAGATGTAGGGAAAAAGCACTTCTTTATGTGAGGGGAACAGTGGATGGTTCATACTAAAAGCTGCCATCTTACCTATATATGTTAGAGAAGACTAATCCAGGAACAGTAACGCATTTAGAGACCGATAAGATGGGATGTTTCAAGTATTTCTTCATGTCATTGGGTGCATCTATTCGGGGCTTTAGAGCAGCATGCCGTCCTATGCTATGTGTAGATGGATCCATCTTAAAAACAAACTGTGGAGGGACAATGTTGGCTGTGATTGCACAAGATGCAAACAGGCAGTTGTATCCTGTTGCATTTGGAGCAGTCGACTCAGAGAACAACGACTCTTGGATGTATTTTATCGTGAAACTGAAAGAAGCAATTGGAGAAGTTGAGAACTTAGTCTTCGTATCAGACCGACACTCAAGTATTGCGAATGCATTATCGACTGTGTTCCCTGAAGCACACCACGGAGCTTGCATACATCATATTGGTATGAATATCCAAGCAAAATTCAAGACTGATCATTGCCATGGTGAGTACTTCTTGGCGGCAAAATCCTATCGGATGAGTGACTTTCTTCATCATTTTGAGAAGATCAAGGTCAAGGATCAAGCCATTGCTAATTATTTAGAAGAAATAGGCATTGAGAAATGGAGCCATGCAAACTTCTCTGCCATTTGTTACAATATCATGACAAGTAATAATGCTGAGAGCTTTAATAACACGAGTAGAGATGCACGGAAGTATTCAATCATAACTTTGGCGGAGTTTCTGAGGTATACACTACAAACTTGGTTCTTTGAAAGGCAAACATTGGCAATGGAATCCAATAAACCATTAGCGAAAAAGATTGAGAAGAAATTGGAGGACCGTATTGAGGCTGTGAAGACTTTGATTGTTCAGCCTCTCAGCCACTATGAGTTTTATGTTATGGACGGTAACAGAGACGGTCAAGTTAACTTACAAACAAAGACTTATAGTTGTAGGAGGTTTGATTTGACAGGTCTGCCATGTACGCATGCATTGGCGGCTACTATAAGTCGACGCATCAATCCATACTCCTTGTGTTCCCGGTATTATACAGTTGACGCATGACTGCACTCATATGCAGAGACTACATATCTAGTGATAAATGAAGAAGAATGGGATGTACCTTATGATATTAGCAGACGTATGGTGGAACTACCTCCTTATAAACCGAAGGCTGGTCCGCCGAAAATGAAACGTAGAAAGTCGAAAGGGGAGAAGATCAAAATGCAACGCCATTGTAGCCGTTGTGGGGGAAAGGGCCACAATCGGGCAACTTGTACGTACATGATGCCAACAGCTTCAAATAAATAATTTTGTAATATTAATCAAACAACAAATGACGTATCTTGAGAAATTTGTACTATTAAATAAATATTTTTGATCTTCAAAGAAAAAAAAATTGTAGTATTATCATTTTAATTTTAGGATTTTAAGTACAATATTGTAATGAATAATTTTAATATTTTAGTTAGAATAAGTTTGGAATATTATTGACTTTATTATAATGATATGATGTTTTGAAAATATTACAGTAGTCGGAAAATTCTCGAAAATGAATCGAAATTGCATAAAAAATGTGACGAATTGCATCGAAATCGACAATTTTATCTGTTTAATGTTTTATGTTGCATGAGTAGAAAATGCTTCGAAAATGAATCAAAATTTCCTTCACAATGTGAGGAGTTACATCGAATCCGACTATTTTATTCGTCTATATTTTGTAGTTGCTTCAGTCGAAATATCCTCGAAAATGCATCGAAATTTAATCGAAAATATGATGAATTGCATCGAATTCGAATATTTTATCTCTACTTTTTTAAGTTGCATGAATCATAAATTCATCGAAAATGTTTTAAGTTGCATGAGTCGAAACGTCATCGAAAATGAATCGAAATTGCATCGAATTCGACTATTTATTAGTTTAATGTTATAAGTTGCATGAGTCGAAACGTCATCGAAAATGCATCGTAGTTGCATCGAATTCGACTATTTATCTGTTTAATGTTTTAAGTTGCATGAGTCGAAACGTCATCGAAAATGAATCGAAATTGCATCGAATTATAATGTTTAACGAAAATGCATCGAAATTGCATTGAATTCGACTATTTATCTGTTTAATGTTATAAGTTGCATGAGTCGAAACGTCATCGAAAATGCATCGAAGTTGCATCGAATTCGACTATTTATCTATTTAATGTTTTAAGTTGCATGAGTCGAAACGTCATCGAAAATGAATCGAAATTGCATCGAATTATAATGTTTATCGAAAATACATCAAAATATCCTCGAAACGTCATCGAAATTGAATCGAAAATGAGACGAATTGAATCGAATTCGACTATTTTGTCTGTTTTTAATTTTTTGTTACATGAGTCGAAACTTCATCGAAAATTAATCGAAATGCATCTAAATGTCATCGAAGGCAATGGCGAATATCATCGAATTTCGACTCTGGTTAACAAACTGAATTATATCTCATTCATTTTGACTTTAAATTTTAACCTGAGTATGCACAGTCACATAATACATGCACAATATATCGGCTACTCTATCCCAAATAAAATTAATTACAAAAATGGGCAAAACTAACAACTATACAAAAATTAATAATATACACCTATGGCTCTATATTCTGGTAGAATAAATCTACACATAATTTGTCTCTTGAATGTTGCATAACATCATCAACAATGTTGGATAGTGGAATGTCGGCTAACAGATATTCCAAGTGTTTTACAACAAAAACGCCGCAATCTCCACTGCATAGGTAAATGTTTCTAGTTAGTGTCAAAATAACCAATTGAAGAAATATTTATTAATATCCTTATATTGTATTGAATTACCTCTTCGCTATTTGTGGTACTGCATCGGGAGGTAACCTTCTAACATCAAAATCACGAGGTTTCATCGTTGTAGTCAAATCAAGATCATCGCGATCAGTGACTCCTTCTACATTTAGCAGAAAGTATGGCAGTATCTTCATCATTGGACGCATGGCTTCCTCGACACGGGCATCATTATACAATGCTTGGTCAGAGTCATATACTGTCAGCATATGCGCATGAAGATCTATCTACACAAGAATCCAATGATTCGAAACGATATTCAAGGGATAGTAAACTTCGTCAACCTCCTCCCAGCCACATTAAAAATTATGTGCATCTTCTTTAGCATAGTCAGTAAGCTGGTCATCCCACTTAAACTTCGCTTTATTAGAGATTTTTCGGAATGCATCCCACCAACCATTCATGCATGCAATGTAGACCGTGTCCGCAAGGGCGACCTTCTTTCTATAAGTCTTTGGAAAAAGCCAAAGGTGTTCTCGTATCAACCTAAAAGCCGTGTCAATATGCTGCAAATGGAGGAAATACAATAACTTTTAAGTGAATATAGAAAAGGATTTCAAATTGAAGAAAGACAAATTTAATTATAAAACCAATTACCTCATCTGAAAGCCAATTCTAACGGGTCTGCAGGTCGAAGAAGAATCCAGTAGTAGCAGTACCAGTGGGAAGCTAGATTGGTTTCCAGTTATCAATAAGTCCTGCAAGCCATCTCATAAATGTATCAAGCTATTTTTTTTTTCAATTTTCCGGAATGGGTTTGGTTTGCATGGATCGTTAACCTTGAACTTCTTATTCGACGGATCGGTGTAGTCAATGAGTCTCTTAGATCGTTGGGCGACCTGTTTCTTCCTGCCAAACTTAACTGCAGCCATCTCAGCTGGTTGTACCTCTTTTACTCCCGGAGTTTGCTGCTCTTCAGGAGTGTGCTCTTTAGTGGGAGTCCATATGACAACATCTTCACCTGGCTGATACCTTTGAGGAAGGACATCCGAGTTGGTGGCTTCAGATTCAGAACCATTTGGCTGCCGATGTGCTTTAATTTCCTCCATCATCTTCAACAATCTATCAAGTTTATCATTGACAATCACCTGGTTCGCCTTCAGTTCAGTCTAGTTTGCCTTCAACTCAGCGATGTCAGCCTTCAACTCAAGATAGAACTTATGTGAACGAGGCACGTCATCTAATGATTCCTCCTCTATTTCGTTTGTGGGAGCGTAAAAAATGTCCTCCTCCTCTGCAGCTCGCTTTGCTTCGGCCGCCTCCTTCTTCTTCTCATCCTCCTCCTCATCCTCAACATCAATTTTCTCTTCCTCAACTCTAGTACTGCCGAGGCTTTGGTGTGGATCGTGATATATATATTCATAGAATTCTTTTTCAGCCTTCCGTGGATTCAATAATGCCTTTGTGACAAGCTGCAAGATAGTTCAAAATAAAGTTCAATCAACTTATGAATTTATAAAATTAATTATATAGAATAGAATCAATTTTCCGGACTTACTTTCTTAATCTTGAATACATCAATACAATCGTTCACTGATGGTATTTTATTGCTTGTCCATGACAGCATCCTTGGGACTTTGATGCCAAGGTTCTCAGAAAATGCATCAGTAAGCTTGGGGATAGCCTCATAAGCTCAATACTGTAAAGCAATACTAAACCCATAGACTGTGTATTGAGCTTCCTTCGCCATCTTATTCTTTTTCATCTTTTGAAGGTAGTTTTCCCTCTGATGCATCATGTCCTTATTCAAACTAGGAAACGTTCTCTCGTAAGATCGCCTTCCCTATGGATAATTAAAGAAATCCTCCTCATTCTCCACAAAAGAGAGCATATCCATCGGAATCTTGGTGCTTGACTCCTGTGCCATCAAGAGCCCATCTACTAAGTAGCACAACCCCAACTTTCATACGTCCTCCTTCTCCTCACAATTTAGAAATGCAGCTTCTAATTCACCGGATCTCACATTAGCTTCATTATTCAGGTATGTCTCCTTGAGTCTTATACTACAAGTCATAGATTTGTACTTCACAACGTCTAGATCTTTGCCAAAGTTTAACGCCGTTATCACGGTAAACTCACCAAGCCCGAATCTCAAGTTGCTATCCCCAATGAAAAACTGCAACTTCGCCGGGTTTTTGGATTTCATCTTCCTCAACAGTAGTTGGTGTATAAGTACTCCCGACGCTTGCATTGGAGGAGCAAGAAAAAACTGCTTAAACGGACATTGCTTTGCCCTCTCTAACAAATCATACTTCTCAAATCTCTCCTTAATCTTCGATATCACCGTTGTTCCTTTTATAGTGACCCTTCCAGGAAAGTGTTCCTCAAAAGGTATAAGGAGCTTTGACTTTAGGTTCTGCATTAGAGGAAAAAAGTAATTTAGACAAAATTTTTACATATTTAACATATTTCAAAAGCATCTAAATTACGTCGAAATATAGTCGAAAGTCATCGAAATAGGTCGAAAAGTGATCGAAATTTCGATAATTTAGTTTTCGAGTACATTTCGATGGTCATCGAAAAATCCTACAGAAACTATCTTAAATAGCCAGGAGGTCGAAATTATCCATCGAAAATTGAAAGATCTGCTTTGTTAAATATTACTAAATAATTAATTAATTGATTAAATTAATAATTAATTAATTATATTATAACATGCGGATAAAATATATTGCAATAACGAGTGCATATGTTACAACAGAACATAAAAATTAAAGAAATGAACACAAGACGTTTTTAACGTGGTTCGGACCTCTCCTACTCCACGGGGCCACACCCAGAGATTAAACAAATTAGTAAAGTATCAGGATTACAAACACTAATTGACTAACACAATAAAAGACTCCCTCTTTTCAATTGCCGCAATGTGTTGTAACAACTCCACCAATCTTGTTTAGCGAGTCCTCTCGTCTTGTTGATCCTTCACACGTAAACTCCCTTCACTGGTCCGGATCTATCTCCTCCTGAAGACGTGTTACTCTTCCTCCCGAAGAACAAGATGTACTCAAACAAAGTACCTAGAAAACCCTAAAGCTCTCTAAGTCTCACAATGGCAATAGAACAAACTCTATGCCTTACATAAAAGCTCTCTCAAAGAGTATTTTCTCTCAAATGAAGTGCATACCAATCCCTTGGACTTAGTGAGCTTTTATAGATAAATTTCCAGCCCCAATTTCGTGCTTTCTTAGTATGAAAAGGCTGAAGATAAGAAAAGAATGATTTGTTGCAAAATTTATTGTCATTCCTTATTTAGACAGTCTGAAATCTGTTGCAATAGCTTTCATGAATTGTCCCTAAAAAGTGTCTAGGTGCATTGAGAGAAGTTTTCCACGATTTTGGCTCTGAAATCACTCTTTTATACCTATAAAATCTTTCATTAAAGACAAAGATTGATTTCATAATTAATTAGAGTCAATCAAAATCAAATAAGAAAACTTTCTATAAACATCATAATCCGTTGCAACAGATTTTACCTGAAAATCCTGACAGCTCATAAAATTAATTACATTAATTTAATGAGGACATATTCTGCACCATAATGGACGAAATATTATCTTGATTCTACTTATATACCTGTAAAAATCATTATCCAAGATTTGAGGTAATAAAGAGCAAGAATCAATCTAAAAATGGAAACTTAATCAAGGAAAAATGAGATAAAATATCTCAATCAATTAGGCCTAGCTTAGTCACGAAATTCCATCAGAAATAATCCCTATCAACCTTCTAGAAACGTTTAATAAGGAAAATTAGGCCAAATGATACAAGAACAAAAAGTTTCCAAAAATGGATTTTCGGCCTGTGTAAATCTGTTGCGAGCAATCCTGTAAATCTGTTGCAACAAGTGTTTTACAACATCAGCAGACCTGCTGCAAGAACTTGTTAGTTATCTCACAACAACTTGAGTTTATTATTTTTGTCAATTGTTTGCCGACACTGGCCAACACTTTGGACCTAACAAAAATCATCGAAAAATAGAACACGTCGAAATGGAATCGAAAAGTAGTCCAAACCTGTCGAAAAAAGAGTAACTATTAACTACTAGTAAAGGGCTTCGAAATGTCATCGAAAAACAGTCGAACGAACATCGAAAATTTAGAGCAGTCTTATTTTAAAATGTCATTGAAAATGTATCTAAATTTTGGCACTATTCACCGAAATACCATCAAACAATAATCGAAACACAGTCGAAATAACATCGAAATTTTATTTTAAAATTTCACTGAAAATATATCAAAATTTCGACTCTGTTAATCAAAATATCATCGAAATTACGTCGAATTTAACGCATTTTTCCGGTACCATTTTCAGCCATACTCATCGAAATATAATTGAAATTATAACGAAATAAATCGAAAATTTATCGAAAAGATATCGAAATGAAGTCGAAAATTACGTCATACAAAAATTGAAAAAATCACTATCTCATAAACGAGAAATTATGTAACTAAATCGAAATATCAACTAAAAATTTCTAAATCGGCTTCTACTGCAAATGCCCTTAATTCAAAAACTCTCAAATCATATTTTGCTTACTTTCTTTTCGGGCCTCATTTTTCTCAACAGTGAGAGAGACGGCATGATGGGTTTTCATTTTTTTCGCTTTACAGCACGACGAGTTCTTGGCTCTTCTGACGATGAGAGACGACGGGTCTTCAGACGGCAGCAGTGACAGCGATTGGAGAGATAGAGAGAAATGAGAAGAGTTTCGGAGGGAAGTATGACAAACACTCCTTTAAAAGTGAAGTATATTTTCTCTTAGGTATTAGTAAGGCTATTTTCGTCCGCACACATATTTTTCAAATGTTTTTTAACTCGGGCATATGGGCCAAAATAAGGGTATTAGGGAGCATATTTGGCCTAATTTCTCTCAAACATTACATCATGAGAAACATACAGGGGTAGCAAAAACTAAAAGAAGACTTCAGAGCAAAAGATGCTAGGATATGTGCAATTTTGGATAACAACTCTCTAGAGTGGATGGTTGAAATCACATTCTTGGCATCGCTTTCGATCTTCGAGACTGCAAGATTGAACGTACTGAAGAGCGAAGCTGGTTCCTTCTCGGATGGCCATACATTCGGCAAGAAGAGCGCTGAAATTGCCATTAATTCTGATAGCAGCGGCACCCTTGACTCATCCCAAATGATCACGAATGACCACACCTATACCTACCAATAACTCTATTATGTTTGTCAACCGTAGCATCGGCATTTAGTTCCAAAGATCCGAAAGATGGGAAGGGACCAATGGGAGTCATCGGAAGAGCGAATAAAAATGGAGAATTCTTTGGTTTATTAAAGCTTTTAAACTCTAGAATCCAAAGTTCGACATATTCAAGAATACAAGAAGCTAAACGAGCACGATGCCCGTGAATGACTCCATTTCGCTCTCTCCCTATATAATCCAGACCAGAACACACCATCCTCAAATAATTTGCTCTTCGAGGCAAAAATATAGCCTACAAAAGTTTTTCGGGATTCTAAGTTAGCTGATTCCAAAAACAACTTTGCTGCCAAATCTCATTTATTGCTGGGCACTCGAGAAGAGCATGGAAGATTGTTTCAACATTCATTCCACAGCGAGGGCATATACTAGAACAAGGTATATTTGTAAAATATGGTATTTTTCATAGTACTTTTAAAAATGGTATTTTCTAATTGAATTTGAGATTTTACAAAAAATAAAAAATAAAAAAAAAAATTTTAAATCCGAGATTTTTCATTAAAAAAAAGTTGAAAATTTTCAATTTTCAAAAATAATTTCTCCCTTTGGCCCCTAACGGAATTTTGGATAGGAAAAAAGAAAAACATTCTTATAACTATGGTCAAAATTACGTGACATCTCCTAAAACCGAAAAAAAAAAAGAAAAAAAAGAAAAGAAAATTATAGTGAAACTACTTGGCAGAAAAAAAGAATTATAAAAATTTATAAAATCTCCAAGTTTAGCCATGTTACTAAGTAAATAATTAGTTATTTATTTCTAGAATAAAAAAATATAGAAAAAAGGTAAAATCTATAAAAATTTCCAGGCCTTGCTATATTACTTTGCTTATGCAAATAATTAATTAATTTTTTTAGAATAACTAATTTAGAATTAAATGATTTTTTTTTTCAGTTTTAGAAGGAGTAAAGTAATTATTTTAAAAACACAGGACTTACTTTAGTTTGACATAAATTAGGGTGTGTTAGTATAATTTTTTTAATTTTTATTTTTTTGAATTTGATTCTCAAATAAACTATGTCTTTTATACCTGTTTTTGAATTTTTATAAGGATATGGAAAACAAGACATAGATTCTCTACAATAACACTATACACCAATTGTAAGATATGTAATGCAGTTTAGTAGCGCGTTTGTTTGTGACCTTTGTTGAATTTTGTAGTTTTTTTTCTTTTCTTTTCCATGTTCCATTGTATTTAACTGTTTGTTATAAATTTGATCCTTCAAGAAAATGATGATGTGGCTACTTTTTATAATTTTTTGATTACTTTATTTAAAAAATCAATTTAATTCAGAAGAAAATTATTAAAAAAAGTACTTTATATTTTTCTATATTGTTCCCCCTCTCTCCCCCGACTTCCAAATTTAATTTGGTAAAATCCATAATCTATTGTTGGTGTTTGTTCCAAACATTTGAAATATAAGGATTTGTCCGGCAAAACATGGAATCATCAAAATCGTTGTATTGATGTGATATTGCTAGACTAGACTAGCTCTCCGGTATTGTAGACTAAACTAGCTGAATTGTGCTTAACCCGCCACCCCACACTTTTTTCTTTTGCGTTTATCTTTCGAATTTGGGGACTTTGGTTGTTTTTTTTTTTTCTCTTTGCTCCGAAGGGACTTTGGTTGTTGAGAGTAGAATTGACAATTTTTGTTATTATATCATGTTTTGGTCGACACGATTATGACACAACTAAATAATATTCAATTCGAACAATGATACGATTAATAAACATGTCAAAAATATAAAGCCGAATACGACACGATAATACGGTATATGTAACCAGTTTAATAAATGCATTATATATAACAGTATGACCCATTTGACATTATTATCTAATATTGACACGATTACTTAAATTTAACATGATTATGCAATAACTAACTCCAATATATATATGTATCTCTTTAAAATTAATCAAAATCAATTTAAAACATTAAAACATGAGTAAATGTATCATATTTGTGTCGTATCATGCTGTTATGAAAATGACCCATTTAATTAAACGTGTTATATATGTCATTTATAAGTTAAGTATGTAAATTGAAATATCCCTGTTTATTATACATATCAACTCAAAATTGACATGAATATTAACTATGCTACCCAAACATGTTTATTTCGTGTCATTTTTCAGTCATATCATTGTATCATGTAGAAATTATCGGCCCTAGTTGAGAGGAAAAAGACAGGTGAAGCTGGAGGGAAGGGAAATAGTTTAAAACGATATTAAAAATATCTTCTTTTATTCTAAATAAATTTAATTGTTTAAAACAAACTAATAGAAAAACATTTTAAAAAAAAAATAAAGTCACATCATCATTTCTCGTCAAATTATACACAAAATTTGGGTTTATGGTACAAATGGTTCTTGAAGCATCCAACTTGAGGTAATTTGGTCTTCAAAGTTTTATTTTTTGTAATTAAGCCATTGAATTTTCTAATTTGAAGTAATTTAGTCGTTGAACTTTCTTAGAGCTTCAAATTTGGATAAAACTGTTCTGTTTATTTTTATGGTAAAAAATTCTCAAATTACTTTTTAAATACTACCATGTGTTCTTCGTTTGTACTTTTCGCTAGAAATTTAGCAGCATGTTATAATTTAGACATCTCAATGACCAAAAATGCTTCAAATCAAAAAGTTTAAGAGCTTAATTGTCATAATTAGAACTTTGATGAGTACCAAATTGTGTCTCAAATTGGATAGTTTAAGGATCATTTGTACTATTAATCCCATCCCATAGAATTTAATTGAATCACCAAATTTTTAACAGATCAGTTATACAGGAGGACAAATATAACCGGAAAAAAAAAATCAGAAGGGAAAATTTTACAAAAACCATAATTAGAGGGAGAAAATACAATTTGTCGAGTTCAATACATTCTATTTTTTTCCCTTATCTATAATCCTTTTACGTGGAATTTGCCAACAAAACAGGTGCATTCAGAGGTCAATGCAACCCAATTGCCACCTCAGCCAAACATTTGTCTCGCGCTCTTCATTTTTTGTTTTTTTTTAAACTCTTGTAAAGGTATGCAACGTTTTAAGCTTTTAACTGAAAATATATTTCGCTCACACCCCTCGGGCTATTTGGTATTGACGTTGTTGTTCAGCAAAATTGAATTGTTTGTATTCGATATATCGGAGCCCCGAACTTGAACCGCATCTCTAACAGAGACAGACCCATTAATAAAATATATATCAATCATTTGTACAACGTTTGATTTGTGAACCCAACGTGTGAAAACAGCCAACTTTATTGTTTGTTGTGCTCCACTTGAGATTAAATAAGCTAAATTATGAGTTTATCATCTTATAATAAAAGGAAAAAAAAATTGAATTCAGTACTTATAATTAGCTAATTAGAAAATCGATAGATATGTGGGAATTTTTTTGGGTGATTTTTATATTAAAACCCGATTGCATATAAAGGAACCCAATATTGTTGATAAGGATAACTAAAATGACTAAAATAGACTATTAAAGTAAGAACAGAAAAGGAAAAAAAGATATGGGTTTACAAATTTAGATAAATGTCCTTCAGTCAGAAAAAGAGTATATGTGTTTTCTAACGTCCAAACATAGCCGCATAATCCATATAAGTAGAGATAATAAATGTTCTTTTATAGACGGTACAGACCCGGACTACAGTCGGATTCTTGAGAAGCCAATCAAATTGAGGAAAATGGTGGAATCAAATGCCAATTTCACATTTTTCTAACCGTAAAAGTCTGCAGTGGTATGTCATAGAGCTGACGTGGAGGGCAATGATTCGGTGAGCTTTGAGCGCAGAGTTAATGTGAAGCATGAGATAATTGTCCTTGCATGAAATGGGCTAGCGGGTAGCGAGTACGAGAGAGAATCTTAGTGCAGGTGTCATTCATTAATGTAGACCCTCAGAGACCAAAGCCTTGAAATGAAGCCAAATTATAATTAATATAAATAGAACGTCATTACCATTTACCATAAACCATTACCATTTGCCAAACACACATTCTCACTGTCTTGAGTGCTTTTTCTTGTTTACTCAGGTAGGTGAGGTTGAAAATCCTTTCTGGGTTATCTGCATTTTTCCTCTGAATCTTTTATGTGTTTATGTATGTGTGTGTTTATGTATGCCTATATTGATCCTTTCCAGTGGAATTTGTTCAGGGTTCCTAGATCTTAATCTGAAATAATGAGTGACTACTCAAAAGAAGTTGTGACCAAGCTGGAAGGTGAGATCTTTGGCAGACCTGCAAGTGATATATACATATTTATATTGTTTGCATGTACATGTTTATCTCTTGTTAATCTTCTTAATTTTAATTATATTTGTACATTCACATATATGATTGTAATTTGGTTTCAAAGTGTATATTTGTCAAATCTGTATGTGGTGCTTCATTTTTCAGTGATCTGATGGTATGTTTAATGTAAATTATCTGTGATTAGTTACACCCAAAAGAGGGGAAATTGATCTTAAAAAACCTATATTCCCAAAGGAAAAGAAGAGGATATATAATCGTTCATAGATGATAGAAACATAACTACGTTATTAGATTGAGCATATATGATTGATCTATCTGGAAAAATAATAATGAGTCAATAAGATTATATCTGATTCATTTAGTGTTTATATATTAATTTTCCTGAATATAATTCTGTAAAGAGAAAAATATGGATATAAGAAATTGAATCTTCCTCAAGTTTATTGTTGATTTGAATAATTTTTACATCATAGTGGTTCTTTAGAATATTGTTGAGTATTAATTTATCTTGTGTGGCATGGCAAAGTTTTATTAATACTCCAACTAGCTAGTAGTTGATATCTTAAGATGATATTGATTATTGTAATTATTTCTAAATACAAAGTACAACATACGTGTAACACGTGACAAGTATTAAGATCTTTAACTGAAATCGGTATATCTGTTATTTGACTCTTTTTTTTACGACGTATAACACGTGACAAGTATTAAGATCTTTGACTGAAACCGGTATATCTGTTATTTAACTTTTTCTTTTTTTAAAAAAAAGTGAGGCTTACTTAATGACTTTTAAAATCTTTAACTGAAACTGGTATATCTGTTATTTGACTTTTTTTTTTTTTTTAAAAGTAGGACTTAACTAATAACCATCACTTATTACAAATAAAAAAAAAAATAACTCACGCACCCTGAGAGTTGACTCCTGACCTAATACCCAATCTCCATCCCATTCACCTACTGCGCTAACCCCAGCACCCCAGCAGGATCTATTATTATGTATGCATGTTTATAAACTTTTGATTCTACGTTGATGTTCACGCTGTAGACTCTTGAGATTAATAATAGCACTGTTGATTATAAATCGTGTGTGATAATAAGTAGATTTAGACCTACCCGACGTCAAAGCTTTAATAATACTCCAACTAGCTAGCTAGTTGATAAGTGCAGGTTAGTATATGGCCTATGATGATATTAATCGTTGTAATTATTCCAAATACAGAGTGTGATGTGCGGCACGTGACAATTTTTAAGATAACTGAAATCGGTATCGGTTATTTGACTTGCTTATAAATATGCACATGAACTTCTAATATTGCATTTTGACGTAGTTTGATTCTATTTGAATGTACATAAATTTTTTGTTCTATGTAGGTATGGATACATGTATAGATCAACTAAATAAAATATGTATAATAGAAATTGTACACAGTTAGTACTTAAGGCTAAGAGTACGGTCGATTTTGCATTACTTATATTTATTTAATTTGGTATAGCAAATAAATGTCAAGAATAAATTAAGACTACACAATATCTTATAATGATCATACCCTTATTAAGTATTATCCTTCAATATAATCTTTGGTACTATTAAAGATAGTATAAAATTTTGTCTAACTCATGAATGTCTCAGGATAAATTAGGCCATGTTATATGAGTCACTAGATTCTTCATAGGAAATTTGATTTTTTATTTCTTTTTGGATTTTTCTGACGAGCTTTAACAAATATAAATTATTTGAGTGTACTGGTCTCAGTTCCGTCTCTTGAACTTAAGGCTGCGCTTGCACATCGCTGGCGTTCTATGAATATATACATGGTAGTATTGATATGCCCTGGTTGTCAACCTTTCTAATGTCCAAATTAGATAAACACGCTAATCTTTTTTTGAGATGTAAAATTGCCCCACATAGACCTTTTTTCCAAATTAGACAAACATACAATAGGAGGCATTAATATTTATGACAAGATTATTATATTTATCCTCGCTCACCGCTAGATTTTTAGACATAATTTCTAGGCTCCACACATCAGTTGCCATAACAACTTGAAAAGTATATGTCGTTAATACCCTTTTTGGTAACTTTTGCCCCGTTGAGTAACGTGATTATGACACTAATATAGATAGGAAGTTTGTTAATGTGGATTATATTTAATTATGTAACATAACTCCAATTCCATTTTTATAAGTTGCCTTATATGTATAAAATTATACGCAAAAAACACACATCTTTTCTATTCTTGACCTTTTAATTTGAAAAGTAAAATATATACATGCATGTATACATAATATATTTTTTTTCTCTTTTTGCATGTTCATATTTACATATTAATTTAATATATATATATATATACACGCATATACATATACTTTACTTTTGAAATTTGAATGTAACTTGTCTCATTACATATATTTCGATGACAAATTATAACAAATAAGAGTATTGTATGTGTTTTATAACATATATGTATGCAGAACAATCTTATGTATCGGCAGATTATGAAGAAGCAATTAGTGCCTTCCGTCCTGACATTACTGCAAAAGAAGAGCCAATTGAGATTAAAGTGGAAAGCTCCTTAGAGAGAGGTCGTCCTAGCCAGGATGATCATCTCAACAGAATGGACAAAGAGCATGACGAATATGTTGCTTCTTTGCGTGCAGTGGTCAATGCTGAGAGTGATCACGTAAAGCTCAAATACATATATATATATATGTGTGTATATATATATTATTGTAACTTTTTAAATCTCTATTTAACTGTTATGTAATAAGGTTTTGTTGATTTTTCGAGAACAGTCAGTATGTAATAACTGATCATGAAGCTTTCTTACAAATATTAGGAATTCATACATATTTTATTATATATTCACGTTCGTAGGAGCGTAAGAAAGAACTGAGGCACGAAGCGCGTAGATGGATGGGAGCTGTACTCTTTAAGACTATTGGTGATGTGACTCACTGGGGAAAGGTCGTGGATTATGAAGTTGAAACTGGCTGGTTTAAGGTGTGGCTTCGTTGATATTATATTATACCGTTACGTGTATAGTTGTACTTGTTAATTAAAGGTTTTCTAATTCACTTTAGGTGTTAGCTATTGTGGATATATATTAGGGAGAATTTTTGTGGGATTAGACTAGTCTATTTGAAGTTTATCATAAAATAAGTCTTGTATTAGTCAAAGTGATATAACTCGAGAGGAACAATATTACAACTTGGTGAAAAAAATTTGGGTTGTTCGGGGTAGCAATAGAGAAAGAGTCTTCTTGGGATTTTCATATTAGTAAAAACTAAAATTATAATTCCAACTTATGGGATTTCCGGGTAGACGAAAGTATTATAATTGTTAAAAAATTTGTTGTTGGTTTTCCATAGACGTAGACAATTAATTCCGCCGAATAACCACATTTAATATTTGTGTCATTTATTATATGCTTGAATCTAATTCAAGATTTCAAAATATAAATTATATTTTATAATTAAGTACATATGGTATAAATTTATATATATAGATATGTATATAATCTTTACTAGCTTAAAATAAGCGTGAAAGCATACAAAGTATGGGCATACGTAACATGGCATAAATATATCCTCCTGAACTTTTTCATTATATACTCGTAATCATTCTATATAGACATAATTAATTAATGTTAAAGACCCAAACTCCTGTAAAGTTTATAACACCTGAATTACATCATTATTTAGTTAGTATTTTATTAAAAAAAAATTGTATCGATCTTATTAATTTTCCTTGTTGCATATGTTGGTATTAATAAAATATTAGCATAGACACACAATATTCTAGCCGTTTTACCAATCTCATTCGCTGGATTAATTAGTTTATGTGACATAATTATACAGTACGTATTTTCTATGCAGGTTTTGTATGACGATTACGAAGACGAGGAAATGAGCAAGGACGAACTGCTTCGACTTTTAGCTGAACCTGAAGGACTTAGCCAATATGCCGACCGCTTACCTGCTAGGTCCGTATATATAATTAAATTACAAATACGACCACTAAATTAATTTCCATCCTACTTTTCTTTCTAAGTTAATCTTTTCAGAGACATATGTGTGTATATATATATCCTCGTTAAAAATGCATAAATTAATTAGTGACAACCATTTGCTTAACTCTGTAGTAATATATATAATGTTTTCACTTAATCTTAAATTATTTTCATTCTTTTAAAAAATATGTTATTACATTTTATAAAACGAATCGGACTTGGAAACCCTAATTTGGCTATACGCATAACATAGTTCGGAGAAGCGTAACCCAAAGAGGAAAAGACCTGAAACTGAGAAGAAGAAGAGGAAGAAACCAGCTCTGGCTGCATCAGCTACTCGTGCACCTACATCAACTACTCATGCAGCTCCGACGCGCCAGAGAAGGCCTCGCAGAGCCAAAGAGCCCAGCACCTATGTTCCTCTGGCATTAAGGGAGACCAAGAAGGATGCCTACTACTGGTACTGGCCCTGAATATTGGTTTATATGGTCCTCCGCTTTGTGGTACGTAATTTTAACAAATATATATGCTAAGCCTATTATATAGTTTATGAACTTGGAAACATGCTTTTAAAAAAGATATCAATAATATTTGTGTGTGTGTGTGTGTGTGTGTGTTTTTGTTAGGTGGGTTTGAAGAATATTCCATGTGAAATGTGAAGCTCAAAGTGGAAGAGACCTTCTATCTGGTGCGAAGATGTTGTTCATCTTCTTTTTTATATGATTAATTTCTGGGATTTTAAAGTATCGTACCATAATTAACTCAGTTTGTGGACCTTTCTTATGAGTACTCTTTGTTGGAATTTTTATGTGGACTAACATAATTTATTGGCAACTCACCTAATAGTATATCATAGACAATCATTTGAATAGTATTATGCATGATACAATTAATGGGATAGACCACATATCTTAGTATGCTTGAGGCCTATGGTTTCAAACTCTTTGGATACTTTGGCCAGCCCATTGGGCCAAAACTGTTAGTTACCACATGTGACATTTGGCCCACTTAGCCCATTGTCCTTAAGGAATTGGTCGTTGACCAAAATATGGGTGTGTGCTAAGTTGTGTACTTCGAACACCAGAGAAGAGCCAAAGAGTATTGAACACCATAACCCCCTCTTGATTGTTTAGCTACGCGTTGGAGAGGATAATGACTGGTGAAAATGGTAATATCCATTTTATATTTTGCAATGTGCTTTAAGATTAAATGGGATTATTGTTGGTATTATGCTCAATGTTTATTGGATTCTGTTTTCATCAATTAGTATCAAGAGCTAGTCCATTTAACTTCAAGTTATTTTGTTGTTTATCCATTTTCTGTCTGAAATATTTTTCAGATTTTTGGGGGTATTTTTGTGACTTTATACCCTTTTTTTTCGAGAATATTTTTGGCACAAACAATTATCACTTTAAATTATCGATGGACAATATTATGTGATGTGGGCATTATATTTGTGGTGTTTATGCTTGCTTTGGCTGAATTTTTTGAGTTTTTTGAAGCCTTGAAAACGGTTGATAATGGTCAAAATTTTGTCGATTTTCTGCACTTTTTGGAGCATTTTTTGCCAAATAAATGTCATAAAACCAAAGAAAATGAAATTTGGAATAAAATGCCTCCAAGATTGTCCAAAACGGAGCACTAGAGAGTGAGTTTTCAGCGGGTCGGGTCACACGGGTCCGGGTAGACCCGATTGCAGAAATGAGTGACAGAGACGATGCCAAACGACGTCATTTTTACACCTATCACGCAAAACAACAGGTCGTTTGTGAGTAGCTAATGCTCGTCGTTTTGGTCAAACAACATGTCATTTTTCAGAAAAATATCGTACAGATTAGACCAGAAAATATTTTAAAAAAAATGAGGGTACATGGGGGCGCGTCTAGGGTCGTTGTTTGCCCAAATTTTACCACTTTGTTCCATTTTTTATTTTCTACATATTTTCGTGACTAAACACAATTTTTTGGAACATTTATATCATTATTGTGATCATATTTTCTCTTATAATTTGATTATGGCGTAATATTAAATTGTGATTAACAATAGTGAATGCTTATGAACTAACTTGTCGTAGTTTGAGCATTTCAATTTTATTGGATATTTTAACATCGTCATTAATTCCCACATTTTAATGATATCAAATATTACTAACTCCATATGGATAATTAAATTATCCTGTCGACGATTTAATTGTCTGGTAGGATACTTAGAATGGTGAATGAACTATATTTAGTATAATGAACCACAAAAAATTCGATCCTATCGATAAGGAATTGATGCATTTGATTATGATATTAAATATTTGTGAAATATCCTTACGTACGAATGAGTCCTTGCTCAAGAGATTTTAGCACATAATGATCACATAATTATTTTGGATCAGTAGAATAGCTGAGGAAAGAGCACAAATAGCATGATCTAGTTTAACATGCATAATAATGGTTGTTGCTCTTCTTGTTTGATTAAGCTTTGAGCAATCCTCGAATTTTCTATCATTTTCTAAATGGGACTAATTATAAGCAATGGCTTGCATCTCTCTTAATGATTTTGGCCATCATAAAAGAGGATTTAGCCTTGATAATTGAAGAGCCTCCAAAACCTATTGATTCATCTTCTGATGGTGCCAAGAAACTTTTCAATGAGTAGCAACACTCGAATCGTTGTTATTTGATGATCATAAGGTATCACATGGAAGAATCGATTCGTGATAGTATTCCTAAGACTACAATTGCTAAAGAGCTTCGTGTAGAAATTGCTAAGAAATATATGAAATTTGCGAAGTCTGAAAAGGAACACTATTTGAATTTCCTCCACACCATTTACTATGATGGAGTTAGTGGTATTAGAAACTATATTGTGACTCTCGAATCTTTCTTCCAGAAGTTGAAGAGAATGGGCATGAATCTTGGTGAAGATTTTCTAGTATGGCATATGATGAGATATCTTCCTCCTCAATTTGACTTGATTAGGTCAAGCTATAATACTTAAGAGAAAGGGTGGAGTGCAAGTGAGATGGCTGATATCCTTACCAAGGAGGAAAATGACATCAAAACCAGAAAAGTATATTTTGTCTCCTTGATGACCACAAAGGACGGGTTTAATCAGAAAAAGAAGAATTTCTTCAAGAAAAACATTGGAAAACAACAATTCAAGAATGGTGGCATTAATGTAAAGGCTGCTACACCTTCTGATGCAGCTAAGGTGGAAGGGTTCAAGGGAACTTGTAACTACTGTCATAAGTTTAGACGTAAGAAAGTAGATTGCTGTAAGCTTAAGGCTTCCTTAGAGAAGAAAAGTACTTGTTTGGTAATGGTTTATTTAGAATCCAACATAGTTGATATACCCTCAAATACTTAGTGGTTAGACACTTGTGCAATAATTCATGTTATTAATTCATTGCAGGTAGTGACAAGCAGAAGGAATCCAACTAGTTTGGAGCAGTTTTTGAGGAGAGTCATATTACAGCTAACTACTAGATATTTTTTGGAGTTACATGAAGTCGCTTACATATCTTCGATTAGGAAGAATTTGATTTTTGTATCTATTTTGGATAGATCCTGTCACGACCCAAAAGCGGGCCAATGGCAGAAGAGTAATTTTATAAATTATAATTTTTAAATTTATTTTTTACAAAATAGTGTAAGAGTTTAATTTTTTTTTTTTTTTTTTATAAATCTTCAAAAATGACAATCTTACAAAAAATCGTATAATCATTTATAAGTTAAATTTTACACTTTAAAAATCATTCATTAAGCATTGTGCTATAAAGGTCGAACATTTAAAATTTTAATTGTCTTTTTACAGTTTCCAAAATATTCTCCAATCACAAAGATAATAATGGTGATTTAAAATTTCCTCATACATCTACTTGTAAATATATTTAAAATATGGCTAAATAATTATTGAAGAAAATGAGAGAATCTATAATAGGATGCAAACCCAAAGCAATGGATATGACTATGAAGAATAACTCTAGTATTGCACTAGCGAACCAAAAGTCTATCTCACCTCTGTAATCCTGGAAGTGGAAAAATAAGAGGGGGTGAGCATTCGCCTCAGTAGGAATTCAATTACAGTTCTAAATGGATGTAATTTTTCTAAACCTGCATAGTTAGTATCTTTCAAATCGGTTTATAAAATCAGGATCATAAAATATTCAAAAATCACATTTGATCCTCACATAAAATAAAACCAAAATCACATAATTGTACATATCATACATCAATCAATATATATGTGTGAGCTCTTATCCTCCCATCACAACTTTGTAATACCTCTTTACCAAAGCTACCAAACATTTGGACACTATTCAGAGGTGTATCAACAAAACTTGTGCAGGGGCTTAGGTCTCTCACCTAATGCTGCAGCAACTCGCTAGCGATCTAAACTACCGTGATGCCATAATGGAACTCTAGTGTGTGATCCTATGGTATGTACAAAATGTGACAGGGTGTGTAATAACTATGCAATAAAGATATAACCAAATAATACTTTAAAATTCTACTTAGTATTATTTTAGGATTTACTGTAACATAGGTAGCAATCTGTTGTATCACCTCACAATCACAATTTTAAAAATATGCATAAAAATCACACAGTCCAATTCCAGTATAATCCAATATTTTTCAACAATCTATCAAACCATCGTATTATTCACGATTTTTCATAAATCAGTCATAATGCATATGTAAATCAAAACAAGTATAAAACTAGGCAATTGAATCCCTACATCGAGATAATAACTATGCCAAGCTATCAGCGCTTGTCGAATTTCCCATTGGTCATTTTAGTGCTCGAGAGGTGGTTTCATGAATCCCGTTCGCTTACTTTGAAGGTTGACTTTTTTTAACGGAGTCTCAAATGACAAAATGGACTCCACCACTGCGTTCCTAGCATCCAAAATAGCTAGTTTAGGCATATAACTCGACCATTTTGAGTACGGGTCAAAATTCGGACTTTGGCACGTAAAACAAGACTATTCACACTCCCTGTGTCTCGAAATTCGTGTTATTTAGAAATATATCAATCATATATATCAAAACCGGTCTCTCTACCTCACTAAATCCAAATTTGAAGTTGAAACTTCGATTCAAGGTCCCGAGCCTTAATTGGGCCTTAATTTTGAAAGTTACAAAAATACCACTTTTTCTAAAGTATTTAGAAAAGTGTCATCTTTTCTTAGTTCTTACAAAAATACACTTTTTCTGAAATATTTTCAGAAATATCATTATGGCAGAACTATTTATGAAAATATCACTTTTCAAAAATATTTGCAAAAAATCAACTTTGCTAATTATTTATAAAAATGTTATTTTTACATAAATATTTCAAAAAATACCCCTTTTCTAATCTTAGCCAAAGGCCTAATCTCAATAGTAACATACTTTCGACCCAACACTGTGTTGGTTTGTAAAAATACGTCTTTTTGTCCCAAATTAGGAAAAAAATATCACAGTTTTTAATTCAAGATTTCTCTCAAACCGGACATCAATGCAACACAATACCACTATATTTATTCATGATTCAATCTCCTCTATCATCTCATATAACTTTCACGATCATAAAAAGAACTTCAAAAAAATAATTATAAAAATACCACAAATCAATTATAAAAATAACGAAAGTTACGGAATGCTCACCAACAGTGAACTAGGGCGTAAGAAGGGTCTTGAATAAAAGCTCGTGATGAGATGAATCCAACGAGACCAGTGGTAGCCCTCTAGGTAGTCGGACGGCGGCACGGTGGCGTTGGAAACTTTTACGGTCGTTTTCATTTTTTATGGTCGTTTGGCCTAGTTTGACTGCTTACAACTTCATATTTCGACAATCAACCAAGGAGAAGGAGGTTGGATCTTGAAGGTGGTATAGCAAGGAGTAAAATGGCGAGGCTCATGCTAACTATTTTCTTGTGGTTGTGCATGGAGAGAATAGAGAAGTTGGTGGTTTGGCCATGGTTGATGGAAGAAACGAAAAAGAAAAAGAAAAGAGAAGTGGCAGATGGAGTCGTCGGGGAGTGATGAAGAAAAGAAGGAGTGTTGCATTTAAAAACAAAAGTGGGTCCTACCACTTATATAAAATAAAATACTTTAATTAATTAATTTTTTGGGAAAAAAATTACTAGAATACCTTTTCAAATTTTGGGTTTTTACAGATCTGGTTTTAGTTTTCTTTTTGGAAATAGAAAAGTAAATTTGTACCATAACTCTCTTTTGTTAGGAAATGGAACCTTATGTGGTAATTTATATAAACTTGATCTGAATGATTTTCTCATTATTTCTGAATCTCTTAATACTGTTGTTGGTTCCAAACGATTGAGATCTGATGAAAAATCTTCCATATTATGGCATAATCGATTAGGTCACATTTCTAGATAGAATAGAAAAAATGGTAAAGAATGGTGTACTTCAGGAGCTTGATTTTAAATATTTTGATACATATGTTGATTGTATCAAAGGAAAGTTGATTGCTAAAATTAGAAAGAGTAAAACAGACAGGTGTGTGGATGTGTTAGTAAAGATCCATACTGATATTTGTGGGCCGTTTATACCTCCAGCTATGGGAGATTACAGGTACTTTATCACCTTTATTGATGACTTTTCCTGCTACGGTCTTATTGAATTAATTCGTAAGAAGTCCGACTCATTGGAAGCTTTTAAAGTCTTTAAAGTTAGAGTGGAGCTTCAAAAGGAGATGAAAATTAAAGCAGTCAATTCTGATAGAGGTAGTGAGTATTATGGTAGATATGGTGACACTGGACATAATCTTGGGCCTTTTGCAAGGTACTTACATGATGTTAGGATTATGCCCAAAAAGTGTTTATTATTTATGGATATTTATTGAATATTTTGGATATCTAATAAAGGATATTTAATGCATAGTATTTGTGATATTATTTTAATTATTGGTACAATAGTAAATGTCAAAAGATTCCATGATTTACTCATTAGAGAAATATTTTAATAAAGTTGTTTATTAAAGTTAAGACATATTTTCTCTAATTAAATCAAAAAAGACTGTTCACATCTAATAAGAGAAGCTGGACACTTCTCTTGAATCGTGTTGCAAGACTTTGCACATATATAGTATGTCTTAATCTATATTGGTATGACTATGTGCAAAAAGTCTTTGTGTGTAAAAATTGAACAAGGATCATGTGAAATATGTTCTTGTAATAAGTGTCGTTGACAAGAACATATTCTCACAAATTTAATAATTAATACATATCTTTTTTAATCTTGAAATAAGTGATGAACCCATGTTTATAACTTGTATTATTTGAGATACTAAAAGGTACGAATCAAGAAATTGACGATCTAGACCCTGACATTTTGGTATTGCATTATTATGGGCATTGGGAATATATGCATATAGATATGGAATCTACAACTCTATTATATAGAAAAGTGAATACTACCTTGAGGAGCTATAAAAGCTTGGATGATTTAAACCTTAGCTAAGTAGTTAATAAAATTAGATATTTTATTAATTGAAGACTTTCTGTAAGTTTGATCATCCATTAGATATAGTCTTATATCAAGGAATTGAAAGATATAATTAGAGGGGCAAAATGGTAATTTTACCTAGCTCCAATTATATGTATTCATGTGGAGATACACATACACATGTTAAATATAATAGACATAATTTTTATTATAAGGTATCTTGTGATATTTATTTAATTCAAGAGTGCAGTTTGGATCTTTATTGGAATAAGTCCATAACTAATAATACAAGCCTACTTGTATTAAGAGTTAATTGTAACTGGACCCTTATCTATTGGAGGTTGAATTAAATAGGTTCATTTGGGCCCCAAACCTATACCAACATCTTCGGCTGCATGAGATCAATTGGGCTCAAATAATTTAATGTGCAAATACACAAAAAGGAGAAAAAAACTGGATAGTAATTGCCCACCACATGGCTCCTTAGAGCAGTGATTTTTGGCCAGGCCTAAGGCCCACTAGGGCTGGTCAAAATTCCTTCTTAAGGTAGGAGTTTATAAAAGACTCCTCCCCTTCCTTGTTATATTCCTGTGGGTAAATTATAAAAATAATATGGTATTTTATCCTAGTTAATTATATAAATATAATAAAATTTCCTGTAGGATAAACTTTATTATATTAAGTATAATTAATTACAATTTTATGTCTTATTCTTTATGTGATCTTAAACTTAATATATAATTTTTAATTAATTAAAAATGTCGTGGCTACTCTTTAATTAACTAAAATTATATTGATCACTAGACATTTATTTTATAGTGTTCCAGGCTCTACTTAATGCCTAAGAACAATTATACAGTATCGTGATAGGCATTTACCAAGAATACTCCCAGGATATTGGTCGGGCATTGCCTTATTAAAAACCAATTCCTAGACAGAGTAGCGTTTCCAGGGAAACTAGTGGCACAATGGCTTATTCAAAACTAGTTTGTGTGGAACTTTCTCAGCTCATACTTTCTTATGTCAATCACATAATTGTTTATGAATTATTCATAACCTAATTGTTCATCTAAATAATTATCTAAATTTATTTAGTGAACATTTTACAAGTCTTCATGTGCTAAAAATAGGCACTTAACTAAAGTTTTATGTATAAAATCAAGTTTTATGAAAATAAACCAAAATTTCACAAATTCTAACAATATCTAAGCTAAAGGATATGTTACAATTTGTAAAAAAATAAAATTTCCATAAAAATATACATAAATTGCATAATTAAAACATAAATATTATGCACTAATATGATTTTATACATAAAATTATTCAATTCCATAAGCATGAAAAATATTTGCATATATAAATGTATAACTTAATTTAAGCAACATGATAAAAATTCACCATAAATAATTATTTATGTGCTAAATAACTTAAACAAATATCGCTTGCATATAACTAAATTATACACACATATTCATAAATTTAGGCACATAAAATATTCTGAATGAATTTTTATAAATATGCCAATATCATAAAAATTTCATTAAAGAAATTAAGTTTCTCAAAATAATATTCATTAAATACCAAAAATAAGAATATTATTATTAAGCACCAAACATTAATGAAATTTACACAAAGTATTGAAATTATGGCTAATTTTCACAAAAATCCGAATATTAAAATTCTGGAAAAAACCCCCTTTTCTTTTTTTTGTGAAAAAGATTGGTGCCCAAAAACGACGTGTCGTTTTTGCTAAACGACTGGTGCCAAATGACGTGTCGTTTTTCTAACCGAAAAGCTGCATTTCACAGTGCAAAAACGACAAGTCGTTTTGAGACAGAGCCAAACGACAAGTCGTTTTGTAAGAAAACGACGACTGAAGTTTGCAATATAAACGACATGTCGTTTTTTGGACTTAAGAAAACGACATGTCGTTTTGCCTAACAACAGAAACCAAAGCTCCAAGTGAAAACGACATGTCCTTTTTTGAAACTGAAGAAAACGACATGTCATTTTTCAAAACGACAGAAACGACCGACGAAAAACGACATGTCGTTTTTCGTCGTCTTCAACCTTCAGCCGGGTCTTTTGACCCGGTTTCGACCCGTTTCGGACCCAGTTTCGACCCGTCTGGATTTTGGCCATCCGGACACCGATTTTGACATTTGAAATCATAGAATAGTTAGAAAATCAATGACCTAATGATTTCTAACCTCATTTTTCATCAAAAAATTCCCAAAAGAAAATTACAAATCAAAAATTTTTTCCGGGCATTTTTACAGAAAACGAAAATAAACAAGGCAGAGGTATTTTAACCTTACTCTGATACCAAATGTAAGCTAAATAACGATATAAACATGTTTCTAATACCATTGTAGCATATAAACTGATTAAACATCATACCTCCAGCCATTGTAGAAAACAGAAAAAAATTGCAGAAAAATTCAAGACTCCGTTTCTCTCACTTTCTTACTGTATTAGATGGTATATGATTGTAACAACAAGAAGTGAGAGGACCCAAGTTCAATTTATAAAGGTTTTCCATCAAAACCTCTGAGTTATGGTTTCGTAACCGAAACCGGTTTCCACCGGTTACCACTCCGAGCTTCAATGGCCATCAATAGCCATTTTCATTTTCTTTCGTTTGTTTACGTTGCACCAGCTATATTGTAACGTTAAACGTTACACTTCTAGCTTCCCTAGGGGCTAGGAGCTTTGAAGAACATGTGCCAAAAATGCCAAACACTCTTCAAGTAATTCTTGGACATAATTTTGTTGGCTCAGATAAATTCCACTCTTTGTACAAGCTATTTCAATGCTAAGGGGAAAAAATAAAAAATAAAAAATGAACGACCAAAATCTCTCGATTTAAAGCTACTCTGAAGTATTTCCTTGATTGCGTCAACTACTACAAGATTATCTCTTAACTACAATACTAATAACCTCAAAATAGACAAGGATATGACAATGAGTGAATTTTTCACGACTTCGGTAAACAATAAATAACTTGTCTTTGAACGCTTGTATCTTACATCCAATAACCCGTTGGAAAGCTTTGCAAGCCATTAAGGTGAAGCTTGCTTCATGTCGTAGAAAGATTGTTGAAGTTTACACACCATAGAGAGATGGTTGAAGAAATATACACCATATTCTTCGTTCCTGACTTCTGAAAACCTAGTAGAAGCTGCATGTAATCTTCCTTATCTGAATCCCATGTAAAAAAGAAAATGTTGCTAATATCAAGTATTAATTATCATTCAAATTTTAAATGCCACAATGACTAATAGACAACACAGTGGTAAGTTTTGTTGTTGGTGCAAAAAGTTTCTTGATAGTCAAGTCCTTGTTGATTGTACCCTTTGTCTAGTAGACAAGCCTTATAAAGGTCAATGGTACCTTCTGCAACAAGATAAGTTCCTAAATATTACTATCCGATCCAAGGCTCTCATTTCCTCTACCATGGCCCATGGCATATCTCCAGTTTGTATCAAATAATGCTTTTTCAAAGGCTTTCGGATTTGGGAGAAATTTTACATGACAAGGTCTGATTATTCCAAAATCTTCATGTGTAAAGGGTGAGAAGTAATTACAAGATTGTATCTAGCTTGACCACATGTGATCAATCCAAAAACCTTCAAATAATAAAGACAAAAATCTCCAATTTATGTGAAGGCCTGTTTAGCCATTTAAAAAAAAAAAGGAAAAACAAATTGACAAAAATCAATACCCTTATGATGAAATTGGATTTGAAAACTCATAGAGATATTTTGAGCTTGCTTGGATTCACTTTTATTTTCTATTTTTTATTTTTTTAAATAAAAAAATAGAATTTTTTTTTTTTTTGAATTTTACTTGGCAACCTTATTACCACTTTTTTTTGAAATTTTTAGAATTTTACTTGGCAATCTTGTTTTTGTTTTTTGTTTTTAAAAATTGTTACAAAAAATTTCAAAAAAAAGTGGTAACAAAAAATTTCTAATACCTTTATTTTTTTAAACAAATTTCACAAATAAAAGAACATACAAATATTTGTACCCAACATTGTATATACATATATGTATATACATACACAAATATAAGTCTATATGACTTTTTTTTTTGTTATCTGCATTTTATTATTTTTAGAAGCAAATAGTGAAATAAAATTTGTCAAGCATATTTTTTGTTTATAAAAATTGAAAATTGAAATAAAATTTTTACTTCTATTTCTTAATTTATTTAAACAAAAAATAAGAAGTGAATCCAAGCAAGCCCTTTGCATTCAAGAAAACACATGAGCTAAATTGAGATTATTGATCAACATTCATAGGTGGTTTATGGTATTTTTCCCATTTGTAACATGTTTTTGTTGGAAGGAAAAATAATTGGGCTGGATCAAAGTAGATCCCAAAGCGCGGCTCGCCTATTGGTTCGGCCCAAACCAATGAAGGCCCATTGTTTTGCGGTCATCGTCTTCATCCCTGACCCCTGGCTGAGACCGAGTGCGCGAAACCCTAACTGGTCCAACTCGCGTAACTCATCGCATCCCAATCGATCGAGCCACTGAAACTACCCAAATGGACAACCACTCCTCCCACCTCGCGGCGCCGAACCGTTCTCGGAGCTCCCAGTCCCCGTCCCCTTCACACTCCGCCTCGGCCTCCGCCACCTCCTCCATCCACAAGCGCAAGCTGGCGTCTGAGGACCACGCGCCCCCCTTCCCTCCCTCCTCCTTCTCAGCCGACGCGCGCGACGGCGCTCTCACCTCCAACGACGATCTCGAGAGCATCTCCGCCCGGGGCGGCGGCGCCGACTCGGACTCCGAGGAAGAGTCCGAGGACGCCGCCGTCGACGACGACGACGACTTCGACAATGATTCCATGCGCACCTTCACCGCCGCGCGGCTCGAGAACAGCACCGGCTCGGCGGCGGCGCGCAACACGAAGCTGAAGACGGAGAATCCGATGGTCAAGATTGAGAGTTCGGAGAATGGGAAGGACGGTGGCGGCGGCGGTGGGGCTGCCGGGACCGGTGGCGGTGGGCCCGGCTCGAATGCGGGCGCGGTGCAGGGGATAGTGGTGAAAGAGGACGCCACCAAGATATTTACAGAAAATTTACAGACGAGTGGGGCATATAGTGCTAGAGAAGAGAGTTTGAAGAAAGAGGTAAGGTCTCTTCTGCTTCGTCAGTTCATCAAATTTTTCTATATTGCTTTTGTTACTTGATTGTTCGTAAGAGTTGTATACACTTTGTTTTGTGTGTTATGTGTCCTCTGTTCTGAAATTTGAAGGAGGAAGCGGGAAAGCTCAAGTTTGCTTGCTATTCAAATGATGGTATTGATGAGCATATGGTTTGGTATTTATTTTCTCTTAAACTTTACAAATGGCGTTAATGCCAGCCAACTTTAGTGTATTGTGTAGTGTTCAATGTTTCATATTATGGGGTTCAATGCATTTTTTTTTTTTTTTTTGGTTTTCATTCAGGTTAATAGGATTGAAGAATATTTTTGGGAGGCAACTACCAAACATGCCCAAGGAGTACATTGTCCGTCTCGTTATGGATAGGTAATAGGATGAAGATATTGAATTATGTTTAATATGATGGTCGAAACCAATGCATGGATTTCAGGGTCTAGATTCTGAAAGTCCCCAACTTCACTAGTTGATAAGAAAAATTTAGGAGCTTGTAGAGTTGAAAAAAAAAAAAAAAAAAGAAAGAAAAACGTTCTTTGGATTTGTATTGCGAGTCTAGTACATTAGTTTTATCCCAAGTGTCGAGTTCTCATGAAGGACAGTTGGAGCTAATAGCTGCCTCTATAATGTGTTTATTTGTATGTGCTTTTCTTTAAAGAGGTTTTTATATTCATGCATCCTTTTCATATGGATTTACAGAAGCCACAAATCTGTTATGGTTATCAGACGGAATCAGGTTGTTGGTGGCATCACCTATCGACCATATGTCAGGTAAAGTTAATCTTCATTCCTTCCTCTTGCTTTTCCTTGAGTTTTACCAATTTCTACATCGTTTAATAAATTACATATTCACATGTATACGTATGGTTGGTATTATTTCATCAGCCTGTTGAAATTGATTGAGATAATTTCTTACGTACTTTTCTGGTTTAGAATGAAAATAATTATTTTTTATTACCAATAGAGCTTCTTTCCTTGGATTGTGTAGCTCAAAGAACTCTCTGATCTCTATTGGCATTGATTATAGCTGGCATGCTTTTTAAACAAGACTATTAACTTTGTGTAGTAAGCGCAATTGAGATAGTCAAGAATTTGACCTTGCACTACAGAGATCGTTGGATTTATGAAGATTCTTATAATTCTTTTCTGCATGTTTTTATCTTGTCGTGTATGAACTGGGACTACTTTGTAGTAATTTGAAACAATCATCTTTGATAAGTCTTGTTCTGACCTACATGATACCTTATTGGTTCTTATCACTGATAGTTTTTTGCTGTAAAACTACAGCCAAAAGTTTGGGGAGATTGCTTTTTGTGCAATCACAGCTGATGAACAAGTTAAAGGTTATGGCACTAGGTTGATGAATCATTTAAAACAACATGCGCGAGATGTTGATGGGCTAACTCATTTTCTGACTTATGCTGACAACAATGCTGTCGGCTATTTCATTAAGCAGGTTTGTTTTTCTCTTATTATTTAGTTGGTATTTAATCACGTTTGTCCTTATTGTTTCTTGTTGTTAAGCCTGAACCAAATAGCAATACACCTCTCTCTCAAGAAAAAAACAAATAGTAGTACACCTCCGTTTCACTAGGAATTCCGATTCAACTCATTTTCACTTTTCCTTTTTGGAGCATATTTAGGCAACATATGCTATTCACTGTTGTTCTTTACCTGTAGGGATTTACTAAAGAGATTCACTTGGCGAAAGATCGCTGGCAAGGGTATGTCTCTATTCTACATTAGTTGTACGAAGACAGTCAAGCATAATAGTTTCACATACAAGTTTCTTACTGTTTTTTTATTTGCATCTCCTGATTTAAGACTGTATCTCATCTTACGTCCTGTTATGACTGTATGTAAGGATATACTGGTTTTGTCAGGTACATAAAAGATTATGATGGAGGAATCCTTATGGAATGCAAAATTGATCCAAAGCTTCCATATACTGATCTGTCAACTATGATTCGCCGCCAGAGGCAGGTAAGAGTCAATTGATAGTTTATCAGTTTCTAGTTAGTTCGCGTTATTTTCCATAGATCTCAGCTTTTTCATGTAGGGTGGGTTTTTTCAATTGGTGCTCAAATTGTCAGCGACTACCGGAATTACGATATACCTCATCATTTTAACTTTAACCAAGGCTACTATTTTCTATTGGGTTGAGTAACCCTGTCTTGGTACTTGATCAATCTCTAAATTCAATGCCGAACTATCTAGAGTATCATTTCTTTTAACTGACATGCATTTCTAACATAAATATATATCGCTAATAATCTGCACCCAGTAGTAGTTGACCTTGTTTTTTCTTTTGCCAGGCAATTGATGAAAAGATAAGAGAGCTCTCTAACTGTCACATTGTTTATCCGGGGATTGATTTTCAAAAGGTATAGAGATTTCTTATACCTAAAGAAAATATTGGAGTTCTAACCCGTTTGTATAATTTGGCTTACTACCTTTATCTTTACTGTGAGACTGAATGAATGTTGGTGTTAATCACTAACGACCATGCAGTTTCAAGAAGCTATAAGAATTGTCCTCTTGACATTCATTCTCTTTGTTCCTGGACTGTTTAATACTGTTTAATCAAATAAACTATAGAACTTGCTTCTGATCATGCCGTCATTTTATTCAGAAAGAAGCTGGTATTCCTAAAAAACTTATCAAAGTTGAGGACATTCCTGGCTTGCGTAAGTTTTTCAACTTCCTTCACACTAGCCCCCCTCCTCCCTCTTTTGCTCCTTTAATTGTAGTTGTTTGTGAGGCAAAAAGCAGATATTTCATCATAACATGAAATACTTCCATTTCCAATTGATTTTTTTTTTCCCGTGAATATTCATTGAAACAAAGCTGATGGAACTGCAACAACGTTTTTATTTGATATGGCCCACTAAATTGTTAAATAAATTCTATATTAAGGATTTAAGAAGGAAAACAGTTACTCTAAAGTGTGAAATGCATTTAGAAGCTGCAGTTAAGTGATTACATCCTATTTCAACATGAGAGCAATGTGGTTATGAGATTTTCTTCCAATTTACTAGAGAGGTTAGATGTGTGGGAATATACATAGATCTTGACAGAACATGAAGTGTCAAACAAGAAAATGTTGACTCTCCTACTTAGTTTTACCTATGGACTATGGAGCTAGTATAGATGGTTGTTCGTCTAGTACCAAATCCTCTTCCCTTTGTCATTGTGTCTGGGCTTTTTGAGTGAGGCTGCTTGTAGGGCTTTAATGGGGTTTGGGTATTTGTTTAGGCCGAGTAATATTTCTTGTCATTCAGGCTTCATTCAATAGGTTTATTGGGCTGCTGATTTAAAAGAAGTTTCTTGGACTAAAATTCTCGGTTAAATAATTTTGATCAATTGACTTCATGTCCTTATGTCATGAGGACAGCGTCCCCAATGCCCGAGGGCCTTGGCGGCAGTAGTGCTATCAATGCCCAATCCTCATTGCTTCTTCTGCCCCGCATATCGATCTTATATTAATTTCTCAGTCCCTCTAGTCAGGAGGGTGCCAGCCGGTCTTTCAATCAGATGCCCTAAAAACCGTATGTGCGAGTCTTCCCACATGTGGATCATGCCATTCGAGGTGGCCCAGCCCAGCATATGACATTTCCTGGGCCCTGTTTAGGTTCTTTAAAGGCAAATTGGATATCTTATAATGTAGGTGTTGCAGGAGTTGCAAAATCTAGCTACATTTGCTCCCTGATGCTATACCCAATCATGCAAAGATATGTTTAGAAGTTGTATGATACATACGCTCAAGTAAAAAGATTTCTAGTTAATTGCCACACTTTTTGTGGGATATTCTCTTGCCGTCAAGTTCTAGTTAAATCATTAATTACTATGGTCTTCATGCCAATGGCATTTTTTGTTGTCCGCTATTTAGTTTGTGTTTCATGAAGATTTGAATTGTTAATTGGAAGTTTCTGGTGATTTAATAGGGGAGGCAGGCTGGACAGCTGATCAATGGGGTTATTCACGGGTTGGTATTTTGAGTGCTTCAACAGAAAATGGAAGAAAACATTTAACTGCATTCATGCGCTCTCTTATAAAGGCAAGATTTAAAGGTCTTTATGAATCTCGATTTCTGAATGTATGCACAGGAAGGAAGAATTTAAGAATCTAGTTTCTGTTTAACTCACAGAACTTGTTAGCATGCCTTTAACAGTGAATCAACTTTAGGTAACTACATAATGGTGTTTTATAGCTATGGTTTCTGTTGATCTGTTTTGGTGTGAAATAGTTTTGCTTAAACGAAGTTTTCAAGAGAGCATAAGATTTTCATGCCTTTACCAATTAACGGATTCTAACCTCTATTTTCATTTTGAAGCAGTCAATGCATGACCATGTTGATGCATGGCCATTCAAAGAACCAGTTGATGCACGTGATGTTCCTGATTATTATGACATAATCAAAGATCCCATGGGTAAGAATCGTTTTGTTAGCGTGTTCTAAAGCTTTTATGAAGTAGTCGTGATAACTTCTGTGCCATTTCTTTCTTTAGGCCTTGCCAACTAGAATTACTTTCTAATGATTCTATAAAAGTTGATTTTCCTTGAGGATAAATCTAAGATTTAAATAATGGAAAGGTCAGAGGCATTAATATGAGAAGGTGCAACAACTAAAAGCATTCAGTTCTACATAGTTTGCGTTGCTGTTCTTTGCTTTTGTAAATTTAAGAAGGTTATGGAAACGGAGAGTCATGAGAACCACTATCGCAATATTGGATTTCAAACCATAGAGATTAAAGATATATTAACCGTAATCTGCCATTTGGCCTTTATTTGTGGATTCCAGCTCACAGTATAGTAACTCTGTTTTGTCAAAGATTGTACAAGAATAAAAGGGGCTTTCTATAGCATCTGTCAACCGGTGCTGAACGTGAGAAACTGTACAGTGATGCTCTCTGGTGTACATTATCTATATGATATAAGAATATCTGGTCTGATGCGGTACAGTGATGCTCTCTGGTGTACATTATCTATATGATATAAGAATATCTGGTCTGATGCGTGGCAAATCTGTCTTCCTTTGGTCTTCTTTCGTGAAGTGATGTGTCACAGATCTTATTTTAGGAAACCTCTTTTAGCATCTTTCTGCCACATTCATCTCAGATTGTAGTCACCCTTGGAGTTGGTACAGGCGTTTTATATAACTTCAAAATAGCATAAACTTTATGATAATTGATATTGCAAACACCGCAGATCTGAGGACTTTGTCAAAGAGGGTAGAGTCTGAGCAATACTATGTTACACTTGAGATGTTTATTGCGGATGTCAAGAGGATGTTTGCCAATGCACGCACCTACAACTCTCCTGAAACTATCTATTACAAATGTTCAACCAGGCATGTTGCTGTTATTTTTAGTATTTCTGTTTTTCACTGCTTAGTTTTCTTCGTTAATATTCGTTCTAACTTCACTAGTGCTGGTTTAGGCTGGAAGCCCATTTTCAAAGCAAAGTTCAATCAGGTCTCCAAGCTGGTACTAAAATTCAGCAGCAGTAAATCTAACGAGTCTACATGCCTGCATTATCAATTTTATGGAGGTTATTTATACTGTTCAGATGTTGGATAGCTTAGATAAGTAGGGGGAATTAGTGTACTATGTGCCGCATATTCATGTCTTGTATCATACTGGTTTTTACTTGTACTGTGTACCTTTTGTTACATATAAATAAAATTACAATCGAATTAGAAAACGCGGCAGGATTGTTACCACCATCATCAGATCTTATGCCGAAAGTTAAGTGACGTGGTGAATATATGATTACTTTTCAGTTAGTGAATATGGTTGCAGACGTATTATACAAATTGAAATTTGAAGCCTTACAATTCCTTGTAACATAAATTGGTAGTAAAATTTTCATATAAAACTTGAGACCCCTGGTATTACTGATTGGCATCTTGCTAATTATTCTAGTTGCAAGTCTTATATTCCCTCGTACAAACATGGCATATCTCAACTTTGGAGAAGCATCGAGGAACAAAATGAAATTGACTTCGTAATACATTAGTACAAGAACGAAACAGAAATCAAAACATAATTCTGAACCAATATTTCATTCAGCGAGCAAATTTCCACTACAAAGCACTAAATATGATTCTGCTTGTTATTTTTGGCAACTGCATGTGGAACTTCAGGTCCCCAACCAGGTAATGCCTCCCCTGCATTTGTTCCTGCAGTGAGCTGCTTCTGCAAGTTAGCAACTCTAGCCGAGTGCTGAATTGAAGATGTGTCAGGCAATTTGTTTCCACAGACGTCACTCTGTTGAGCAACATCATTCCTCGGGTTTCCAACAAGTGAAATTGAGGTGCTGCCATGGAAGCCGCCACCATCCAGTCGCTGATGATTCGGAATGGGACCAGTTATACCTGGGACTGCTTGGTGAAAGATATGGTTGGGGTTCCGTTGCACTGGGACAGCAGCGTTAGTAGATGCATCCATCAGGTTGTTGACTGAGGCTAAGCCTGCATTGGACACGGCTAGAAGTAGTGGATTGATCCCTGTCACTCTCTTGACTGTCTCTTCAGCCATCTTCACCTGGAAAAGTTTCAAACAACATATGCCAATCATTAATGATCTGAAAACCACACAATCAGCATGAAAAGCACAGAATTTTGCCACAAATAATGTATAACCAAAGGTGCATTGTAGACAGTAATGAGCAACAGATGCAAGTTTGTTCTTTCATGTTAGGCATCTTCTCCAACAAATAAAAAAGTAGGAAGCAAATACATCGATTGTGACTTTTTTCCCTTTCAGCCCATAATCTGTAACTATAAATCAAAAACTTCGCAGCCATTATGTCATGGATATAATGTCTCATGCTCATTGTAAATTGTTCATCAGATCACAAGACCTTTTAACAAGATAGCATTCATTTGGTGGACATATAAAAAGCATATAATAGGACAAGCATTGTAAAGAGCATAAAAAAATTCAAGCGCGGGACGGGCCCAAAAAGAAAACCATCTTTGGCAAAACCAATTGAGATTCTACAAGGGATGGCAGACAGCAGACACAATTGGTTAATTCATAAAGATTCCAATCAAGACACTCCCTAGCCCAAATACATATGAAAAACAAAGTATCGCAAGCATCAGGATTTGACAGGTTGGGGGAAAAAACCTGGTGATTCTTAAAACGTTCACTTTAGACACCCAACCTCCACAAGTGCAAATATAATTTCTCTACAACGATTCTAAGTTGTAATTTACCTTTGCTCTTAATGTCTCAATATCAGCTTTTAAGATTCTGTTGTCAACAGCAGCATTATCATACTTGTGATTCATGTCAGAGAGGCGCTTTAACAGCGTAGAGTGTTCAACCCTTAGTTGGCCAACCTATTAGCACCCATATATATAAATATATAATTAAGTTACTATGAAACAGAAAAGGATCAAGGATAAAGGCGAATATTAAATCAAAATGTGAACTGGAACCTGTGTTTCAAGTTCACTCATTTGTGCTTGTTTTCTTCTTCTTGAACGTCTAGCTGACTCTCGGTTAGATAGCATCCTGAGCAACCATCAACACATGAATTGAAAAAGAGCTAAGATTTTTTTAACGTACTATAGTTTATAAACCTCTTTACGGAGAGAATTTGTTGATTTGCTGATATAGCAGATCACAATTTTGTGACAGACCTGTTTTCAAATAAATTGTATCAGGTCAAAGCCTAAAGTTGCAAAAGAAAACTTCCCCCCTCATTCATGAAAGCAATTTGTTTAAGAAATAAACAAGTTTCCATGTCAGGCATATTAGGGTAAAATCTCTTTTGATTTTATTTTGTTTTATTTTATTCTTATTGGTGTAAGGAGAGAAACGTGATTTTCTAATCATTTGTCACTCTAAAGGAGAATAATCATTGACTAAGAAAAAACTATAAGACGACTTAACCACTAAGCTTCAATACCAGCTAATATTACCTAGAACGTGCTAAAACACAGTAGATATGGTGAAAAGAAATGATAGACATTAAACACAACAGAACCGCCTGATACACAAATATTATCATACCTCCTAGCACGTTTTGCATCAGAAGGATCCATGTTGTCCGTGTTTTCCATGTCTCCATCAAGATCATCATCGTCCGAATCCTCCTTTGATGATCCACTTGTTGTTTGCCTACTTTGTGTTACCATTTTCTTCTGTATAGGAGGTAATGCCGGAATGCCGAGAGGCCCCTCATCAGCATCAGTCCGTGCCATTGAGACACCATGACCAATACCTATAAGTGTAGTATACATATAAGCGTTTTCATTTATGCAGAACAAATGATCTGCCTAACCAAGACCAACTCAATTGTTGTCTGATATGTCAGGGCAGCAGCAAGGAAAATAAATCAGCAATACATCACCTACAAATATGCCTATTATCTCATGCGCTTCTATAAATTTTGCAGATTTAAGAAAAGTAATCTTGACATGGTAAAATTCACAAACCCATATGACCTTATACGAACGAGAACTAAGGGTTCCAACTATCAAACCATCAAATTTGTCGAATATAGAAACAACTACCCAAAACATTCACCATGACAATGCAGCATAACAATTGAAGACCATGCTAGGGTTTAAGAAATGAAACCTTCGTCGTGAGCACCAGATCCCAATTGAGAAGGCATCGACGCCTGCAATTGACTCTCAGAAAAATTAGCGGAGTCCCCAGGCTTCACACCCAACGATTCCTGTCAACAAATTCATCAAATTGAACACTAATATACATAGATGTATCATCATGATCCAAAATTCAAGAAGAGCTAGAGCTAGAGAAAGAGATTTATACGCGAGTGAGAGCAACAGCAGCGCAAGCCAAATCAAGCTGATTTTTCAGAAATTCGCGATACTGATCGGAATCCAGCGGAAGCATAGGTACCGCCGACGAACTATCCGACGAAGGAGGATAACGATGATGATGGCGTTGATTATCGGGCTTCTTGATTTCCACGACCTCGTCATCGCCTTCTGGAAACTTCGACGTGGAAGATTGAGACGCCACAGAAGGCGAAGCCACCGCCGTCGTCGCCGGCAGCGTCGGCCGATGACTCGCCGTCGACGTCGTCGGAGTAGAGAACTCCTCAAGGAACCGCTCCAATGCCCACTCCGACGCGCTCCGATTCATCGCCGGAGACGACGACCAATACGGATCGGAGATCTCATCGACCGAGAACACAGAATTCATCGCCGATTCACCGCCGTCTTCTTCTTCGTCCGCCGATTTTTTTTTTTTTTTTTTTTTCAATTTTTGCGTTTGAGAATTTTGTCCGCGATCTCTATTCTCAGTTTTGTGTCCGCAAAGACATTTTTATATGGGGACCACCTACATGGTTTTGTCCGAGATATGATCTGGTGTGCTTTGGACCACGGATACTAATAGGGGGAAAAAGAAAAAGAAAAAGCAAAAGGAAAAGGGCAATTTAAGTGGGGGTCCACCTGCGTGATTTGCTGACAATTAATGTGTCATCATTCGGGATTCTTGAAATAGACGTGTCTCTACACGTGGATTATTGCTCTTGGGCCGTGACCCTACCCACAAGGTTTAATGGGCCTTTGTGTTAATGAGATAGCAAAAGCCCCTTACTCCACAAATGTAAAACGACTGTGGTCTGCTCAGTATGAGACACGTGGCAATTAAATGTGGAAAAGAGTATACTCTCAACTCTTTCTAGTCTTTTTCCTTTTTGTTTATTTATTTATTTCTTTGTTATAGGTCAGACAAGATTCTGTAATCTTATAGGAGATCAAAGCTCAAAGCTTCAGCCTAGTTCAATAGATCAAAGCTTAAAGCTTCAGCCTAGTTCAATAAAAAAAAAAATGGTACCCAAATTTGTCTCTATGTTACTACTTTCACTCGATTTATGTTAGGACTTCAATTTTATTCCTGCCTTATACTATACACATTGTTTTGCTCAGATATACTATACGCATGTCAGTATCATACTTTCTTGTGATGTTATAATTGTATATCGATTTATTCTGTTGAATTACCTTGTGGCCATAACTGCTGTTTAATTTTTTCCCTCTTGGGAATATTGTTTTAGTGGGACTTCTTAAAATCATACGCTGATGTGTGTATGCTTGTGCAAATTGGGAGCAGTACTTGCTCTCAAGGTACTATTATATGCCCCTTCAAAAAAAAAAAAAAAAGGGTTACTATTATATGTAACGTTTGGGCACCAAAAGTGGTTTTGTAGTCAGTAGAAAATACCTGGGCTTGTTGGGCTTGAGATCTTAAACGTATCTATTTGGGGTCTAGAACGGAATTGGGTAGTGACTAGTTTGATGTTTACTTCAGGGGTGAGTAACGTATGCTTTGGTCCCTAAAGTTAAATTTCTAGTTTTGAGCTTTGAACTCCTCAACAAGTCAAGAAGGAAAGATACTTTATAAGTAATGCACAATTAGAAAGCTTTGTCTTATATGAATTTGGCTTAGACTGAAAGTTTTGGAGATGGTTAATTATGTCTCTATTTCTTTTTCCTGGTGGATTGACCATGCCCATATGTTCAATATCAACAAGCTATGCTCTTAATGTAACTTAGCAATTTATTTAACTCAAAAATTTTATTGCTAAACTTAGAGAATATGGCCAACAGAGCGCAAATTCCAACTGGCAATTCAGCACTTATAGCTACGATTGCTGATGAGGTAACAAGAATACTATGGTAATTGGAAATTTGCCCAACCCTTCTTGTCAAACTTTCACAAATTTACGCCCTCAAAAAAAAAAAAAAAAAAAAAAGACAACTTTCACAAATTTAAGGGCGGTTCTAAATGTTCAATGGTTATTCTTTTTTCCTGTTTTGTTGGTTTATATGTTTTTGCTATCTAAATTAAATTTTCCACTTAGAGGAACACATGCAAAATATATTTGCTAAATATGCCATATTGCGATGACAGATAATATATCAGCTCTAAATAATATGTACTGCAATAGGAATAGAAATAAGGGAAGATGAGTAAATAAGACGAGGGTAACAAGGACCGAAAAAAAACCGTCTAAGGAATAGAATAGGACCTCTAGCCAAGGTTGGGTATGTTAATTTTATCAAATTGGGTGAATGAGCTTTCCATTGAAAAGCTTTCTATACTTGGGCTTTCTAACTAAACAAATTACTGAGCTTTTTAAGGAATATCTCTCACATAATTAGCGAAATAAAAAAGAGGTGACTCAATTTTTCATTTTTTTCTCATTATTTTCTAGACATACTATTTCCCTTTACTTGACTAATTAGTAGACATGTCCTAAGAAACTAGATGTATTTTGGGCCATGAAAATAAATATTACCCATTTTATATAGGGTACTGTTGTTGGATTCTGCCAGCTGGAGTGGGTAACATGGACCTGAGAAGAAAGACAAAAACCTTATTGTAGACTCGAGTGTGTTATTTGAACTTCTTAATCTTTGAAATATGGTTTTTTAGCGTAATTCTTTCTTCAGCGTATTCATTCAAATCGATTCTTCATGGTGTTAAAAATCTCTCTAGATCACTTGTTACCTCATAAGCGACTTTTTTTCACTCTCAAAACCACCATCTCACGTAAAACTCTTGCTTATGTTTCTCAGAAACCACCATTAAACAAATTGAAGATGCATTTAAGGAATTCACAACGAGAGATGATATAGCATTAGTGCTTATTAGACAATATGTAAGCTTCTTCTGGTACTAGTTTCTTCTCATTTAGGCCATGTTCGTTAATCCATGAACGGAATAAGTAGGCAGGGAATGAAAGGAAAAAAGAAATAATGAGTGAGAAAGACCACGTTTACTAATCTGTAAAGGGAAAAGGAAACCACTTCCTCTCCATTACAAACTGGTAAACAGTAAACAATGCCCTTAATTAATTAGTTTCTAAAGACATTGCCATCTTGATCTTCAATGTGCAGGTTGCAAATATGATAAGGTTTTCGGTTGATAGCTACAACAAGCCTGTTCCTGCAATTCTGGAGATTCCTTCAAAGGACCATCCTTGTGATCCTGCTCATGATTCAGTTCTCTCACGAGTTAGTTAAAGTACCCGTTCTCTGCTGAATCGGTTGCGTCAGAGAGAGGCTAACCCGTGTTTGGAGTTATAATTTCCCCTCAGTCTTATATATTACTATGTCCTTTTACCTTTATTCATAGACAGGATTGAAGCTGCAGATATATACTATCCTCCTGTTCATGAATTCCAACTCCCATTTGTATGGTGGAAGCATAGCATATGATGCTATGTGCTTTTAGAATAAGAAAATAAATAAATATTACGTTGAGAAACTTGCCGGCTTTAACTTTTCTTGTATACTTTGTGATGAAAAGAAGCTGTTTTCGCCTACTTGGCGGTGGAGCCGCTTTGGCATCGGAGAATTGCGACCAAGAAAACAGCATCTTCTTTTCCACTTCCATCTTTTTTGACCAATATTCTTGGTTCAAAAACGTTGACATTCCCCCATCTGGCTCAACCATCCATTAGATTTTGAAGTACTAAAGCTTGAAGATGTTTGTTGCTTTCCGAGGAGATCAGAAAACTCCTTCGCACACCTATAACTTTAACAAAGTTCATCAATTAAATAAATAATTACTGTTACAAAACTTGATAACTAAACTGTTAGTAGATAACATTTTTTTTTTTTTTTTTTTTGTTCTTTGGCTGGAGAACTGTAGTAGATAACTTGACGTGTCATGTTACTCGCCTTGTCGGAGTGACTTGAGCATTTAGCTCACGTGAGAGTAAATGGAATAATTTATGTCTAGTTAATAACGTTAACCGTGTTGAAAGAATCTAAATATGGTGAAAAGTGAAGCGTACTCGGAAAAAAAGGTTACGATCTTTTCTTATTTCAGTTTCAAATTTCACAACAGGTTCAAAATTCCACTGGTTCGCTTGTTATTTTGAATTGACCTATTGGCAAGTTGTTTTAATTCAAACAAGAGCAGATTTTAAAGATTTGACGAAATTTTCGAGTTCCTTCAAGCCTTCCTCAGGAGATTTTGCTTCGCCCAGCAGCTTCACTATGGCACTGCCAATGATCACACCATCTGCTCCCCACCCAGCAACCTATAATGACCACCAAAGTAACAGGTTGAATATTTATTATTTAACAACAATAATATTAGCAAGTAACAAGTTCGGATAGGCTCTGTCTTACCTGCTTCACATGCTCTGGCTTTGATATACCAAAACCAACGGCTACAGGCTTCGTTGTAGCCTGCAATTTAAAACATGGTGATTTCAGATTTTCAATCGATATTTCCACTATCAACAGATGGGTCATGTTGCACAAAAGATTTGTGTCCCTTACTAATGTTATGAGGAGAATTATACAAAACATTTAGCATTAAAGCTGACCAGGACAAACCTCTTTAATTTCCCGCAGAAGGCCTTCAACACGTCCGCTAACAGATTGACGAGTGCCAGTGACTCCAACTGAGCTCACCTATAATTCAAATAAACACTTGAATTTTCATTATCCCACCTTTGAGGCTCAAAGTTGTTATTTTATTTCCCTTTCCTTTTCAATGAAACATGTTCACAAGCAACAAGTAATAATAATAATAATAGTAGTAGTAATAAAACCCATGACTAGAAGGAGAACTGGGTGAAACCAGTTTTGGCAAGTGTCAGCATTCACTTGAGGTAATACCAACTGATATATCGCTTTTATGATCAATCTTATAAGCTGCAGAAAAACTAAAGGGGAAAAAAGACCGATAAGTCAACCATAGAGAAACCATACCAGGTAGACAAATCCTTCTGCAGCTTCCACAATGGCTTTCATTCGATCAGTCGGAGTAGTGGGTGTTGTAAGCAATACCTTTGAAGCATACAAGATACAAGCAGATTTCAATACCCAACCCAAAAATCAAGTGTAATACGGATAGTGGAAATTTGGAATATTTATGTAATACGGATAGTGGAAATTTTGAATATTTATCTAGAATCTGATATGAATGGGAAAACAAAAGGCCAGGAAGAGACATACCAGTTCAATATTCTTTTTCTGAGCTTCCTTTCGTAAAATTTCAGTTTCTTCTAAAGGAACATCTGGGACAACAAGCCCTACAAACATCATGAAGTGCAATAAGATCTCTAACAAGAATTTAAAAAAAAAAAAAAAAAAGGTATTTGAGCTTTCAAAGAGAGAACAAATTATTTAAATTAACGCATCATACAGTATGTAATTAAGACGGGTGGAGATGGGAGGGGACGGAACTTGTGTCACTCCAAAGCACTAGATCTCATTCATTGAAGGCAAAAAATAAACAAATAAATAATAATAATAATAAAACCCCTCAGGATCTTGTGCATCAGGTTACGCTGATTATTATATCATAACAGGGTTAGGCACAGGCCATCCAGCATTTCTGTAATTGAAATGTCTAACCTTATTACTCACCTTAATATTTTCTCGAATATACTACGAGATTAAAATGACCGGAAAAAAAGGTATCGATATTACAAAAATTTAAAAGATTTGGTAAGGTAATAGATATACAGTACCATGTACACCAACATCTTTTATGGTAGACATGAACTTTTCAGTACCACGCTTCAGAATAGGGTTGTAATATGTGAATAAAGCAACTGGACAAGATAATTGCGGAATCACCTATTCAATCAACAAAATTAACAAGAATTATACAGAATATACCACACAAGAAACGTACTTGTCAAATCACATACACATAATATATGCACATTCCACCTTATACAATTCGTGCATGTATTTAGTGCTCTAATTTAAGGAAAAAAGAATATCAAGGAGAAATTTGCCAATTTTGTTACATAAAACACGTATTCTTTGTCTGAAACATAACTACCATTCTTGAAAAAAGTATTCACTGCCTGCACTACATAGGGTACATAGCAGAAGAAATGTAGCATGACATCGCATAATAGCCTACCTCCTTCAACATCGAAAGAGTTGAATCCAAATTGGTTCCTCTTGCCAAGGAACGTGTAGCTGCAGCCTAAAGGAAATGAGACATAAGTAAGAAACTGAAAACAAAAACAAAAAATAAATAAATAAATAAATAAATTAGTATACTTATGAAAGAAAACATATGACAGAGTTCAAAAAATAACATAATATACAAGGTAACAGCGAAAAAACAATGAGTTGCATAGTAAAACCTGTATAACTGGACCATCTGCCAAAGGATCAGAGTACGGAACACCTAATTCAATTATATCAGATCCACAAAAGTCAAGAACTTTCAATGCTTGCGCTGTGGTCGAAAGATCAGGATCCCCAGCAGTGATAAATGGGATAAATGCCACCTTCAAATTAGAGATTTGATTAACATTCTCGAAAATTATTATTAAGTTTAAGGAACCTGGATTTAAAAAAAAAAAATCCCATATAATCTGAATGTGAACATTTTCATAACCTAATCTAGCCTCCGGCTTTGACCTCCTCTGACAACAATCAACCTCTCTCATAGTTTTCCGTTGATCTTTTTTTTTTTTTTTTTTTTTAATAATTAGCTTTGGTAAGGTAACAAGACTAAAATGGAGACCCGCATTATTACCCAATAGCTAGATTTTTAAAACAAATGATAACATCTCATAACTCTCTTTGAGAAATTCCTTCGAACAGGTGGCGTGCAAGTGCAGCCATAACCGATAACATTTAACAGGCAGCATTAAGAAACAAAACCCAGCAAGAATAACACTCCCATGGAAACTATAATATGAAGAAAATGCAAACCTTGCCCTGCTCCTTGAGCCTAGAGAAAGTTTCAGAGAGACCAACGGTAGGGGCAGTGGCGAGGGCCGCCATTGGAGTAAATCTTTTGATTGAAGAAGTTCGAAGCCGGGAAGGAGCGTTAGGAAGAGAAAACTGGTTCTGGGGTTTCTTCAAGAAGAGGAAGCCATTGGATTTTAGAGCTACAGCCATTAGAGAAGCTATCAGAGCTTTGGCTTCGATAGAAAGAAGAGTGGGTTTTGGACTGAATAGAGAACGAGATTGTCTAGTACCCCGGAGTAGGACAACACGGCCTGTCTAATGATCAATGGCCGTTACATGTGAGGAGTGAGTACGAAGGACACACTTTATAGTATTCATCAAAAAGGACACATTTTTTATTAGGTGACAACGGACACGTTTTATTTTCTTGGTGATAATGTTGTCATTTTTTATGTATGGTCGATTCCTCTTTCTTATTGGGGAAAAACTTGGACAATAATAGTTATTATACTACCCTTTCAAGAAAAAATCTCCCAAAAAAAACGAAAAGGACAAAAATCATTAATTATCCCTTAATAATATAGCCCAAAAATAAAAATAAAAACTAATAATGGTATTAGTTGCAAATCTCATCTTATCTAATTTGAAAAACATTGAATTTGTTCATAGTGAATATAATCATCTCTTAGAAAGAAATAAAAAAATAGTTGTTGTCAAAGTGTTGATTGGGTAGTTTTTTGGGACAATTATGAGTTTTCCTTTATTATTTTACTTTTAATGGATTTTTTCCTTATAATTGAGTGACTCTATCCATATCAAAAAGAAAATAACAGATAACAAACCAAACAAAAAGAAAAACTTGAACGTATCAAAATTCTCTCCGTCCTTTTTCTCTAGCGACAAAATTATCTTATCAGCGTAATTATATGACTTTTAGGAAAGTGAGTTAGACTCGTCTGGTCCACTAACATTATTTCCTTAAAATCTCTTATTTATAATATTCTTTTCCTGAAATGATAGATTGGGTGTTTTAAAAAAAAAAAAAAATGATAGATTGGGTCTTGGATTCACGTATTAAATTCACACCCCCAAAAAAAATGTTCTTAGGAAATATCAAATATCAAAATGAAAATTCTATAACAATAGTATAAAAATTACTTGGGATGATAAAAATTCATCAATTAAGTTTAGTATTCCTAATATTTGTAATTGTCTTAAGAATGGTGATTGTGTAATTTTAAGTAATTTGTATAATTAGAAAAGTGTCATACTAATTTGTTTTAAAATCATTAATGTTACACTAAGTTGTTGCGGTTGGCTTAATTAATTATTTCATCGTTGCCTCCTACTGTTGTTGGGTATGATTTGTTGTTTAATATTTATTATTTTAGTTATTAATCTTAATTAGTATTAAAGTTAATTATTTTATACATATATATTATTTAAAGAGAAATTTAAGTGGATGACCAAAATTTTAAATTTGATTAAATAAATATCCACTTTTAAAATTTTATAGCTAAATGTCCAGGTATATATATTTTTACACTTGGTAGATACACATATCTACCAATTTTAGTTACTGTACTAAAATGCACTCGGTATATAATTTTTTATACTTGGTATATAAAATTTTACACTTGGTTTATAAGCATATATACCGGACATTTTGCTATAACATTTGACAACGGGACATTTACTGGAATTAGACCCAAAATTTGGTCACATTTCTATAAGCCCCTTATTTAAAGTTTAAAAAGGATTTTTCGGTAAGCTCAATGGTCAAAATTAGTATTTGACCTAAAGATAGTATAAATTTATTTTAAATTAAAAAGACAATGCTAACAATAGTAAAAAGGAAAAAAAAAAAAAAAACACAAGGTATAAATAGTTAAAGTGCAACATATGCAAACGTAATGTGGTAAGTATTAAAACGATAAATAGCCAACATCTTACTTCGGAAAACCAACTAATTTTCACAATGACCAGCCAACTTTGGTACGTATCATGTCTCCACCAACCTAAGCTCCATACTTAATTAACTTGTGACATTATTATAAAAATATAAAGTTACAAATCAAAGGACACTAGTAACTACTTCAACATAGGATTAATCGTCGGTTGGGTTGGGTGGGTTATACCGCCCAAACAACTCACTTAATCCATATTCACTTTATAAAAAAGTAACTCATTAATAAAGAATACTTATACAAACTAGACCAGTTAACTAGTCGGGTTAATCAGGTTAACTCGATTTCTTTTTTGTTAGTATTTAGCATCCAATTTCGAGCCAATATCAACAGACTCGTAAAAAGTATGTCTTAGGTCTTAATAGTATTTTACCATTTTAAATTTTCACTCAGGCAACAAAAATATTTTATTTCGCCTGAAATGGAAACTAAAAGTGGGTCTTGGCCAATTCCTGCTCAAAGAGAAATACAGAAAAAAAAAAATATATAGTATATACATATATATGCATCAAAATTACCTTACTATTTAAAGGTAACTACGTGATAAAGCCATAGTCCATATTATATAGTCCATAATTATACAACAACCACAAATGTTAATTGATAAAACCTATTTTGGGATTTTTTCAATTTTTGGAATTAATATTAAGATATAGATTAGTGGTAATTAAGCACAAGATTACCAAGGCTTAAGCTAGCTCACCTAAACTACATGCTGCATGGAGGAAACGACATTGGCTCAAGAAAAACAACACGTAGCATGGCATCAGCTACACATCATTCAGAGCTGTTGCATCCAAGCCCAGACTACAAGTCATTCAAGCACAAACTACATGTCGTTTAGAGATCCTTCTCCTTATGTATAAGCTCCTAACTTTGAATTCAAGTTGTTCTCATAATTCTAGAAATTTCTAGAACCCTCCAATTTATGCCATAAGCTCTTGTAGCCTAAGCACTTACAAGACAAGCTTCTTTTTTCCCAAGAACAAGCTGCTCAAGACCTCTAGAAGTTTCCAGATGCTTCTAACTTAGCCAATAGGAAGCCGCCACCTAGTCCTCTTGTAGTTACAAGTACTTGTTGCCTAAGTACTTCTACATTAAGACTAGTTTGAGCCAATAAAAACTAGACACCTAATCCCTTGTAGCTTAAGATTTCTTGTAAATCAAGGGATAATTTGCTTATAAATAGGTTCTATCATCTCATTTGTAAAGGACAACAATTATTGATTTTTAGCTCATAAAGATACCAATACAATTACTTTTTTTTTCCCTTTTGCTCCCACGTTCTCTCTTTCTCTCTTTTGTATTCATCTTTATCATCATCTCTTGTCTTCCTCTTTAACTCAAAGCTATCAAACTCTTTTGCTTGGCTTTAATATTCGTACTTCAGTAATCTGTGGGTATCGAGCTACTCTCCTCGAACTCTATGCTTGATCTATGGCACAAGTTTAGGATTTCGTCTTCTATCACTATCTTTTACTAATATTTTACCTAACATCTCATTGACTTCTAGTTGACACTATGGTCGGTTTATTCGCCTCCGTCAACTAGACCTCTTTATCATTATTGCATTATTATATTATTGTTATCTCATAAGCTTGTTATCCTAGCAACCACCTGCGTACATGGGCGCTGTGAGAAGTGTTATTGCTTATTACAACCGCTTATCGAGACTTTGATACGTAGTGATAGTGTTGTGATAACACTTACATCTTTATTATTATTACGTCATTATTATTATTATTATTATTATTATTATTATTATATTATAAGTATGTTATCCCTGCAATCGCCAACGTGGCAAGAGCGCTGTGGGAAGTGTCATTTTCTATATCGACTACTCATCACGACTTCGATACATAGACAGTGTTGTGATAATTCTTACTTATGTGCACATTAAGCGAGTCATTTCTACAATTACCAACGTGGGCAAAGGCACTATGGGAAGTGTCGTTCTCTATCTCGACTTCCTACTGGGATTTCGACATGTGGCACGCATTGTAATAGCCCTTTCTGTGTGCACCTTGTGATCTAACCTTAATCTCAATTATTCTCTACTTTGTTTTAATTAATCACAGGTCCCGTTAATTAATCAGAGCTCGAGGTCAAATTCCGAACAAAACCTTACACACAAAATATAATTAAAAGTTCAAAGCCCAAATTCATACACCAATAAATACTAAACAAAACTTAAACAAAGTCCAAAACGTAAATACTCATGAAAAAACTAACATCTAACAATAAGAGAGAAAAAATACAAATGATCATGGATCACAATACACAACCATAGTGACGATGTCCAACATTCTTCAAGCTCAATGTATTCACCAAGAATGTCAATTAGTAGTCTTAACGTTTGTAATGCATGACCCATCGGCTAAAAAATCACGAGAAATATTAGATAACCAAAATTTATTAAGCTAAAAACATTAATGCAAGCACATTAATTTATTAAACTAATGTAACATATTATATGGAGCAACTTGCTCGGAGATCTCCAAAGCCTCAATCTCATCCATATATTGTCTCAGCATTATAGGCTCATTAGACTCACAAGTTAACCAATTTTTTGCGCAAATCAAAGCCTCCACCATCCTTGGGGACAAAGAGCTTCTAAGGACTCAAGTATTCGTCCTCCAGTGGAAAATGCCAACTCAAAAGTAATAGTAGACACCCAAATAATTAATACATCATTTGTTATCTGCAAGACAATGATGTACTTGCAACTAGTTATTCTGCACCATTCTAAGATGTCAAATCTCTCATCCTATAGCAATTACTCTTTTTTATCATTAAGGTAATCGTCAAAATCATTTCTATTTTGCTTTGTATTTACGAATCCTTATTTGATGAGAAATGGAGTGATACTTGAACTTACAGTAATACTTAATAATCTGATCAATTAGAATCTAGTATCAACTAAATTATTTAGAAACTAAGATTTCCCAAAATCTAAAAATGAAATCAATTTAATTTGTTTATTTTGGAGTTAAATTTTTCTACAAACCAAAAAAAGGCGAACAATAGTGATCTGAAAGGAGTTGACAGCCATAGTGACTAAGGGCTAAAGGCAGTTTACAAATCATGAGTGACTGAGTGAGAGACAGAGAGAGTGAGAGAGGGTGGCACTGAAGAGTCAAAGAGTAAGAGAGGATAGTGCCAATGAGTATGAGAGTGAGGGAGGATGGTGTTGGCAATTGCGAGAGAGAGGCTGAGACATGAGAGATGCTAAGTCGCTTATATGAGATCTATATTTTAAGTAGGGTTATGAAATTTCATAATTTTATATATGCATTTGTATATAATATATTTAAAAATAGATAAAATTATTATTATGCTACATTGGTCGGGTCGAGTTATGTTGACCTGCCCCTAACCCGACCAATATTTAATTGGGTAGGTTAACTTTAACCCGAGTTTAGCTCGGTTTAAACTTTTTGGGTTGCCACTATAATGACCCATACCTGAAAAAAAAAAAAAAAAAGAGTAAAAGACAAAAAGACCAAGGGTTCAGTTAATTAAAAAGAGATAATTAAGTAGTTTTAAGACTAGGAAACCATATACGTATCATCTTTTAGAGTCTGATAGAAGAAAAAAATAAATAAATACTCTACAGAGGGAGAGGAGAACAACTAAGAGCTTGGGAGAAGAAGAAGAAGTATAAGAAGATTGATTATTAATTCTCTAAGGTAAAGAACTCCTTCCCATAAATTATCAATCTATTATTTAAGATTTTTGGGATTAATCTATCATCTAGAGTTTAGAATTCTTCAAGCATCTTTTTGTTTCAGTCATGATTCTAGAGATAATTTATATTTTAAATGATCACTCTCGCTGTAAGGTTTAAAACAAGACCAAAATTACGTAATTTAGATGTCTAGATTAAAAGTTATAGATTTTTGAGTTTTTGATCTAAGATGGTAAAATATAATAGAGGTTACGTCTGATTTTTTATGGGCTTTTGATAGTCTAATAAGGCATATTTTGTAAGTTAGAAATTATTTGATAAGCTTTCTAACAGTTTATAATTTATCAAAAACGGACTTATATAGCCTTTCAAAGTGAGTGCTACGAATCTGAAAAAAAATAATTTACAACTCTCAACATTTAGAGCAAAATATGGCAACAACTTGTCTACCTATGGACCTTACAACCATGTTCTTGGCACTTTTAGGACCCCCGTCACTTGTAGAAATTATCCTCCAAGTTTTACAATTTTTAGAATTAATTTTGAATGGTTATAAATTTTTGATATTGAGGTTATGTAAGATAGTGTAGTGAATGTATCGAGTGTGCATGGACAACGGATTAGATATTGTGTTAGGCATGATTTAAGGTACCAATTAAGTATTTAATGTTCATATATAATTCTTATTATAATTATAAGTGTTTGTAGTAGCTAGCAAATTATTGTTGGATTGGTTAGACGGGCGAATAGGCAAGTAATCTTTCGTCTTTATTAATGACTTTTATTTCATCAAAGTTAATTCTTATTGGTTCCTTTTGAAAAATAGATATTTATAAATCTGAAATATTTACTTCAAATAAGTTATTTTTGGATAAAATGTGCTTTGATTGAATTATATTGTATTATTTAAGAAAATATGGATCAGGCTTATGATTGTTATTGTTGTTGAATAATTTGAGAGTTTATCACTTTTTTGAAAAAATATGAAAATTTTTCTAAACCATATTGAATATGAATGTGTTAAAATGCTCTTTAGTTGACTATGTCATATGGACCTATTTCGCAGGGGTTAAATGTAGATGGTATATACTGAATGTGAATCTAGCTACATGGGTTAAATATAGTAAATATGGACCTAACTATAGGTATTAAATATAATAAATGTGGAGCTATCTATATGGGTTAAATGTAATAAATGTAGACCTAGCTGCATAGATTAAGTGTGTTCACAGTCATCCAAAAATGATAGAGTAGAATTTCAAAGTATTATTAGTTATTAGTTATCAAATGAGATTGAAACTTTAGGTTTGAAATCTATTATTTTTGTAAATTTGTTTCTGGCTAATTTCACCTGTTATCTTGAAAGGTATTAATTTTGAAATTGAGTTGTTCAGAAAAATGTTTATGAAAATTTTCAAATGGCATATGCTTGATCTAACTAGTAAAAATTATTATTTACTTACTAGACTGTCGAGCTCACCATTTTATTCTTTAATCTTTTTTAGATTCTGAGAATAGTCAATAAGTGGAACTCGTATTTGGAAGTTGATCATTTGAGAACTTGAATCTACTTTTTAGAGTTATTATCTTGTTTAATTTCTATTATTATGACGTTGGTTATTTGAAATATATTGGGTTATTGTAATAGTTTTAATTTCTTTTGTTTTTATAGGATTTAGCAAATTATTATTAATGGTTTAGATTGATTGGTATTTTATTATGATGAGATATTTTGAGTGTTAAAGGATTTATTTGGATTTATTATAATGATTGGATTTGAAGCTTTTCGTGTCTATGAAGTTTATCCTTATCGGTATGTGGCGATTGTCATGTCCTTAATCTTGGGGCGTGACAGCTACAACCTACTTTCAACACTCCAATAAAGTACTCAAGCTTAACATGTGAGCTCGATAGTTAGTGTTAGTTATAATTTATAAAAAATATGATAAAATCAAAGATGAGCGGAAGTATGGAAAACAAAAAAATTTCTGGATTATAGTTTTTCATAAAACCTTTTAGAATCTTTGTTATGATCTAAATACAAACAAAGGAGATTGTACCTCAACCAATGAGTCTTTCTTTCTAAGCACCAAGCTTGAAACGATAGAGGTGTGTGGGCAATCGATCTTGATAAACGCCAAGTAAGTCTAAGAACTCCATTAGCCTCTAATGGTGGCTACAAGAATTTCTCTCTCTCACTTTTCTCTTAGTTTTTTGTTCAGCTGCTTAACTAATATTTTAGTCAAAACTGAATTCACACAGAAAAGGTAGTGGCTGTAAAGGCCCATTACCTTTTTAGCCTGTTTCTCTTTTTGTGTAATTGCCCATAAAACAGTTTGAGCCTAATTTAACTCATCTTATGTAACCCAAGATATTGGTATAGATTAGTGATCCAAATGAATCTATTTAATTAAAGCTTCAATAGACAAAGGCTCAGTTCTAATTAACTCTTAATATAAGTAGGCTTCTACTATTAGTTATAGATTTATTTCACTAAAGGTCTAAACTATACTCTTGAATTAAATAAATATCACAAGACACTTTATAATTAAAATTATGTCCATTAGATGATTAACATTTGCCTGTGAATCCCTATATGAATACCAATAGTTGGAACTAGGTAAAATTATCATTCTGCTCTTCCAATTATATCTTTCACTTCCTTGATACAAGACTATATCTAATGGATGATCAGACTTACAGAAAGTCTTCAATTAATAAAATAACTAATTTATTAATTATTTAGCTAATGTTTAAATCATCCACACACCTATAACTCCTCAAGACAGTATTCACTTAGTATTCACTTCTCTATATAATAGAGTTGTGGATTACATATCTACAAGCATATATTCTCAATGCCCATAATAATGTATTTCTAAAATGTGAAGGCCGAGATCGTTAATTTCTTGATCTGTATATTTTAATATCTCAAATAATACAAGTTGTAAACTCGAGTTCATCACTTTTTTAAGATTAAAAAAGGCATGCGTTAATTATCAAGTTTGTGAGAATATGTTATTGTCAACAATACTTATTATAAGAACATATTTCATATGGTTTTTGTTCAATATTTACGCACTAAAAGTTTTTGCACATGATCATACCCATAGAGATTAAGACACATTATAAATGCACAAAGTCTTGCAACATGATCCAAGAAAAGTGTTTGGCTTTTTTTATTAATTGTGAACAATCTTATTTGATTTAACTAGAGATTGTATATCTTAACTTTAATAAATAACTTTATTAAAATATTTCTCTAGTGAATAAATTATAGAATCTTTTGACATTTACTATTGTACCAATGATCAAAACATTATTACAAATACTATGCATGAATATCACTTTATTAAATATCCAAAATATTCAATAAATATCCATAAATAATAAATATTTTTAGGGCATAATCCTAACAGTTAATACATATAAGGTAAGAGATGAGTGCATATGAGCTCGTTAATTCTGAGCTTGACAACTTAGACTATCACATGAGTTCATAGGACTCACCTTTGAGCTAAACACCTCACACCAAATAAGAATCAACTTAGTACAATCTAACCTACATAAATTGATCCAATCTAATCTATTAAGTACAGATTCTACACATGTACAAATTGGATTTGATCGAAATTCTAAAATATGCACTTTTACTGATTGGATACACATTTCAACTTGAAAGTATCCAATCCAATCAAATTCGCATTTGATTTATATATAGATAATCCGTAACGTATAGTTATATTTATTAAACTTTTATTTTTATAATTTATAAATGATGTTATTATACATTTTTTACATTTATAGTTATAGGTTGGTTATAGGTTGGTTACTTTGTTTAATCTTACATTAAAAGTGTTGTACTTGTATCTTAAGAAAAATATTGATAAAATGATAATTAGCAAGCCAAACTTGAAAAAAAAATAGCAACATTGTGCTACACATGAATAATAATAAAAAAATAGCATAAAGCCTAATAATATGAGCTTATTAAACTTGCCTAAATAGCCCATAGAAAAATAACTATAACTGATTTAATTCACACATTTGCGGATTAGATTGAATCAGTTGATTTTTTTTATTTTTTATTTTTGAATTGAACTAGACACATTTTCTGAAATGACTTATGTACAAATCATATAGAATATCAAAAATATTGCGATATCGATTCGTTGAATACTCTTAAAATGAACTCGTAGTCATAGATGAGACCCATGAGATTAATACCTTTAAGCTCAATATCTAATATCTATACCTTATTAACTCAATACTTGATATGATCTTATCGACCAACCAATTAAAAATATCAAGTTTTGGGCACAACTCATGAGTTCCATCGTTCACTCTCATATTAAGCTTAGACATACGTATGTCCAACTTGAACATTCGCCAAACAGAGTAGAGGCTTCACAAAGTTTGTAACTTCCACGTCCAACAATTACGTATCCATGAGAATTATGTCGAATACTTTAATCACCAAGCATTGATAAGTCTCTTAAGCTTGCAAATATTCTTTCAATTTCATTTTACGACTCTTATGTAAGCACCAAGGTGCTTTGGTTGATACCACACTGATATCACAAGCTCTTATTGCTCTTGCAGGCATTAAGAGCAACAAGAGTTCGTCATCTTCGACTAAGAAATGAAGTTGACGAAAATTAATGTAAATGTTGATGTTGTTATCGAAAGAAGCCTAGCTAAGAAGAAGCAATTGTGGTAGGAAGATGATATACAAGTTCGTTTTTAACAACTTCCCGATAAAATTTAAACTACTAAGAAATCTCAATTTTACAGAGTTAACAACACTTGAAAGTTGAAAGTTGAGCTATAGATATTAGCGTTTTATGTCAAACCAAATAATTAAAAAAAAAAAAAAGGAAAACAAAAAACAAAAAAAAAAAAAAGAGGAAATGTCATGACCATGTAATTGTTTCCAAATAGAGGCCCCTTTTGTATAAGGCGACATATCTTAACTAGGATAAAGCCACCTGCCCTTTTTCGTCTTCTCTTCGTGTAATCGCTCTCACTACTCTGCGAATTCAGAATTCAATTTTATTTATTTTACAAAAAAAAGAAAAAAAAAAAAGTAAAGAAAAAAATCAGAAGCGAAAGCAAGCAAGAGCAAAAAAACTCAACTCAACTCGGACATCTCCCTTGTCTTGATTTCAATCCCTTCTTTCTTGCATGTCGTAGATGCTCTTACAAACCCCTAACTCGCCGACCCAACTCAGCTCGACTCGACTCGGCTTCTTCACTCCCCATGGCCAACAACCCCTCTGAAGCTCCCGCCGACGATTTCCTCGAGCAAATTCTCGGCTTCTCCACTTTCGCTTCCGCCGATAGCAACTTATCGGGAACCGACGGAGGCCTCGCCGGGCCACATGGGGGTCCGATGATGCTCCAGCTCAGCTCCGGCGACGGCTCCGGCCATATACCCGCTGTTGGCGGCGGCGGTGGCGGTGGGTTTCATGGATCGGTTTTCCCTCTGGGGTTGAGCTTGGAGCAGGGGAAAGCAGGGTTCTTGAAACCCGAGGAGGCATCTGGGAGTGGGAAGCGGTTTCGTGATGACGTCGTTGATGGTAGAGCTTCGACTCTGAAAAATGTAAGAATGGAGTTATTGCTTATTGCATTTTTTTCAATTTTTTTTTTTTAAAAAAAAAAAGCTTGAAGTGATTGAATTAGGGAGAGAATGAAGCCGTACTGTTTTTGAATCAGGGAAGTTTTATTGGAATTAAGCTGAATTGTACCCTCAAGTTTGAGTATTGGAGCTACTTGGGATTAGCTTGTTTCGGCTTAATTCTCTGGTTTTGACCAAAATTTTATTGTTTGAAAGCTAAAACACAAGAGGGCACGTCTTGTTTGCTTGAGAGAACTAGTATACAGTATTCTTTTAACTGTGAAAAAGGGCATTCTGGAAAGGGTTTGGGAAGAGGGGGGCAAGCAAATTAAAGCATGTAAAAAGTCATGGTTGTGCTTGTGCATAAGAATTTGATATGGAGCAAAGTTCGAATGCTTTATACATGGCTTTCTCGGCATAGGTAGTAATGAATATATGTGAGAGAATCCATATGATTTTTCGGATTTTAACTGCAGAAATTAATCTCAGATTCGTGGGATAGTCCAATGTGAAGAAATAGGGTTTATGGTTCTTTTCAACTCCTCTTTTTTTTTTTTTTTTTTTCCGTTTCCAATGGATAGTAGGTTTTCGATAATAAGAATTATTTTGAGGGTTACCTTACTGATGTTCCTTTAATCCTCGGCACCAGCAAATATATTTCCACTATGTAGTGGAGCCATGGAAGTAGCAACCAAAAATGAATTTACCGCGTTCTTTCTGAAATGGAGTTTGATTATTAAGTTTCTTTGACTACTCTTCGACACATATAAGCGTTATGACTCTCGAGCTGATACGGTATTCACAAAATTTTAAAGTAGATATTAAATATTCCTATTTCAGTGTCAACAACCTATTGAAACTTAGCAGATGGGTAAAAATTAAACTAACATACTTTAAAGAAACTAGCCTGTCTTCCTCAAGCAGTTGTTCTGTGTGATGAAATTGCTTGGCTTTTGCAGGTTTTTCATGGCCAGCCAATTCCTGCTACTGTAGCTACTGCACCTCATCCACCAGCAATGCGACCAAGGGTGCGGGCCAGACGAGGACAGGCTACAGATCCGCACAGCATTGCTGAGCGGGTAAGAGTGATATAAGATAACAGCTCATGGATAAGTTAGGGATACAGAGTCCCGGCTGTGACTTGATATTATTTACTTTTTATATTTTGTTCATTATTTTTCTCTCTTATATTATCAAATAATCATTCTTGATTTTCTCTCTTTTCTTTTTTTTCCCCTTTTGGGTGCAGTTGCGCCGAGAAAGAATAGCAGAACGAATCAGGGCATTACAGGAGCTGGTTCCTAGCGTTAACAAGGCAAGTATTTGCTTTTCATGTAATTATCTGATATTGGTGGTTACATAATGGGTTTGTTCTCATCCTAAGGAGTTATAATAAAGCTGTCTCTTTTTTAACCATGAACATCATAGCTTACTCCCTTAAGCTGAAATAAATTGGGAGGGAAGGTGCCTGTGGTCTTTTCTGAGAAATTTTTGCATGCATGTGGTCTATGGACAAAAATAAAATTCATAACACTTGGAACAATATCATTTTTGTGTGTGTTGTATGTCCATATTGGGTCAAGCTTGTTGGTGCAATGTATCCTTTTGGAAACATGGTTGAAACTCGAGTGATTTGTAGAAGCTCTTATGTAATGTATGGAGATGGTTTGGAGAAGCCAACTGTAGTAATGTTTTAACCATCATCATTTCCGTGCTTCCATTGCTTATAATCATCTTGTTTATGCAGACAGATAGAGCTGCCATGCTTGATGAAATCGTGGATTATGTCAAGTTCCTAAGGCTTCAGGTGAAGGTGAATAACTTTTCCGATTCTGTACAGGTTATGTAGTTGAGCTCATAGGCTTCGTGAAACCTTAATATACTGTTTCCAAGAACCAAGAATGTTAGCTCTTTAATCGTTAGTTACTTTCTAGAAATATTAAGCTTCAGATGTCGGAATAGAGTCCTGCCCTCTCAATTACCATTTGGAACTTTGTTTGTCCACTCCCTTCATTTTTGTAGCTGCCTATAATCAGTGCTATCGGAATAGAGTCCTGCCCTCTCAATTACTTATTGAGTATATTCTTCTGACGTTGTAGCTGCCTAGCCAGTGCTATCTGTTCCCAAAATCCCTATTCCGCTTTATCTAAACATCTTCTGTTAACTTCATTTGCAATAAAATACACTAGATCAGGAACATGATGATCATCATCGTGGTTAATACCGCCTCACTTCAGTTATGTTTGTATGACACCATAGTGGGTAGATTTTTTTTTTTAATTATAATAAAATCTAGAGGCTTTGAAGAGCGTTTGGTCAAACAAATGAGAAATGGCTGTGCTGATTTGTGAGAAAGGTAGGGCAGGATAGCGATGGGGCTTAGTTTCAATTCCGACAATCATTTTAGAAAAAGAAAGGTGTTCAGTTCTTTTTTGAATATTTTACTCTTCTACTTTACAGGTTTTGAGCATGAGTAGATTGGGCGGAGCTGGTGCAGTGGCACCACTTGTAACGGATATTCCACTATCGTCAGTTGAGGTATTAAATATAAAATTTATGAAGTTGCTGTAAGTTTTATTTCATTCCCTAGCCCATTCAAAAACTCTCTCCCCCCTTCTCGCTACAGGAAGAAGGTAGTGAAGGTGGTAGAAATCAACCAGCATGGGAGAAGTGGTCTAACGACGGTACTGAACGACAAGTCGCTAAGCTAATGGAAGAAAATGTTGGGTCGGCAATGCAGTTCCTTCAATCAAAGGCTCTTTGCATCATGCCCATCTCACTAGCCTCAGCGATCTACCATTCCCAACCACCAGACACCTCTAGTGTTAAGCCTGAAGCAAATCCCCCTTCATAGACCTCTGAAAAGGGTATATGACTTCCCTAAGTCCCAAGGGAAAAGAAAAAGAGGGAAAAAAGAAAAAAAGAAAAAAAATGAGTAGATGCTCCTGGGTCCCACGGCTTATTTGTCCTGTTCTAACCCCCATATTTAGTTGCTTCAAAATGCAATCAATGTCAGATGCCATAGTTCTTGCTTTTCCCTTACTTTCAACCTCTTTATTCAAAAGAGGGTTCGATGTCAATGCCCTAAAAAATGCAAGCAGGCCCTTCCTGCCTTGCCAAGTCCAAGTAAAGGAGAAGAATTGTCAAAGCTCACTTGATATGCTCTTCTTTTTTGTATCCAATGGTGGGGATAGTGGGAAATGATGGAAGCACTTTGTTAGTGGGGCTCTCATTTTTGGTGTAGTGGGTCGTGGGACCTCTTAAAAGCGATAGAGGAGTATATATGTCATATGTATTCATATATATATATATATATCTTTTTTTTTTTTTTTCAATAAAGTGATGTATCTTAGACGAATGTAATGCCAAGGTGAAATGGATAATGGTTGCTAGTTTGAAATGTTGGGTGTATCAAGTCCAGCTGAAAATCGGTAGTGCTGCCTTTTGGTTTAGGGGGTCCATTTGCCTGTGTTTAGACTTCTTTTTATTAATTCTTCTCAACAATTATTGGTGGATATTAATGGGCGAGGCCGATCCCGGAAGGGTACTATTTTGCAGGCTACTTGAGCCCAAAGTCTTTTGAAAAACTAAATTCATGCCTGCTTAACAATGCAATATTGCTGTATAACGTGTATCATCAGTTCAACTTCTCCTTGGGTGTAAGTTGGCTGTCAATTTTGAACACGATATGATAACATGTTTTGAAATTTATACATTTAGTTGACACAAAATTAAAACGATTTTAGCAAGATATATTATAAATTATTAAAACTTCAAAGAAAATATTTTTAATGAATTTTGTGTAAATAAGATGAAAAATAATAAGCTAATGAGCTAATTTATTTTAATAAAGTAAAATTAAAGTGAATTAATAAAGTAAATGAATACTTATAAAAGCGCTCTCTTCTTCTTTGTAGCCTCCGCAGTTCTGCTTCCTCTTCCCGTCTTTTAGCAGGTGTCTCCCCTATAGCGGTATGAGTTTTTTCACTTCCTCTTTACTTTTCTTTCCTTTTATTTTCATTTTAATAAGTCCTTCGCATATGTGAAGGTTTTGTACCATAGATCTAGATGTTTCATCCTACCTGATTCTAGATCTGTGTGAGTTTTGTTGTATTTTACGTTTTTTTTTTTGGTATTTTGTTGGTATTCTTTCATATTTAAAGCTTTTGAGAGCTGGATTTGAAAGATCTTACCATATGGCATCTATTAAAGAATACCTTCAAGGATCTGCTGTGCATTTACTGATGTATGTCTTTAAGAATTTACTGCGGCGTTTACTGATTGACGCCTTCAAAGAGTGAATTGGTAGCTATAAAGACTGGCTTAGAGCTTGTTGTCTCTAGAGGTGATGGAATTTGTTGGTATATTTTTTGCTGAACTTATTCATACACCTCAGTGGACTTACTCCCACACATATTAATTGTGGAAAATTGATGTAATTATTTTTCTCTTGGGTATGGTGCACTTTTTCACCCTTTGTTTATTGCTTGTATTTGATAGTTCCGTTAATTAATCAACATTTAATATATCCCATGAGCAATTTCATTTTAATAATAATAATAATAATAATTATTATTATTATTATTATTATCATCATTATATTTAGAAGTGTTGTCACATCAATTTTAATGACTTTTTTTATTAAACAGATAATTCGTGATAACATAAAATTCGCACGATATAAATGGTCAATACGAAATAACACAAATTAACAATACGTAATTAGGTAATAAAATGTTTATTAAAAGTACAAGATACACCAGAAATTCGTCTTGCCACAACAGCTGCTGTAGAATAAGTCTCAAAAATCTTTAAAGCGAATTCTTCTCCAAGTTTGTGGGCTTTTGACAGCAGCTAAAGAAACTCTTTTCATATTTTTCCTCTTTTTTTTTTTAAAAAAAAAAACAAATCTTTTTAATTATTGTACTATCCGAACCCCTCAACTAAGTAATCACGTATATCTCAGTGTGCTCAAGTTCTTGCAGTATAGACTCTGGTTTACCAAAAGTCAACTGGGGTTAGCTCAGTTGGTCCAAGGTTTGAGGGTTGTGTGTGTGTGTTTGGGGGGGTCAGGGGTTCAAACCTTGGTAGTGTGTGTGTGTGTCATTTTTCTTTAATTTGTAGTAAGTGGTGGTCATTAGTTAAGCCCCACTTTTTTTTTAAAAAAAAAAAAAAAGTTCTTGCAGTATAGACAAAAACCAAGAGAAATTATCTCAAAATTTATTCATGCGATTTACCCCTACAATTATAGGCAAAAACCAAAAAATAAAAAACAAAAATAAATAATAAATAAATAAAAATCTCATTCTTGACTGAATCTTAAGAGAAAACGAAATCCTTGAACTATAACTTTTATAGCACTATGCACTCTGCAATCGTGATCATTAATCTTGCGGTTACAAAAAATACCCTATCGTGGGGACAAAGGTGGAGGTCTTACCGTAGTCCCCTCCTAATATTCAAGCATATTACAGCTTGTCAAATATAATCGAGTGTTAAAACAAATTTAATGGGAAACCTCTTAACATTCCGAACTTTTGTTACTCACAACATAGGTGTACAATTTTGCATATGTGATGGTTGAGGAGCTAGTGTAACACTCGTCGTATTTCAAAGTATACACGAAAGAAAACGATACTAGCTAACAAGCTGTTTAACTAAGCTCCAAAGCAAAGTTTGCAATTAAATCTCTGTTTAACTATGAATATCAAAATATGCCAAGTATTACACAAGTGCATAACAATAAATGTTCGATAATCCATTACTAGTTAATCCAGGTCCGAATTCCTCTTCATCTTCCATAAGACTTATTTATGAGAGAGTTAATACATGCTTCTCATATAACTTCTAACATAGCCCTCGTTGGTCACCTAGTTAAAACATGTGATTTTTTTATTTTTTTTTTCATTAGCAACTATAAATGACTCCACATCTCAAAAACCACCAGAATTTATTAACATCAATAATAATTCTTTCTCGGCTCATACTTCCTAATTTCCTAAGGTTGACAATTTTAAGACTATTCATTTTTTTTAATAATTAATAATCATAATAAAATGACTACTGGTCATAATGAAATAACCAATCCTAAAAATGTCATTCGGCCCAAAACACTACTAGTCCTGTCCATTGGCATATGGACGAATCTAGGAGATTTTTTTTTTTTTTGTCCAAATGACCTTTTTATGATCATTTTTAAAAATTTGAGTCATAAAAATTCGTGACTAGTCATTCAGAGGTCACAAAAGGCCATAATTTTTTATGACTAGTCGCTAAAATATCATTTCAAAAAATAGTCCCAAAAAAATGTAAATTTTTGCCCAAAGTACTCCTACCTATGTCCAAAGGCCTTGTCGATTTCCCCACATTTTACCAAGAGCTTCCCAGGGCCAAATTTCAGGTTCAAGTTTAAGAAATGGTTTTTTTTCGAATACTATTAAAAAATGGTCAAATTTATCAAAACATTATGCAAAAGGCCGAGTTAGTTAAAAAAAAAAAAAGGCAAAAATATACCTATATATATAGAGATAATATAAAAAGATAATTTAAAAAACCCACCACTTTTAGGTTTTTATCCAAAAAAAAAACCATACATTTTCATCAATATCAAATAAAATCTTTTATTTGTGTTTTCTGTCAAATTTCGCCTGATCCACATATAAGATCAAAATTTGAGTTAAAATTGTTGAAAGCGAATATTTTTAACTTTTGAAATCAAATAACAGAATTCGAAAAAAATTTTTTTTGTTGTGTTTGAAAGCTGTCACTGGTGAATTTCTAAGAGATTACAGATCATTTTTCAGTCTAGATTGGTTACCTTATGGCTATTTCTGTAGATGCCAATAGATAATTTTAAAGAATAAAAATATTTTCGCAATAATTTTAAACTCCAATTTTGATTGTATATGTGAATTCAGTAAGATTTAATAGAAAAATACAAATAGAAGGTTTTACTTGATATTAGTAAAAAAACGTGAGTTTATTTTTTATAAAAGGCTAAAAGTTTTTAATATTGTCCATGTATTACCATAATCCAGTAGGTATTTTTTTTACCTATATATAGGTATTTTTTTCAACCGTAGAATCATATTTTATCTAATAGCTATTATAATTTGAGTAGTTGGAAAAAAAATTAATACAAATAAATACACATAATTTAATATATATTTTTTCTCTACCTTTTACCATGAAAAGATGTGCGTGATGGATTTTAATTAGACAAAATAATACTTATAGATAGGTAAAAAAAAAAAATGTTAGATTGGTATCCATATATATATATTAGTTTATCAGTTGGGATCTTATAGTAAAATAACCGAATTTCGAGTTCAATTTAAGTAAATATCCGTTTTTTAAATGTTATAGCAAAATGCCTTGTTTATATACCAAAGGTAAAATATTATATACCAAACATAAAAATTTATATACTAAGGACATTAATTGAAATTAGTAGATTATATACCAAATATAAAAATATATATACCTAAATATTTAACAAAAATATATATACTTAGATATTTAACTATAAAATTTTAAAAAAATATTTACTTAATCAAATTTAAAATATTAGTCATCTACGTAAATTTCTCTTATTTTTATATTTTGGTTTGTGAGGAAGTAGTAGTTAATTTTGGACCACATCCCCATTGAGCCCAAACAAGTAGTTTCAGCCCAACTAAATTTGACAGAACAGAGAAAAAATTAGGTGAATACCACTTTTTTTTCCTCATTAATTAAATCTACCACCATACCACTTTTTTAAATGAATTCTTGACGATCTTGACGGATTCTTGACAGATTCTTAATGTTAGTGATAATCTTGACAGATTCTTGATGGATTCTTGACGAATTCTTGATAGATTCTTGACTAATTCCCTCCCAAAAGTGGTAGAATCTAATAGTGGTGGTAAATTTAGTTAAATATTTGAAAAAAGTGGTAGTTGTCTACTTAACCCCAGAACAGAACGAACCAAGGCCCATTCCAACTCTCCTGCTATCATTTCCAAGATAAGCGCTCCCTGCATCTGCAATACATACGATCCAGTTTGGCGCGTAGGCTTAGGTAAAAGCTCGCAGCAGCAATGGCAATGGAGCAAGCAATAGCATTCGCATCATCGTCATCATCATCTTCGACCACCAACGTGCTTTTCGTCTCTCAAAAACCTCTTAAGAACAACCATTTAGTCACCACCCGATTGGGCTTCCAACGCCGCAGTTTCAAATGCTCTGTAGAGTACAGCAACAGCAACAGCAACAACAACCACAACCACCAGCACTACCACCAGGTGGCGGCGACTGCAGCGGCGTACCCTAGACCGGCGGAGATTCAGTGGAAGAAGGAGCTGTGTAACACGGTGCACCTCATCGGCGTCGTCGGCGTTCCCGTCGAAATCAAGCACTTGCCCTCCGGCAAGGTCGTCGCTTGGACGCGCCTCGCCGTCAAGAAATCTTCTACTGATACTTCATGGTAACTCAACTTGGAATTGGTTTATTGGAATTTAAATTATTATTTTTTATTTGATTATATATAATTTTGCTTTTTCTCTTTTTTTTTTTTTTTTCCTGAAAAGTATATAATTTTGCTTTTGAATTAGATGAAAAGTTTGCGTTTTGGGACTAATTGAATACTTTAGCATTATCGGAACACTGAAGAGTCAAGTACTGTAGTTGGTTTTTGTTTTTATGGGGCCATTGATGTTAAATGATGTTCTAACTTTAAATTGGGGTTTAGGGAGAAATAGCTAGAACTTTGTGCTTTAGATTGTTGCAATTTAGGCCATAATTTGTGCTTGCTCTGGTGAAGTTGGTTTTACCACAAGCTAGAGTTTTTATTGGATTTTTTAATACATATATATATATATATATAAGGGTGAATTTGGGAAAATGTTGGTGATTGGGAAGTGAAGAACATAAAAGGGTAATTGCTGGAGAAAGAAGAGTTGTAAAGAGAAGGTTTGACACAATGCTATGAATGCCTCGCAATTTTGTTTGTTTTTGTCTTCTTTTCACATAAAATAGGAGTTGAAAAAGAAGGCTTGATGAAAATTTTAATGATTTTAAAATTCAAGGAGGAAATGGATTATTTGAATAAATAAAGGAATAATTGAATAGAAAAGAGGATAACAAACCATAAAATTGAGTTGATATTCGACCATCTTTCTCCCTGAAGGCAGTCCAAGTAGCTCTTATTACTTGATATGGTGTAGTGAACAGGAAAATAAAATAACTCTCTTTGTTGTAAAGATTACTTATTTGTGCTAGCGAAACCCAAATTTGTTAATATTTTGACAATGCTTCAGTGTGAGAGATAACGGATGGGTATATTAGAAAGCTCAGACTCTGTTTCCCTATCTCATGAGAATTCTATACCTTTGCTTTTTGCAAATAATTATTAACCTTTCATTTTAGTGCTAAATTAGCATAATGACATTCTTTTGTGTGCTCCCATTGATCTACTTGTTAAGATGTTACTTGTTAGATGTTCCTGTTAGGACAGGGATTTTGAGCACTTCTTTGCTTGATAAGTTGTTAATTTCAGGATCAATTTGACCTTTTGGGATGAGTTAGCACAAGTTGCTTTTCAGCACGTACAAAAAGGCCAACAAATATATGTTTATGGACGTCTGATATCAGACACAGTTGAAAGTGATGATGGGAAACAGCAGACGTACTATAAGGTTTTAAGTTTATCGCCTTTTCATCTCTCAGTATGTGACTTTATACATTCACAACCTTGATCAAATAGATAATGGTAGTCTTTTCATTTCCTCTAGGTGGTTGTTCAGCAACTGAATTTTGTTGAAAAGAGTTTCTCATCAGGGACCTTGTATGACCGCGGCGGTTCTGATTCCACAATACCAGGCAAGTCATATTTTTTAGCAAAGTCGTGATAAGAGCTCAGGTGCTTGAAATCTCATACTATTATCTGTATCAACTTCTAGCAGCTAGGAAGCTTGGAAACAATGCTGCGAATAGTGATGAAACAGTAGAAGAACTATGGCAAGCCTTCTTCGCTAATCCTGTGGATTGGTGGGACAATAGGAAAACCAAGGTACGCTAATAAGGTTGCAGTGGCCTTGGGCTGCGTGTAGAAAGATCATGAGAACAATTATCAATTTTAGTTGTGATCAAGTTTTGATACCTAAAAATAATAAGTGGTAAGTACCTAATATATTGAATTATTGAAGATAGATAAATATGAATTTCCTTTTGTTAGTTTGGTTTATAGACGATTCTTTATCGTGGCATATGTTATTGGAAAATGGAATGAACTGCTGAAGCTAATGTTTTCATGCTAAGTATATGTCATGCTCCATTTGTCATGAAACTGAACTTATTGGAACAAAAGGCTGTGTTACTTAAGTTTTGGAATCCTTTAGCAAAACAAGGTTGTAACCTTGTTTTGACTTCTGTTTTGTTCATTTTGAACTGAAAAAGGATGCCATGTTCCGTTCTCTTTACCTTAATGCTGTTTCTTCCCATTCCAGAGGAACCCAAAATATCCGGACTTCAAACACAAAGACACTGGAGAAGCCTTGTGGATTGAAGGCAGGTACAATCCGCCATGGGTGAAGGCCCAGCTTGCCATTCTAGATACAAGAATGGGGTCCCTTAATGATCAGCATAGCAGGATGGAGTCAAACTTGGTGCCTGGAGATAACTTTTCACTTTTTTAATTAGTTATGATATTCACAGTTGTTGACTTGTTTCTGTGCCAGTCTGTAATTCGTTGTACAGGGTATAAGATATAACCTTTTAGATAGAGATTTTTGAAACCAAGATTCTGGATAGGTTTGGTATCTGTGTTCTTATTATGTATTGCAAATTTTACTTGGTGTGAAGGGATCATGACCCTCTTCTTTATGTCTTGGCTAGCTCTATGAACTTGTTAAGTTATATGATTTAAGATGATGCCGGTATAATCATAATTAAAAGAGGAAAAAGAAAAAAAAAAAAAAAAAAAAAAAACTCGAGTTGTTATAATTGTTCATTATATTTTGAAAAAGATCTGCTACCTTGTTGGGCTGAAGAGATTTTAAAGAATTTTTAGGTTTCATTAATCTATAAATTGGCTACGATTCTGTAGATGATTGGTTGAAGAATAACTTTATCTTGGAGAATTTCACCAAATATGTCGAACAAGTTCTGTGAAGTCTGTTAGAATATTTTCTCTTTATCAAACCTGGAAGTATTTTCTTCAATATACGAAACTTTTAAAAACTATTATCTTGGATCATACATTTTCTGTATTGTAATGATTATATTCCATTCTACAAATTAAGCATCTTGAATTTGTCAAATGAAAAGTACTTTATGGAAAGTAGACGATTTTTTGTTTCTTTATTTGGGTTTTCAAATGGTGTTGTTGCTCGAGTTAAACAGGTAAAGATTCAGTTTTCTTCCAATATGTCTCTTGATCGTGTTTGGAGGCTTTTGGATTTTCTTAAAAATAAGTCAAACTGTCAAATCCTGGTTTTATTTAGAAGATCACTTCGACGTCCGGTGATTCGATTGTCAAGAATTTTAGGACTTGTTTGGATTTACTTTTAATTTTTTGTTTAAATAAATTGAAAACAAAAGTAAAAATTTTGTTTTGATTTTCAATTTTTATAAACAAGAAACATGTTTGACAAACTTTATTTTACTATTTGTTTCCAAAAACAATAAAGTGCAAATAATGATAGAAAAAGTCATATAGACTTATATTTGTGTATGTATATATATATATATACTTGTGTACAAATATTTATATATTCTTTTATTTTTGAAAATTGTTTAAAAAAATAAAGGTATTAAAAATTTTTTGTTACCACTTTTTTTAAAATTTTTGATAATAATTTTTAAAAACAAAAAACAAAAATAAGGTTGCCAAGCAAATTTCTAAAAAAAAAAAATTCTATTTTTCTGTTTAAAAAAACAAAAAATAGAAAACGAAGTGAATCCAAACAAGTCCTTAACTTTTCAGGTCGATGCTAACAATTCATGAGTTTCATCATCAAGACAAAACGCATGTACACATTGATATACATATGTATAGACACTTATGTATATATGCGTGAGTGGTTAGGGAGAGATTGGCTGGAAGTTATGGCTTAAGATGCCGGCAACTTTGAGTCTTGAAAACAAGACCAGATACATATATATAAGAGATCAAATAGTAAAAGAAAGACGAATTTGTATTTGATAATTGACAACTTTTTTTGTTTCTTTTCAAATTAAAATGATCTGGAGAACAAATTCAGGAAGATCTACAAAAATTTTAGCATATATATATAATTCGTGTAATCTTATACAATGATTACATACATATTATAATTATAACCTATTATATTCCTCTGTACAATTGCAACTCAAAGTCTTCTATTTTTTCTTTTGAGTTTTTGCTTTATGCTGTATTGGTTTTGAAGGGTGAGTCGCAGATGGACTCACTCAAGAAGCCGTGACTAAAATTAAAGAAGTAAACAAATGGATTGAGTAATGGTACGTCTCTTTTGTCTCTGATTTTTACAAAGCATGATCAAATTAATCATGATTATGCACAACCACCCAGTCCTCTAGCTTCTGATCCTTTCATGATTCTCAGCCTTTTACAGCAGCAAACAAACATACTGCAACAATAATAAAAATCTTAATTAATTATAAGCTCTGATTAATTTTCAAATTATTTATATATATAGAGAGAGAGAGAGAGAGAGAGAGAGAGAGAGAAAGAGAAAAAGAAAGAACTTACTCCCAAGGAACATCTCCAACAAGCATCCAGTCACCATCTTTGTCTTCGTAAGTTGGAGCATAATCAGATCCATTGTACCCTTCTCTCTCTGAGTAATTGCCTGAAAAATACATCACAATTCATAATTAGCACATACAAATTAGTTAATTATATAATTAATTACACAAATACATACGTAGATAAATATAACAGAGAGAGATAATTGAGATTATTTTCTTACCAATAGAGAGGTGGAACATATTCTCCAAGGCCTTAAGGAGCTCAGGGTAGCTCTTATAGACCTTAAGATCAATCTTCCTCAGATAAGGAGCTCCGTCAACGCTGACTTTCACGTAAGCTCCGCCAGCCTCCGCCGTTGTCGTCTTCTTCGTCGGCGGCGGCTGCGTATTGTTCTTCCGGTAAGAACGAATCGGCGGCCACCCAACCACCTGATCTGTCCTCCTCGCATTAACAGCTTCGTCCCCTTGCCCAGCTTGGCCATTTCCGCCTCCATCGGATCTACTGCACTTGCTCGAATGGGACCTACAATCCTCGACCTCCTCCTCCGCAGCTCTCTTGTTGCACCGCCCAGCACCCGCCGGCCGCGGAGGCGCGTGCTCCTCACGCGCTTCGTCAGATCCAGGCGGCCCCAATCTCAGGTTGAGGTGGTCATCGATAGCAGCATTACTCCTCATGATTTCCATGCCAAATTATCAAAGAAAGAATGGGTTTTCTTTTCTTTTCTGGTTTGTGTTTGGTTGATGAGACAAAAACGAAATCCCAAACTAGTTTTTATACATATCATCACAATGAATAAGAGGGGACAATATCTGGGTGAGACTTATTCTGAGTTATTTAAATTATTTATTTTCTTTCGTTACACGGGGAATGATAGCGCCACGAGCTGTCTCGCACGCGTTAGCTCACTGACCAACCGGTGGTGGACCAAAAGGAGAATGGTCGGACCCACAATCCGCGGGGCTGAGTGGTTGCGGATACGGTTGCCGGTCAAAGAAGGGACACCGTGGAGGTTGGGTGGCCCCACGGGAAGGGGACAGAGGAAGGGACAAGCACAGCCAATAGTGTTGAAGCGCTTTGGGTCCATGGAATCAACGGCTGAGATTCTTCGGTTTAGGGTTTTGGTGAATCCAGGGACGGTTGATCATGAAGGGGAAACCAAAGGTTGACAGACCATGTGGCTGTCTTTGATTGGTAGGGCATGGCCATGTGAGTATGTGGGACCCGATTCGAGTGTCGATTTGGGTTTGTCGGCAAAAACGACACGTGGGATGTGTCTTGTGGCGTGGTCAGCTCAGCTCATAATCTCTCTCTCCTTCTTATTGCAGTTCCGGGTCCGGAGGAGTTTCACTGACATTACCATAAAATCTTGTTTGGTACTAGTTGACCATATAATTTTAATAAGATATATATATATATATATAAGATTAAGGAAGTCGAAGAAAAAAATATTAATAACTTAATAACCGTCTTAACGATCTTTAACTATGGTGATTTTGATAGTTAAGCACATGAGTGTATGAATTTGTTCGTCTAGACCAAGCACATGTTTGTGTTTAGATTTTTTTGTGTGTGGTCGATTATATTTGAAAAAGTGTGGACAAGAGTTTCTAAAAGTGAACAATAAGTATAGTAGCTAGTTAGCATTTGTCCAAATAAATTAATTACGACTAACGTGACGTCTCTTTCCGCAGTAAATTAAAGAATTCAAACTCATCCTTTTGCAAGATAAAACAAATCTAGACTTTTATTTATTTGTTTGTTTGTTTATTTTACATGGAAAGACTGAACTTTCTTTTATGTAAATTTGAGGTGCATTGGTAAGCTATGGTGGTTAAGAGTTATTATTTTTATCGAAGCAAAGACTCTAATGGTGATCCTTATTTAGAGGCTTGTCCCGCTTAAACTCGATAATATATCGCTCAAATAGTTATTGGGAAAAATGCAAAGAGAAATTTCAATGTTTTACAGAACTTTTGAAATCTTTGAAGGGAAGAAAGAAAATATTGATATAGGAAAACAACAATGCATGCATGCAACGATTAATAGCTTGAACTACGTAACTATTGTTCGACCAAGTAAAAGTGTGTGCGTGTGTGTGTATACATAGTGAACCCAAAAAAAAAAAAAAAGTGCGTAAAGAGTTATAACCAAACAATAGATCAATCCCAAAACATGTCCACAAGCCCGCTTGCTAGCGAAGAAAGAACACACCAAAGGGTACAACTCATAGAAGATAGCAAAAGACAAATACAAACGTTGCAATAGAAATCAATTGAGGCAGCTGGTTAGCTTAGCTAGCTTTCCTTGTACGTACGTAGTTATAAAGCTTAAAGCATCTATATCATTGCCGAACCCAGCTCACTCGTAGTTAGCAAATAAGTAAGGACCACAAACACTAGGGTCTACCACCTTTACTTGCCCTATTTAGATTTTACTTCGATCTATGGGATCCCATATATCACCATTAATATTATTCATAGCTAGCATTCAACATTTTCCTACTACCCTATTCTTTGCCGCTCTGTCATTATGCCCCACTTCTTTACATTAGATGCACTCTTATCTCTGGCCATTTCTTTTTCCTTCAACGCTTTTCTCCTTAACAAATACTAATTAACTCAGAAGATTGTTTTTGTCATATAGATCATATAATATAGCATTGTTTCCTTCAAAAGAAAAAGATAAATAGAATTATTACGTGAATGATAATCAATTGCCTCTTCGGAGGATTTCATTGCTTATTTTGGATGTCTTTAAGGCTACAAATGGAACATAGGTATTACGTGTTCGTAATAAGAACATGTTCATTGAGCAGATTAACCAAAAGCTCAATAATATTACATAAGATAAGAGAGTTGGGGTTAGGAGTGGCAATTTGGGTTATGACACGACAGGAACACGACACAATTTTTTGCGAGTTAGGGTCAAAGAAAAAGAGTGCGGGTCGAAATCGGGTCGACCCGCATGACACAAATTATTTATATAAAAAAAAAAAAAAAAAAGGTCGAATTCGGGTCAACCCGCTTGACCCGCCAAAAAAAATATACATAATTAAATTATAAAAATATTTTTATTTAATTTATTTATGACTATTATTATAAATATATTGTTTAGGATTACAAGTTATTAGTTATATTTATAAATTACCTCTAATTTATTTGTTTTGAAATGAGACTATAATAGACTTAGTAAAGGAAGATATAAAGAGAAAAATATGGATCATAGCGGGTTGGCGGGTCAAAATCGGTTTGACGGATCAAAATCGGATTTTGGGTTAGGTGTTATTCACCAAAGCGGGTTATACGGGTCGGGTTCGGGTCAATCCGATTTAGGTATGTATCGGGTTAGTGTTGGCGTTTTTTTGACACGACAGGTCACGTGTCGGGTTCGAGTTGACATAATTTATGTATAAATTAGACTTTAACCCGACACGAATCCGATCCGTCAACACGAATTACCACCTCTAGTTGAGGTTGTTGAATTGTCAGCATTGTTTTATGAATTTCTTTTTTTTTTTTATTTTGACCAACATTTATATGTTTGGTCCATGAAGTGACTTGATAAGGCTTACAACTTTACGCGTAATAAATGCAGGATAGGTTATAGACCTATTCCACCCCCTGAAAAAAAAAAAAAATCAAGATAGGTGAAGAAGGAAAGAGTGGTGGGAATACTACCGTCGTACAATTGTACACCCACGTACACGTGTGACATGATAAATGCTGATTTTGAGATGTGGGCCTAAAGCCACACGTGGGTTAGCTCAAATTTTTGGACTTGGACTTTGGAATAGAAGAAGGCCCAGAATGCTAAGTAGCTGGCCTAAGGCCCCACCTTCTGGTCCTAGTTTCCGTTCTTGTTGCCTAACAGGCTAACATGATGATTCTAGCCATGCAGCCCATGTCCACTCTGTGCCCGTCCATGCACCTTGTCATTCTCATAAATCCACCTACACTTCTCAAAAAAATTCAACATTCTCAAAAAAAATTTGAACAATTTTCCTACTTTTATTTTTATTAGTATTATTATTATTTTTAAAAAGGTTTAAATTTCTATTTTGGTGTAGTCGTCGCATTAATTGCCACACGTACACAAACGAAAAAAAAAATTATATTTTTCTTCTGAAACAAATACAATGCAATAAATTCCATTTAAGAACTTGAGCTTAAAACTCAACTACCCTGTCGGGGTTGTTCTCTGGGGCCCAGAGGGCAACCCAAGTGGTCTATTATGGGCCGTTCAATACATGAGTCAAGCCCAACACGAAAATTGAGCACCCAAGTTGAGAAATTTATGCCTAATATCTATTTTTAAAACTTATTTTCATAAATACCTGTTTTAAATTTTTCTTTCAAAAATACCTATTTTTATGGTCCACATTTCATATGCATAATATGAGCGGTCTATATTTACAATATAAATTTTACCCATGAGGTACACATTTTATGCATAAAATATGAACGGTATACATTTTCAATGTAAATGTTTATCACAGTTTACATTTTTCATTATAAAATAGTATACATTTTAAAATATGTGCCAAGTTTTAGTGTAATTTTTATTCATAAAATGTAGATCACAATATATATTTAATGCATAAAATATATACTGTGGTATAAATTTCATGTGTAGAATAGTGATGGTCTATATTTCTCTAAAAAGGTATAAAAATGGGTCTTTATGAAATAAAAATAAAAAATAGGTATTTATGGAAATATGGTTTTGAAAACGGGTATTTATGAACTTTTTCCACCTAAGTTCCACGAAGCCCGTTTAGAGTGGGAACAATATCTGGCCCATATTGATAGAGTGGGACAGGAATTTAGACACCTGCCAGACTGCCAGCGGTATACACAGCATTCCTCACCATTTCGGTCAATTTGACAAGTTTGAAAAGGAAAGAAAAATAGACCGAGTAATAATTGGCGACTGGTCCATATAAAATAAAATTTGAATTTTCTTCTGCCACAAGAAGGGTCATGCGAACCAATTTAAAATTAAGGAGACTTCAATAAATATCTTTATAAGGTACAATTGATTCAGATTTGTGAACTATAATTTTGTTTATGGTTCTGATCTGAATTTAGGACGGTGTCTCAATAGCTGCGCTGCAATAATTTCAGATGGAAGCAAGCAAAAGTAGAACATGTTCACACTTGCGCATACTGCCTAGCTAGCTAGGCATGAAATTGCACCGTGCATGGTTTTTTTTTTTTTTAATATGTATTTTACATATATTTATATTCAACACTTTGTTCAAGTTCGGGTTTTGGCATAGTATGGAATCATATAACTTTCTTACTTCTACATTTTTTTTGTTTTTTAAAAGATGTAGTTTTACTAATGACCACCACTTATTACAAAGGTAAAGAAAAATAACTCACATACTCGTCATTACCAAGGTTTGAACCCCTAACCCCTTAAACTCACATACGCATTTCTCAAACTTTAGATCAATTAAGTTAGAATGTATATACATACGCATTTCTCAAACTTTAGATCAATTAAGTTAGAAGTGAGTATACATGTACTCACTTATACATTTAAAACAACTACGTACAAAATAATACTCTTTATTATTCGAAGAAATATGTATAGATAACTGGTCATATATAGAAACATTATCGTTGGCTTTAAATCTTAATTATCTATAAAATGTTATATGAGTAAACCTATATATTTATATATGTATACCTGATAATGTAGTCTAACATGCAGTAGACAAAGTAAAACCGACTATTAGGGGAGCTGCTAATTAATTGGCATGCATGCATGTTCAATATTTGTTTGCATAGATCGTAAAGAGAATAGGGTTTTATTTAAAATGCCGTTCAGCATATATAGTATTGCTATGATTTAAGGAATAAGCATCTTTTCCTTCATATATTATATGTATATATGTATAAATGATATATAAATTGATAAGAACAAGACACCTTGTTTCCCACTCATTTCATTTTTCCGCTGACAGAAAAAAAAAAAAAAAAGAAAGGAAAGAAAAAAAGGAAAAAAAAAAAAAGAAAAGAGAAGAGTTACGTACATACTTGAATTTACTTAAAAAGTAGGGATATTGCCAAAAGCATCCATCTATTTTAGCTAAATACCACGGTTAACCTTGTATTCTCATTAAATCAAAAAATATCCTTCTGTTTATAAAAACATAATGTTAAAGTGGTATAGTGGTATTTTGCTAAAACGGATATCTTATTTTTGAAATTATCCCTAAAAAGTAGAATTATGACCAAATTTTAGGCCCAATTTAAGTAAATATCCCTTTGTCAAATGTTATAGTAAAATGTCCGATATATATGTTTATATACCAAGTGTAAAATTTTATATACCAAGTAAAAAAATTATATACTACATTTCAGTACAGTAACTGAAATTCATAGATATGTTTATCTATCAAGTGTAAAAATATATATATCTGGATACTTAACTATAAAATTTAAAAAATAGACATCTACTTAATCAAATTTATAAATTTCTCTAAAAAAATATGAGAAAGATGAAAATTTATTGTAGGTTCAAAGATTGGCCTAAAACTTCCAACTCGAAAAGATTTTAGAGATCCAAAGATTAGTGATCTCACATTGCGTTTAACATCTTGTCCCGTTAATCTGATCAATTTCCATCACCGCCCAAGGAATTAATTATCCGGTTATTTCTGGATAGTAAACATTGTATAATCATTCAATCAAAAACATTAACAAAAAAAGAAAAGAAAGAGGAAATAAAAACATCATTAATAATTTAAAGGGAAAAAAAAGTGAGGAAATATGATGATTTTGCATGATACACAATGATTAGAAATCAATATAATAACCTCTCTCTCTCTCTCTCTCTCTGTGATTGTGCTTCCTTTTAATTTTTAAATTTTTAAGCAAGAAAAAAAATTATATGGCAACCATGAATGTCAATAAAAATTCAACAGTAGTCTTAGTGCCCAAAATTTGTAGATCTTCAATGGAGAATAAGAAGATCTCTCTCATTGCTTCTTCTGTAAGGCCTAACTGCCTAAGCTATTATAAATACAACCATTTTGACTTGGTCCCAAACGAGGATAAATGTGCAAGTATTTTAGGGGTGGGTAGGGATTTCATGCGGAGTCTACAGTAAAAACAATAATAATCATAAAAAAAAAATCAAAAAATAAAACTAAAAATAAAAATTGAGAAAGGAATGTGGAGGGGTCAGTGGGATGCCCTGCAGCGACGCACATGGGATAGGGTTTGACATTGGGGTGACATAACCAACAAGCTCACATGCCTCACTTTGTGGGGCCCCCACTGAACTCAATAACCCACCCAATGAATCTCTGCACATGCGCCTTTCTCCCGCTCTGGGCCCCACGTTTCTCCACTCTCTCAACCAACCAGAAGCCCAGAATCAAGAATTCAACCTCACAAGTCATAACCAGAAAGAACCCTTTCTTTCCCCTGTATTTACTATTTTATTTTAGTTTTATTTCAATCAAGCATAATACGAGCTAAGGTGATTAATCAATTTGATTATTTTCAGTATATTTGACGTTTGCAATAAACAACACCACCTAGTTACAGAATGTCAACAGATTTAACCTTTACTTTTCTTGCTAAATGGAATGTTAAATATATATATATATATATATATACACACGTTAATTTTTATTTTTTATTTTTACTTAAAAAGATTAAATTCGAATTCAACACCCTTTACATAAGATAAAAAGTGTAATTACCAACAAACTACATTGCAACTAGTAAGTTTAAATATTTTTTTAAATTTTTTATTATAAAATTTTATATATAAATCGGTCTAATTAGAATTCGAAACCCTTCTACATTCACACATATTTCCGAGAATTCTAAACCAAGTAAGCTTAAATATTAATCCAACTAATTAGCCACATTCTTCATAAGATCTCCTTTTGTTTGGACTAGAATTCATTTAAGCTTGGATAAATGTTGAATATACACGAAATCAATTATTAAATATTATACAAAACGCATTATCTTTTTTCATTTTCTCTCATTTAGTAAAAGCATAATTTAGTCCTTTAAGTCTTTGTAAAACGACTATATATAGTGGAGTCTAATTAACACAACTAACCACGAAACAGTTTGTTATATTCTCATACAAGCATCATGTTTAGTATTATTAATCCGCGCAAAAGAGTTAGTCACCAAGTATATGTTTTAGGTCTACGTTACCCAAATTTTGGCTTGTTTTTCGATGAAAGTACCCTTCAATATTACACGCAATGTTTTGTCAATTCACTTATTTGTTTTTCACGAGCTATAATCTCCCAATATATGCTCTATTATTTTGATGGCCGGCAATTTTGCAAAAAAGATGAAAGTGGCCACTATTTGTGCTTACAATTTTTTAGTAACATCGAATATAGGTTAATACCACTACACATGTTGTGACCGTGCCCTAATTTAAGTACAAACAATTAAGTGTGGCCTGTCAAATTATTGCACTACTTTCTGTTTTTGTTCCGACATTTTTTTTTTTTTTTCCAAAGAGCAGTACACATTTATTATATTTATATATATCACAATATACGGAAAGATCGATACAAGCCCAACATTTACTTTTTGCATGTTTCGCCACCACTAGTTAAGCACTTTTGCATGGGATTTTTTTTGATCGCTATCATTGTGTTCTATTGTGCAATTAGCTAGGAATATTCGTAGCTATTTCGTAGAAGTTATATTATGCACGGATTCTGTTGCATTTATAGGCAAGAAAATATATGTGCATATTGAAGATTCGAAAAGAAATGTTTTTATTTATCTGGTCTCTTTTTATTCCACTTAACTAGGACGAATTAGAAAAAATTACATCTTCATCACCTTGTTATGAATTCGATAACAAGATTGCACTTGTCACTTATCAATCGGTTTCAATATAGTATATATCTCAATATTTTATAGATAGTATATATCTCAATATTTTATAGATACATAGTTGGTACAAACAATTTTATTAAATAATTAGGTTGAAGATAGCTATCAAATTATAAGCAGGGGATGGAGATAATATTCCGATTATTATCAATGAAAAGATAATCTCTAACAATATTGTGTACTATGGTTTGATTGAAAAGGTGTGAGAACAAGATTAAGCGGAAAGATATAAGATGAAGAAAAGGAAGATTACTTTATATCCTCTTTGGTTAACAAATCCCACTAAAATCTAATCGGGGATCGTGAATGATTATATATAGCGTTATTGAGTTGGTTCTTTCAAGAGTAATTGGATTAGCACTACATATAATTAGGCAGTTTGATTAATTAATTTACTTTCTCTATGTGTTTAGTACTATAATGCAAGTTGGCAAAGTAAACTTTTTGAGCTCCGGAATTTACTGATCCTAGGCGGTTCATGGAGTCTGCCAATTATAATTAATCCATCTCTTGGGGAAACTGATTATCCGCTTTGTACTATAGCTAGTACTAGTTTAGAGGGCACTATCTTCCATTATGATCTGATCATGAGATCGATCGGAGCTGTACATCATCAAGTAAATTTTATTGGACATGCTTGGTCATTTCCGTGACAAATTAAACTTCCTCGAACAAACACTATTTATGACTTCCACGCATGAGTTCCACTATAATATACCTAGCTTATAAGTAGAGATCTCCACATCATTCTTCGAATTCTTTTACTGAATAATACGAGCAAAAAGAAGAAGCACCAGGGCGAACCTCCAGAATTTCAAGTAGTTAGGTTGACATCCTAGAGATTCACTCAAGCCAAAACATTTTATTAAAAGGACACAAAAAATAGTACAAGATTCAAAAAGAAAAATGCAACTGAACATGGTAACAAAAATGACTTCTAGGTTATTGTTTCTCACTAATTAAAACCTGACTAGGCAAAACCTAATAGAAAATTACCTAGCTAAGGAAAATAATACATCAAATAGGAAAAAGAATGTAGAAGAAATTAGAGACTTATTCCAAAATTGATAGTTATTTTTCTCTAAATAAATGAAGTTATTAATTTTCTTTATCAAATATGCATGGGAGATATGAAATTCAGGACTTGATCAACAGTACTAAAGATCAATATTGCCATTACCAATCAGATTATGCTTGTGTCAATAAACAAATAAATCTAGTTAATTTTGTTCAATATCGATTAAAAAAAGGTTAATAATCATTTTTCTTTTGAATATTTATGATGGATAAATACTGGAGAGTAATGAAGATATATGATGCTAGCTAACAGCTCACGAACTTACTGGTAATATCTTAGGCTAGGTGTTATATATATATATATATATATATTCGTGTAATTATGTATAGAAATGCTCATATAGTAGAGTAATTTGTGTCTGAACAGAAATTAAAGAAAAAGAGGAGAGTGATCGGTAGAAAGAAAAAAAAAAAAAGAAATATCAAAGGTAAGCCAACATGGGGTGTCTATACTTCCAGAGCTTAGAGTACTTCCCACTATCTCCACCCAACAATCATAGGATGTATAACATCACCCTGTCGTCACGTACCCCGGCAAGCTTGTAAAACTCCAGCTAACACATTCTGCCACGTGTCATTGTCCCATTTCCCAAATCTCTCTCTCACCCTCCCTCCCTAGCTCCCCTCCAAAATAATAACCAATAATAATTAAATATAAAATAAAGGAATAAGCAAAGGAAAATGGCAAAGGGCAACCCCTCCGTCCATGGTATTAATACACATCTGGACCAACTACTCCCTTCCTTCCTTCCCTAACGTACCCCCACTATTATTACCCCCAAACAACGACCACTATAAGCTTATAATAACTTCAAGGAAAAAAAGAATTGAAAGGAGAGAAAATTAAGAGCGAAATAAGAAGAAAACTAAGATGGAGACGGAGCTAAGGCTAGGGTTGCCGGGAGGAGGAGGAGGAGGAGGAGGAAGTGAGGGATCAGGAGAGGCTGTGGTGATGAGGAAGAGAGGATTCTCTGAGACTGAGAGTAGCACTACTACTCATGATGAGCATCATATTATTAATGATACTGCCAATAATAATGTTGTGGATTTGAAGCTTAATCTTTCTTCCAAGGATCATGAGGCCTCTGCTGTTGGGACTAAAACTACCAATATTAATGATATTGACAAGAAGGCATCTAAGACCATCTTGATCCAAAAGGAGAAGAATCTTCTTCCTGCTGATCCTGCAAAGCCTCCCGCCAAGTAAGTTCAATACACAGCTGGTATTTAATTAGTTCCTACTTTTTTCTAGTCATGAGTATGTCATATCTGCTCATAAAATTATTTGTTTATACATAAAATATTTGCGTATGAATTTTTGTGATCAGTGAAATTTGTGGCTTTTTTTTTCTTGTGAATAAGGATAGACTTATAATTTGATTTATATTTATATATATATATAAGACCTATATAGATCTCGTTTCGTGATCAAAAGAAATTTGTTTGGATGAAAATAAGAGCTAGTTAGCGCAAATATATATATATAATAATAATAATCTCCATATGTCTAGTCTATTATGTTTAGACTTAATCTATCGAACTTAAAGGAAGCCTTTCAGTTGACTATGAAGATGCACCTGAAACACTTTTTCTTTCCTTTTCAAAATTTAAGTATAATTTATAGCAACCTTTCTCTTTTACATTTAATAATTATAATATTATATTGTTCGTTTTTGAACAAATAATTATCGTTCCTTCTTCTTCTTCATTTTTTCTTTTTTCTTTTACATAGTTCCCTTTGATGACCTTGTATATCATTCTCTACAATAAGAAGAAAAATAAAGAAAGAAAGAAGAGAATTGGGTCTTCAGTACAGCCATTTTTTTAATTCAGATAATATTGTAATTTTAGACTAACAACTATGCGTAGTACGTACTATTAAATATTGCTATTACTACAGTCGTTTCTAGTTACTCGAACAAATACATACATAAATATTTTGGATATATATTTGTCGAAGAAAAAAGGATATAAGGGCAGTATGAATTAAGTTTTGGAATATTCTAAACGAAAGAGTTTAGATCTTCAGATAATTAATTAGTCATTATGCGACTTATATCTATCAAATGTAATAATTGTACGCCCCTAGCTATCATCTATAATTAACCATAACAAACTGATTTCTGAAAATAGAAAAAAATAAATAAAACAAATTTCTTAACCAATCTCAAATTTTCCATAATTCATGATCGCTACATCTTTAATCTAGGAATTATAAGCAGATTATATAATCATTAACGAGATTAAATATTTCCAAGGTTTTTTCCCCCTGATTACAAAATGAAATAATGTTCAATATTTCCCAGTACAGGTATCTGACAAATATTTTGTTAATTAATTAATTTGTTCATTTCTAATCAATCTGCTTGCAATTATCCTATTTTATTTTTCTTCTCCAACTAATTAATTATCATCATTAATACTAGTTTTTCTAACTAATATTTACCACTTTCTACGTACTTATTCATATGTTTACATATATTTGATAATTTAATTTCATAATATACATATATGTACGGATAAACATATATACAAAATTTATAGGGCACAAGTTGTGGGTTGGCCACCGGTGAGATCATTCCGAAAGAACATGTTGGCAGTCCAAAAGAGCAGTAGTGATCAAGAAATTGAGAAGGTCATGAGTCCTGGTGGAATTAATAGTGCAGTGTTTGTGAAGGTCAGCATGGATGGTGCTCCTTATCTTAGGAAGGTTGACCTTAAGATGTACAAGAGTTACCATGACCTCTCTGATGCTCTTACCAAAATGTTCAGTTCCTTCACTACCATTGGTAACTATAATTAATAACTTCTTTCATTAATGTACAACGCATAACACTACCTATATCTTATACTTATTTGTGTATGTATCGACTTTTGTAAATGTGTAGACTAATTATAATTAGTATATATTGGCTAAAATTAATGTTGGATTACATTATCCAAATGTGATAGAATGTTATAATTGACGATTTAGGTATATACATTTTGTTTTTCCTTTTGTATATATCCCGGCTAAATATGGAATTTTCCAATATCAATAACGATTTTTAATTCTGTCTGGTTAGAATTTAAATATTGACTGAAATTGTACCCGATCAGCTAGACATATTTTCCTTTTTTATTATTTTTTTTTCGATTTTGATTCTTAATTTTGTCTGGTTTTTCATTAAAGGTAACTGTGGATCCCAAGGAATGAAGGACTTCATGAATGAGAGCAAACTGATGGATCTTTTGAACGGCTCTGATTACGTCCCCACATATGAAGACAAGGACGGTGACTGGATGCTGGTTGGCGATGTCCCTTGGGAGTAAGTCCCACATATATCTTCTTCTTCACCACACACACACACATAATATATATAAATATATGATATATATATATATACTTATCTCCCTCTATATATATATATCAGATTTATCTTAGTCATGATCAAAAATAAAATGAAAAGTTTCTATAACGCAGAAAAGTTTTTCATAACTTTTTAAATTCTCTCTCCTTTGATTTATTTATTTTTTGGTTAATTTATTTGTTGGCGGGTTCAACCAGGATGTTCGTTGAATCATGCAAGAGGTTGCGCATAATGAAAGGAAAGGAGGCCGTTGGACTCGGTAAGTTTCTGTAAAACTGATAATTAACAAAATTAATGTTACTTAAACAGAAGATAAGAACTAAGTTAAGCAATTATATGTCTGAATTAACTTAACCAACAAATATATATATATATATATGGTTGATATTTTACCTATTACTTCAGTTATAATCTTTATTTCCCAACAAATCCAATGGATCAGCTAGCTTTGCTTGATTATCAATATATATCCTTTAATTAATTAAATAGCTTTTTATTTTGATCTATCTATGTATATATTTATATACATACATAATTTGATCATGGTTAATTTGATCATTATTATCAGCACCAAGAGCCATGGAGAAGTGCAAGAATAGAAGCTAAACTATATAGTGTGACCACTATATGCATGGCACGGCCTGCTCCTTTGATCTCATCGCGATCATGCAATAAATGAAAATCATACAAAGTTCAGATAAGCGTGCAGATGGATTGAGCAGGTTGTTAGGGTGTTTAATTATCTGTATTAATTAATGTACTATGGTTTGATATATGACTAATTATGTGAGAATTGTTAATTTGGGGTTTTTGATTTGTTTTTGTTTTTTTTCTTTACTTGGACAGAAACAATCCCAAAGTCTTATTATGTTTCAAGATACTCATTAATGTTGCTTGTTTAGCGTTAATGGTTTGCTTAATAAAAATATATGACAATGTACTATGGTATGGTTTGTTGTAGCTTTATTGTCTGTTTTTTATTTCATTTCATATTCATTAATTATGTTAATTATCTCAATTTTTTACTTATAAGTTGAAATTATATAACCCAATTTTCTCACAAATTGAACTTTTCATGTTACATACTAAAATGGAGTACTGCTTAATTTTTCTGTAAGACTTTCCAAATTAACCATAGCAAAACCAAGATTTGATTTCTAATTTTAAGTAAGTATGTTTATCGATTAATGTCTACGATTTTACCAGCTAATCTAGCCAATATTAATTACGGTCTTCCCAATTTACTAGCTTCTAGGCTCTAGTTGATCATCTACGTTATTATTTTTATAGGAAGACTAGAATATATAGTATATTTGGAAATAGTTCTTTCTTAATTTATTGACTTCAATATAATTTAAAAAACTTAATGATGACCTCGTTGAATGAAAAGGAGGGAACAAGAACATGTGCAATGTTATATAGAGCATTTATGCACCGTCGGTTATTTTTTATTTTTCTTCTCTATTTTTTTCCGCTAAATTCATTATATTATTTAAGACTCATCACTCATGCATGCATGCATGGACGAGAGATTGCTGCTTCCATGGCATAACTAGGCCATTAAAACGTATTAGCTAGTGCAATAACAAAACATATATATGTCCCGACTTTAGTCTAATTTACTAGCAAAACTTGCAAATAAAAAGTACAGTATAATATATTTAATCTTTTAGCACTGCTTGAATAATGAACATTGAACACTCTGTGAGTTGCATTAACCGACAAATAATGCAAACTCACGTTTTGAACAGTGACAATAATGCAAAGCGCCACTAATGCGAATGTCATTAAATGCACGGTCGGAATTTTGTGCTGGTCTAGCGTGGTTGTTTGGTATTAATTAATTTGTAAGCTCTGCATGAAAACTATGTTACCAATTATAAAAATTGTTTATATGAATAATCAAATTTTGTGTTTCTCTCTCAAATCTTGGATCTGACATGTATAGCTGGTGTCCACAACATTTCCGTTAATGGAAATTGCTCAACTTAAAAAAAGAAAAAATTGCGAACAATAAAATATAATTACTTTAGATAAAGGGGGTTCTTGGAGTGATCCGATAATCTTAGATTAACGTGACATATCAAGAAAAGAATAGGCCAAAATCTTTCATTTCACACTATATGATATGCAGTGAGGGAGAGATATGAGTATAATATAAGATTATGCAATGATGGATTTAATTGGCTGGGGAGTTGTCAAATGACACCCAGAGATGACGATTGAGCTTTCTTCCATTCTTTCAGCAATAATGGCTTTGCGGATTAACTGATCACTGTCGTATATGTCTGTCACTAGGATGACACCCTCCATCGAAACGTCTAGGGATTCGGTCAATAACTGTCTTTTTTTGTCGTTAAGCCAAAGTAAGTTGGCATGGTGGCTTTGCTTGACCATAATGCTTCCTCACAAATAAATAAGAAAAGGAAGAAAAAAAATGAATAATAATATTCAAAAAGCACACGTTTCAACTTTGGGGGTTTCCACTTTCCACTATATAGGAACCCTAGAAGTGACTGTATTTGTGCTGCCTTTAATCCTTATGTTGACCCTTTAAATCCAAGATTAATGGACGGTGATGGTATTTTGTGAAGGACGGGAAAAAAACGTACTATGTGTTACATGGAATAAAATTCTGAAAGTGGTTATACTGGTTTAAGTTAACGTGAGTTAATTGTCTATTATTTTGGGGCATATTTACTAATCAATAAGGAAAAGAAAGAGAATTGAAAAGTGAATAAGTTTAAAGAAAAATGAGAAAGAATCAAAAATTGAGTCATCCTTTTAAACTTTAACTAAATGTGTGAAGGATTTCTTAAAATAATTGGTTCCAAATAAATAAGTAAACATATGAATAGAAAGGTAATTGAATCAATTTCTTAGTTCTCGTTTTCTTTTCAGTCTATTACGGATTAGTAAACACAGTCTTATTCATGTATTCTCAAATTGTAAAATATTTTGAAAAAAATTGAAATTTATATGGGTAAGGAGAATCTCTTCTCTGGTACCTTAAGAACAAAGCTTTGAGATCCGCCCCTCATCTCTGCCGTTCTCGGATCTGTAAGTTGTCATCTCCAGCACTGCTTCCTCCATGAGCATGCTAAACTAGTACACCAAACCTAAAAATTTAGTTCATAATCTGCACTATTATTATAAATAAACCTTAAACATGCCGCTAAACTTGCTAACCACTTTATCAATTTTTATAACAAACCTTAAAGAAATTGAATTGGTGGGTCTTTCCTTTGATATATATCTAGACCACTTACCGACAAATACCTAGAAGAAATTACTACAATGACAATGATATCCTCCTTAAACGAAACCTACTACTCCACCTCCTTTTCTTCTCTATCAAATCAAGTCTTGCAGAGGTCATATTTTCTATTACCAAAATTACGAAGCTCGCCTTCGCCTTTCCTTTCTTTTCTTTCTTTTTGTTTTTGAAATTTTATTTTTTCTTAAAAAAAAAAAAAGAATAATGACAAACAGCTCAAATCCCACCTTCTTTTTATACTATCTGATGTTGCATATAATTTGTCACCATATAAGTAATAACAATATGCATCCTATTTATGATAAGTTTTAATTCACTAATTGAATTTAAAAGTACCTATATTTTACTATAATATAATATAGACAAGGAATTAACAAAACCCTATTAAGTCTTAGAATCATATGCGAGCATGTTCATACTGCCCCCAAAATATTTGGGGTAACAACCTTCTCAGATCAAATCTCAGCCGCTTAAAGTGGCAAGGAATTAACAAAACCCTATTAAGTCTTAGAATCATATGCGAGCATATTCATACTGCCCCCAAAATTTTTGGGGTAACAACCTTCTCAGATCAAATCTCAGCCGCTTAAAGTGGCAGGGATTGTATAGTTGTCGCGCCTTTCAAATTTTATGGCCTCTAGCAACCTTAAATTATTTCTCTTCACAATAATATTTTTTGTTACTTATCTTAATAGCCAATGTTTGGTGGCAAAAAGGAGATGTGGGTGAATAGAGAGGGTTGGGATTTGGGAGGGAGAGCTGGATGGATGCTCTTCATCTTTGTATTTGGTTGGAGAGATAAGAGAGAAAGGGGATGAGCTCTCTCACCTGGGCCTACTATTTTGAATCTTTCAACTCCAATTAATGGAAAATTTTGGAGTTTTTTTTTTTTCCTCTTTTATATGATGAGACATTTACTCTTTCAAAAAATTATTAAAAAAATGATAAAATAAATAAAATAGGAATTTTATAAATAAATACACTTTATTTTTCCTATTCTCCATCTTTTTTACCAAACAACTCTTCCTTCTTCCTAGCTCCCCATCCTTCACTGCTAAGAGTGTGTTTAGTAGAATGGAGAAATCGAAGAAGAAAAGAGAATGATAATGAATAGATTAGAGATATGATGGTTGTTTAGTATGAAAGATTGGATAAGATAATGGACTCCATTTAACATTTTTTAATCCCTCCAAACTGGAGAAATTTCAAGAGAAAATCTTACTCAAAAAGTAAAGTGATCACTGTAGAATTAGGGGAGAGGAATTTTGCCTTCTTTCCTTCCTCTCATCAAACACAAACATAGCCATAAGAGATACTTGATTCTTCAGCAGCATAGTCCGTAAGTACTTTATAGCAATTCTTTTTTCTTCTCTAATTAATATGGTGGCTGCCACCGACATTTTCTTTTCTTTATTAAGGAGCAAAATAACATATAATACATGGGGGAAAAAAAACACTGCAAGGAAAAAAGAAAAAACTTTCCTTTAAATGGTCACAATAAAGGGAAGATAAAATTTCCAATCAACACACACTCTTTAAAAAATAACAAATAAAATCGAAAATTATTTGATACGGGTCATCCGTTTGAACCCAACAATTGGGAAGAACACATTTAAATATTATAAATTTCAGATGGCAATTGACTCCTAGTTTATTGTCTTCCGTCAGTTTAGCTGACCTTCCTTTATTGGTATACCAAGCAAGTTTCAGCGTTATAAGTCAACTGACTTGATTACTAAATCTGCATTACTCTTTGACTTGATTATAAGCTCTGCATTGGGCCGGTCGTTGTACTCTATCTGTAGTATAATACTATGCTTCAGCGATTTGCTAGGAGGAAAGTTAGGCAATCAATAAAAAACTTCAAAGCCCAGAAAACATGTAGCTTACCCGCCATTTAGCAACATCTGGAGGTTTACCTATAAGAAAAAAAAAAATGTAATCAGAAAATCCATTTCTTCGATAGTCTTTTCCGTAAAGCATTAGTTGGATAAATTAAGGCCACGCTTACTAATCTTTAAAGGAAATGAGTGGAAAAAGAAAAGAGGAAATAAGAAACAATGGGTGGAAAAGATAAGGATTCCCTTCTCTCATTTTAATTGGTATGTAAACCGATGAAAGAGAAATACTTTCTCTTTTCTCATTCCTTTGCTCTCTCTTACAGATTAATAAACATGTTCTACGTACTGGATTACCTGTAGAGATATGTCTCTTTAGAACTCGTTGCATAGATTTGTCGAGGTCAATGTCAATGAACCTTGAATATAGAAGAAAAAAGGGAAATTCAACCAAAGTGGAACCTTAAAAGACTTGCTCCAGTTTGCGAAAAGAGACAATGAGCTTACCACTTCTCATCGAAGATAGATGATATTTCCTTCCAAGTACCATCTTCCAATAATAAATAATTGCCTTCTACTATGACCACTTTGTGCCTGAAAAGAGAAAATTTTAATTTGCTCACATTATGTACTAGAATAAAGATGCAGGAACAGTTACTTACTGCTCGCAGTCCTTTCAGAAAAGTAAAAATTTGGCCTAAAAACACTTTTTATAGCTACTGTCACATATTTTACAGTTCAGGCTCCTAGGTTCCTTCTGATTTTGAATGGATGATGTTTAATAAAAACAAGCTCCCTCAACGTCCATAATAAGTGTCCATGAAAAACTCGTGTGAAAGGGACATAATACTTACTGAAGGCTCACAAAGATATCATCTTCAACTGGATCTCCAACACCATGGTCAAACGACGGTGCAGAAACTGATCCCTGAAAGAACATTTCTTTGAGAATACACACACATATTAGTGAACTCTGAGCTTGTAACTCTCAAGACACAGCAAGAAAAATTCTTGTGATCAAGCAGAGAGTAACTTTTGCAGTGATATACTAACCCCTATTGTTTAAAAGTAAATAACAATATTATAAGTTGTCAACATCAACTAATCACCTGACTTCTAAGAGTCTTGAGACATGTAAGCAGTAGCTCAGGATTAAATGTCCACGGAGCTGTATTCACCAAAATGAAAAAATTAAAACTGTTGATGGTTACAATGTCTTAAGCAATCAATAACAAGTTATAGAAACCTCACCTCCCCTTCTTGCATGGGCTTCCTCTGGATTCTAGATACAAGAACATGACCAAGGATTAGAAATGACCAAAACTAGTCATTGATAGAGAAGTCTTAATTAATGAATTTATGTACCGGGCATATTGACTCCCATTAGTACATTATATCACAGAAAGATACAAACTGATATCATATAGGACTGAATTTAGGAGGTGTTGTGTCAATCAAAATTTGTTCCCATTCAAGCTAAAGGCAGTAGAATATCAATATATTGCAGATCTGTAGCAATTACCTAGGTATCATATCAAAAGATAAGAACTTTTGGTTTGTATGCAACATGTTAACAAACATAATTAACCGACTATTCTTCCAAGACAAATTGTGAACTTGGGAAATATTCCTCCAATACCTACACTGGATATAAATATGCCAGATACATACTTTTGTTTTGAATGCTTCATTGAATTTAAGTTAGGGTATATATAAAATGGAAATCTGAGAACTGCAATGTAAATCTGGTGGGACAAATTTTCAAATAAATGAGAAGGAAAGCTAACCTCCATTGCATCCAGCTGGGAACGATAAAGATGGAATCCGTCCATGGGAAGAACAGCAGCAACATTTGGAGGGTTAACCTGAGAATCCAGGGAAGGAGCTTTCTGCGGCCATAACTTGTTTACCCGTTGCACCACTTCAGATGCTAGAGTAGTCTTTCCAGCGCCGGGGGGACCAGCCAGACCAATAATATATCTGCATAGCATTTTAAGATAGACATATTACTTCAAATAGCAACAGATTTAATCCGGAAAATAAACAAGTTTTGTAGAAGAAAAATAAAAATCTCACTAAAATTATTTTAAAAGCAATAAGTGAAACATCCAAATGTTAATAGTTCCCAACTATGGCAGAAAAGATGGACTCACCATTGCTTAATTTGCCTTAAAAGAAGGAATGGCTTAGAAAGGGGGAAATATGTTCGATTATCAATGAGAGAACAAAACATAGCTCATGTAAGTACTACATAATTAAAAACAAATTAAATAAAAGCAAAAATCTAAAGATAAAAGGGCAACTTGAGGCTAGCACAAGTGGTTTTCAAGTCCTTGCAAAAAAAATAAATAAATAAAAAATAAAATAATAAAATAAAATCTAGAGACAAAAAGCAGAATGTTCAGTAAAACTGAAACCCTTTAGCCACTCCAAATGGTTAAGGCAATGGCGACTTTTGGAAGTATGCAATATGCAGAAATTTCACACTATTTGGCTTAGAAGAAGCTACAACTTACTTGAAATTGGGATCCGATGTTACTGCTGCAGTTGGAACAAGACGTAATGCTAAAGCATCATATACCTCCTCAATAGACCTTCAAGTAAACAAAACAGAACAGAACGAGAAGAGTCAAATTTCTTATCTAAAATTTCACGTTTGAACCCAATACAGATAACACATTGAAGATGGCAAACCTGCCCTCTAATACAAAGTTTTCCTTCTTTTGACAACAAATAACCTGTAACAAAAACAGAAAGATATCAAAAAAGAGTGCCCATCTATTCAAAATTCAAAATAAATAAGTAAGTAAATAAAATCCCATTTGCCAAATATAAAATAAGAATAAATAATTTGAACTCCAAAAGAAACACCTTCACAAAGTTATTCTTCTGAGACAGAGACAGAGTCCGACCAAATAAAGGTTGCCCAATTCTTATGTTCCATTGAGGGAGTTTTGCTCTTTTAAGCAGCAATGCCTCTGCGCATTTAGTAATTATTTTATTATGTGAAAAAAAAAAAAAAACGAATTCAAAGCACAAAATTACACAATGTGCAATATCAGAATTAGGAACCGAGAAAAACCCATTTACAGTTCATGTTTATATACAACATAGACCCACCATAACCAAAATTTGAAGCAGCAGAGTTGAGACTTCAGAAAATTTTATGAACTACTACCACGTTAACATTTCCTCTTTTCTTTTTTTTTTTCTCTGAATTGAATTGGATAAATATTTTATGAGTTTCAGATTTATGCATTAACTTAAAGTGGAGGAATTAAAAAGAAAAAAAGAAAAAGAAAGAACCTGGTGAGAAAGGGCGTAAGTAAGCTTTTGTTGTTGCCGAAGACAGAGAAACCACCATGGCCGAATAAGAGAAAGGAACAACCAAAATCCCTGTTTTTTTTTTTAATTATTTAAAAAAAAAAAAACAACGAAATAGTAAAAAAAACGTACGAGTTCGAGGAACAGAAACAGGAGGAGATTGATGCTAGATTGTGGATTCTCCTGGGCTTTGGACTTCTTGCCCCGCTTTTCTCGTAGACTTATGTTTCTAATCAGACACGTGGCTCACCACTAACTTTTTAGTTTTAATTTTCTTTTTCTTTTTCTTTTTTTTCTTCAAAAGGGTGCTTTTTTTTTTAGGGAATTAAAAGGGTGTTTTTACTTTCGCTCTCGATTAACTTTTTACCTTTTTAACTTTTTTGGCCAGTTTGCATGAACAAGAAGAATAGAATAGAATAGAATAGAGAGATCAGGGAAGAAAAAGAGAGGTAGAGAAATTTTAGATTGAGAGAGTCTGAATATTTGTACTTCACGAATTAAGTTTGACTAATAACCAAAATTGGTGACATATTTATACATATATATAAGTAAATAAATAACAAATCCTAATTCAACTAGGTAACTAATAAACGGAATTTAAAACCAACTAAAACTTTGAATAAGATAAAACCAAAATAGGATTTTTTTTTTTTATCAGTCTTTATTCGGTTTGCATGCACCTTTCAAATCAACTACTCAATTTGGAAGACGGCTCAATCTAAGAACACATAATTTTTTTTTAAAAAAAAAAACTACATTATGAACATGCTAATATATTTTTAAATATTTGTTTACGATTTTTATCGATCAGTTTCTCAACTTTACCCGGGCCGGCTGATCAAACCCCCCCTTTTTTTTAAATTTCTATTTTTGTTTTATTCGTTTGACAATTGCTCAGATTTCCGGTTCGAGTAATTATTTATCTATTTAAAGAACAGCTTGAAAAAAGACAACCAATTGAAAACAACGATGTAGCACGACCATAATATACTCTAGAAACGAGAGTTAATTAAAAACGACAACATATTCCGAAACTACAACAACTTTAGAAGGACAATACCTGAAAAGCTTTATAAACGACAATGTATATTAAAAACGACATTTATTCGAAAAGACCACAGCAAGAAAAAGGGGCAACGTAACATGTAGACGACAGAGGAACTGCAAGAACATAGAAAACGACATTATCCTGAAAATCCGGGAATCAACAATATATCCAGGAAAACGACAGTGACCCTTTTTTTTTGAAAGGAAACGACAGTGACTTTAAAAACGTAAATAAAAAAAGCTCAAAACTTGGCTCATTTATTCAGCTCTGGGGCAATGGAATCTATTTCCCCACCTCGTGGTAAGCGTGCCTTGACGCATTTTTTATATGCGGATGATGTCCTTATATTTTGTCATGCTTCTCCTAAGAATTTGAGAGCTATGCATTCGCTTTTTGAGTTGTATGCCTCCCTTTTGGGTCAAGTGGTTAATTGGGAGAAGTCTAATATCTATTTTAGTAGGGGAATTTTCTCTGCCAGAATTGGGACCTGCTCTCTATTTGTGGCATGAAGAGATGTGGTGAATCTTTACATTACTTAAGGGTTCCTTTGTTTGTGGGTGCTCCGTGACAGCGTTGGTTGATTCCTTAGATGGATAGTTTGTTGGCTAGATTTCGGTATTAGATGGGTTTGTCACTTTCTTTCGCTGGTAGAGTGGCCTTGGTTAGTTCTGTGATTTGTGGATTTCTTATTCATTCTTTCCAAATTTAGTGATGGCTAAGCACTTTATTGGGTAAAATGATGAAGGCAATCCAAAATTCCATTTAGTCAGGATTTATTCTCCAAAAGAAGCTAATTCAAGTTTCTTGGAAGAAATGTTGAAATCCTAAGGAGGAGGGTGGCTTGGGTTTACGAGATTTATCTCTGCTTAATAAAGCTCTTCTTAAAAAGTTTGCTTGGAAAGTGTTGACTGTTGATTCAGATTTATTTGATTCTCTGTGCTCGCTTTTCTCGTGATAATGGTGAATTTTGGTATCAGATCAAGTCTTCTATTTGGTCATGCCTTTGTCCTTTGTGTCAAGATTTGCGTGAAGAATCCTATTAGCTGATTGGTAGACATTCCAAGATCAAATTCTAGATAAATAATTGGTTGGGCTCCCCCTTTATTGATTTGATTTCTTCTCCTATTGATTTTGATTCTCCTTTGGAGAGTATTACTGGAGACCTTTTTACGGACTCGGGTTGGCTTCTTCCCTTGGCTTTTAAGGGTCATTTTTTGGCTATTGCAAATATTATTGAATCAGTTATCTGTTTAGATGGCTCAAATACCTTACATTGGATAGGTTCCTCGAATGGCCCTGTTTCTTGTTCTGATACTTATCTTTCACTTTCTGGTCTGCAGTTGTTTACTCTTGGAGAAAACATATTTGGACATCTTTCATTCCCCCGACAAGTTCAATTTTACTTTGGTGAATTCTTCATAATCAGCTTCCGACAGTGGCTTCTCTGATGAGGCGAGGTTTTAATCTTTCATCTTATTGCTGCTTTTGTCGTTCTTCAGTAGAGGACCTTTCCCATTTGTTCCTTACTTGCCTTTTGCCCATTAGCTTTAGTCGGCTTTGTCATCTATCTTTCGTAATCCCATTTTTCTGGAGGGATTTGTGATGGATTTTGTAGGATAAAGCACAATATTATTCTTGGAGCCCTCAGTTTCGTGCTTTTTGGAAAGTTGGTATAATTTCTGTTTTTTGGATTATTTGGCATCTTCGAAATCTGGCTATTTTTGAGGATAGGAAACCTTCCATCTCTTCTGCTCTTACTCTCTTATGGCATTTTATCAGAGAGGCTGAGTTCTTAGTTTTAGATTCTATGTTTAAATCTATGACTAAGTTTTTGATTTTGCAGGAGCTTCGAATCAGGGAGAGGCCACGTAAAGCACCTAACATTATTGAGTTGTCTAGAGACCTCCTCTTGGTTAAAGTTAACACTGATGGTTCTATTTTTGGTGCTCCTAGTCTTTCTGGGTGCTCCGGGATATTTTGGACTCATCGGGGAGTTTGTTCGCAGTGTTTTTGTATTCCTTTGGGAGTATGTTATACTTTTGAGGCTGAGTTAGCAGCAGTTATCCGTGCGATTAATTTTGCTTAGAATTATGGTTGGAAGCGTCTCTGGATGGAGAATGACTCTGCTTATGTAGTCTCTATCTTGATGGCTCGTTCCTTAAAAATTCCTTTTCTATAGATATCAGCTTGATCTAGGGCCTTGGGTTACATAGCTAATATGGATTTTGTAGTGACCCATATTTTTTTTTAGGGTAACTGAGTTGCTAATGCATTGGTTTCTCGAACTCCTTCCATTGTCTGTTCTACTTAGTAGTGGTCGACTCCTTTTATTTCTTCTTTCGTTTATGACGATTGTATTACGAAACCGAGTTATAGGTTTTGTTGATTTTCATTTTATTCCTATTTTTAGTCCTTGAGAGGTCAGGTTTTTGTCCCCCCTCTAACTAGATGTTCTCTTTTTACCTTTCTTTTTTATTAAAAGATTTTCTCGTTCCACCCAAAAAAAAGCTCAAAACAAAAAGCAATATCTTCTACAAACGACAGCACATCCTCTAAACGACGGTAATTTTATTATCGATAATAATACAAGAAGTTGAAAAAAAAAACAACTGTACAGTGAAAACGGCATCTCCAACAAACATCAATTAACTTCAACATGTATCCAACTTAGAAAACTAGAAATGTCTTATTAACGCAATAATTTAACAAAGAAAATTCAAAAATGAGATGACTACTAAACATAGCAAAAGAGCGATCTCTCTTCAAAATGAAAGTAAAAATATCTTGTAAAAACACAAAAGATATAAATGACACCTAATAGAAAAACAAAAATTTTTATTTAAAACGACGAACTATAAATTCCAAACTCCTTGAGAAATATATAAATATTGCAATACAAATCACCTATATATATACATATATATATAGCCAGAGGTAACAATGAAAAAGCCCGTTCAATATATTGCCTAAAGTCTTCCTGAGAATGATGAGATGTTTGGAAAGGCAACTTTATGAAAATTATCATGACGTATCTTGTTTATGACAATCTTTACTACTTCACGTATATAACATCAGTAAAACTTGAGATGACATGGTTATTACTATATTTACCAATATGTTTGCCCATATGATGCGACAAATCCAGTAGCTATATGACTTTAGATTGGAGATACAAAAGGTTTAGCTATCATAAGCACCAATGAATAGACACGTTCGCAAATTGCTTTAGTATTTTAAGCACAATCTCCAGGAATAAATAAAGAAAGAAAAAATGACTGCAACAGATGGTAGATGTAATACAGATCTTTATTAGAACAATGAGTTATAATCATAAGTTTCCAATGTTAGTCTGTTTGGAACTAAACAATGGTCTGGTGATGAAGGAAATGATATTCTACAAGGCACCAGCCCTTTCAATTTTGATCATCATAAAAGACCTTGGATACAGGGGCACATGGCCTTGACAACTAATGAGACAACAACTGACTGCCATGTTTATGGTAAAGAAATGTTCATAGGACATGTTAATCAGCTTACTATAACATTGCATTTCCGCCTTTCAACCTTCCTTCTCTTTTTATCATCATCGTGCAACTGCAAAAGAAACAATACCGAATTGATATAAGATTATACAGCTTGAACCTGTACATTGCAATACTTAAAGCAAAATAATTTGAATAGAAATTGTAGGATCTTTTGTCAACAAATTTCAAGTTTCAAAATTTACCTGTGCATTGAGAAAAAGTGGAACTCGAACCCTCTTTGAGCCATCAGCTAGACGTTTGTACAGTAACACGTTTTCGACCATGTCAAAACGGTTATTGACCTATAAACAATTATAACAACAATGCAAACTTGAGAACAGTTGATATTGGAAGTTGCAGCAAAAGTCCCTTCAATTGATATGGGACCTCTCTAAACCACGAGAAGATTTTTGATTGTACAGTGGGAAGTCTAAACCGTGCATTTACCTGACACCGAATAGCCCCAGTTAACGATTCCCCACAACCCGACGCATGCACACTTTCTAAGTTGGGGCATTGGAGTGACAATCTCTCTGTAGATATGACACAATAAATAAAATGAATAACTAATTGATAAACCTGAAGAACACTAAAGGGCTAGGATGATGTAATCGAATAGAGTACCTGGATGCAAATTTTTACAAGAGTTCAGATTCAAATCATTGAGTTCTGGACAGTTCAGATACAGAGCCTGCATTTGCATTTCAAAATTTAAGATCCAAAAGAGAAGAATAAAAGCGTAAAAAATATACTAGTTTAAGTTTCAGAATCTCACGCTCAAGCCAGAACAACCCCACAAGCTTAGTTTCTTTAACCGGCTATGTTTGATGATCAGATTCTGGTAAATAAGCGGGACTTTGGCGTTAGATGTTTTCTGTGATTCACGGCCACTACTTTCTTCGGAGGTTGGATCTAGAGAATTGGGATCACAAACAGCCATGCCACAGTCCATGAGTTCAAGAAGGGGCAATTGAGCTGTGGCAAATTGAATACCACCTGCCAATGTTAACAAACAAAAAGATATGAAAAAACAGGTTTTTGAAGACAAAGGAAAAATAAAGAGTAATTATGCATTTGATGGTCGTAGAGCCTGGGCTAGGTAATTACTTGAAGTAATGTTAGGACAAAGAGCAACAAGGAGTCTTGTAAGAGTGTCTGGGAAAACATTGCATATCATTCCAATCCCACTATCACTGATGCCAGACCTAAGATCAGCCAGCATACGAAATACTGTCTTAGAAAACGTGAAAAGAAAATGCTGCCATTATGAACTACAGCTTATATGAGTACTCAATCATTGCATGAGCTGAAAAAGACAATAATCTTTGAAGTACACATGGACTTTGAATTGGAATTGTAAACATACCCACTAAGGTCAAGCAGCTCCAAATTCGGATAACTTTGAGCAATGGCAGCAACTGAAGCATCAGTAATTTCGGATCCAAGAACAAGGGAAAGCATTCTTAAACCCCTACATAAGGATAACCAAACCATCCCATTAGTTGTTTCGTCAATAGTTGTTCATAGCTCAAAGAACATGACATCTTTCAGTTATCTTAAGCTATGACAATTGCCAAATAAATTAAAAAACTAGTAAAGCCGTATAGATTTGTTAACAAAAATGGGAACAAACAATACATATCATAGATTATAAAAGTTTAGAAAACAAAATCTACTTGACCAACCTTAATTGGGCGGCTGTAAGTGCAAGAACAACTGCATGGGAAAGCCGAACAGAAGCAATGTGGATGTTTTGCAACCTTGGGCAACCCCTTCCCAGACATTCAGCCATGCTCATAAGGTCAGTACTATCACTCGCTTGACGAGAAAATTCCAGGGAAACCTCCTTAAGACTAGGGCAATTAAAAACCTGTTCCAAAACAAGCGAATAAGTAACGAGTCACCTAAAAGAATAATAATTTAAAAAAAAAAAGTGCAAAATAATTAGGCCCAATAAATTAAAGAGGCAAAAAGAAATGAAAATAATCACCATCTTAGAGAGAGAGGAAAGATCTGAAAGCCAAAGTGTAGTAAGACTTGTTGAACAGAGAACAAAACCACCTAAATTAGAACACCCTTCCATCTTAAGACTTTTCAACATTCGTCTATCAGCTACAAAACGGCCCAACTCATCACTGCATTGTAAATCATATAAAACATCATGAGCCCAATGCTATCCTCATTTACCCAACTCCACTCCAATCCAACCATTATTAGATGAGAACAAACATAGATCAACAGCAGTTACTTTCAAGTCTAACATTGAAAATAATATACTGCTCTGTTTAGACATAATCAGCATTGTAATCAACTATACTTTATTGGCAGCATTGGCTTGAGCAAAAATGCCAAACGATGCTCAGACTTTTACCACACAGATAAAAAGAAAAGATCGGAAATTTACCCAGTGATCCGATTGAGTGCATTATCAGCCATAGATATCTCCATAGATTCAAGATTTGGGCATGAAAATGCAATACAAGCAAGCATCGTCGCATCCACATCACTGCAGCAGCCCAACCAAAAAAAAATAAAAAAGAAGCATAAATTATTGTCTGAAATAACATTTATTATAGTTTTCAGCTTAGTGAGTAGTATGGAGTTTTTCATCCAATTTGTGAATAACCAGATCCAAAAACTTGTAGATATTGCCATGACTGATTAGTTTGATCAAAAAAATAGTACTTTCAATTAGATCAAACAGTATATGTTATCATTTCCTACCCCTCTGATCATAGATCGAGCATTATGAGGCCATCTTTAGCCGTTATCAATGCAGATCAAACCATTTCGATTAACCTTTCATTTTTCTTTTCATTTAATATGTAATTTTTCTTTTTAAGTAATGCCCAGATCGTGCTCATTCTCATTCATCATTCAGTTTAATCTGCAAAGCTCATCCCAATACCGAAACCATCCACCAAAACCCCAGATCTGAGGAAAAACCCTTATACCTTTCCATTCTCAGAGTGAGGCTAACGAGCCCCGGGCACTTGTGCAAAACCGATCCAACAAGCCCAACCTGAGCCCTCGACGGAACCCTAAGTCTCAGAACCTCCGCCGCCCTCCACAGCCTCCTAGTCGTCTCCCTCCACCCCTTGCAGACCCTCGCCGCCGAGAGCAACCCCGGCGGCGGCAACCTCCTCAGCACCTCCCAGAGAATGCTCGCCGGCAAGCCGCCGGAACCCAGATCGGACTCCATCTCCGCCATTGGCTCAAAAAACTCGTCGTCATCTGCCTCCGGCGGGTCAAACCCCCCGCCGCCGCCATTGTCGACGTCATCGAAGGACAGCGCCCTACGTAAGTGGGAGTAGGGCTGACGCGGCGGCGGAGGCCGGGTGGCGGAGAGAGAATACTCGACGGAGACGTCGCCGGAGACTTCGGTGGGGGTGGTGTCGCCGCCGCCGATGTGGCAGGAGTGGCCCTTCTTGGGGAGGCCACACCGGCCGCAGTTGTAACTCCCCCGCCTCTTGCCGCGCTTGTACTCGCTCGAGGTGGGTGTAATGGCGGCGGCGGCGCCGCCTGGTGTGGCGGCCGGAAAATGGGGTTGGTGGCGGCGATATTGCTGCATGGCGGAGAAAGATGACAATGATGATGATGGTGATGATGAAGAGAGAGAAAGAAGGGTAGAAAGAGAGAGAGAGAGAGGGGGGGTTGGAAGAGTGTGAGAGAGCAATGAAATATAGGTGGGAAGATAGCGCGGGAGAGGAGAGGGTTTTCGCGCGCTGAGTTTGAAACAATAAAAAAAGTGAGGGAGGAGCGTGGCCTCTGGGGGGTGAAATTACCAAATTGGCCCTGATTGGATTGGTGGGAAAATTGTATGAACGTGATTTTAATTTTTTTTTTTTTTTTTTAATCTTAGTTTCAAATTAAGGAAGGAGGTTCCCGCGTTTGGTTACATTCTTGCGAATTTAATTTTATTACAAAGAGAGAGCTTGCTAATTAACGAAGGAGTTATTTGGATAGAATTTTTTAAGGAAATGGGTTTTTCGAATTTCGAAATTCAGAAAATACAGATTGTCGTATTTATTGTCCTCCCCTGAATAATTCGCCCCAAAATGTTAGTTTTTTTTGGGACAGATAATATTGTTTGTTAGTAAAGCATTCCATTAATGGACTAACATATACTTAACTTACGTTTAGACTCTGAAAGAAAAAAGAAAGTTAGATATCTTGGTACTAATTGACTATTTGTAATAATTGCTAACTCTTAAAGAGCCATGACTTCTAATTAAAAAAATATGTTACAAAGTTTATATGTTTATGTCAGTTATGAAAACGATCTAATATAACAAATGCAATATCATATTTCAGTGAATGACATTATATATACATATATATTCGAAAATTAACAATGTACTAGGCCTCTTTTATATTTCAAACTCAATACTCATATTGGTCGAAATAAAATTTAGGATACATATGATGTTCTAATAATTCACTAGCAAGATTATTTGTTTAGAAACGTTTGTTCAACCATAAATGTGTTATTAACATGTCATACTCCTTTCGTAACAAGAACACTTACAATACATCATTTTTCAATAATGATAAAGTTATGTGAAATACAAATTATTAGATATTTATTAAGGTGCAAACGCACGTCATTCGACATTTTCATTGGAGTTTAGAGGCATTATAAGGAACCATGAGGGCACCATTGTGGCATCTTTCGCTATATGTCTAGAAGAAGAGCCACCATTTGATATTACGGTGATAGATGCGCATAAGAGCGTAAAAACTTAGTGAAAATCTAAAATACACATTACACATACACTATGACGACACCATTGTGGCATCTTTCACTAAAATGTTCGCAAGAAGAGCCCACGTTAACCATTTCACACTACGGTATTGTGCGCAAGAACCTAAAAACTTAATAAATATCTAAAATATAGATACACCATGAGCGCACCCTGGTGGCGTCTTTCGTTAAATGTCTACAAAAAAAAAAAAAAAAGCCACTATTTGACACTACGATGTTGATAGATGCGTGTGAGGGCCTAAAACTTAGTGAAAATCTAGATATACATACGGCATGTATATAAGGTGATTTACTTTGTTCGCTTCTTGTAATAAGGGGGTGAATGATTAGTCTTTTGAAGGTAATATTGTTAGTTAAAAGATTCTAAATCTCTCTCTACTGGGCCTCATGCAAATTATTTTGCTGTATAGGTAATGAAGCGACCCCTCCCTCAGTTGTTTTGATCTTTTTTTTTTTTATTATTTTGAAGATTGTTACAGGCCTAGGTACATCTCCCGCTTTATAATACCATATATCATTCAATATATAAGTTTGCAACATATTCCCTTAAAAATAATAATAAATTTGCGAGAGATTTGTTTCTTTGAGGGGGTAAAAAAAACGCAATGCCTCACATGGGATTCCTCTCAAAAAGAAGCAACTAATTAAGCAGAAGTTAATTTATATTATTTGATAACTTAAAATTCGCTTTGTTGTAGGATTCATAGAAAATATAAAACTAAATGAAAACAAAAAAAGAAAAAAAAAAATAATTGTGATCGGCTGATTGCAAATCCAATTGATGGACAATTTATTTTCTTTTATTTTTGGCGTTAGCAAACAAATACTTGGCACTTGGTACTTTTTTCGTTTCTTTTTCTTTTTAATAATCTGTATTGGTGCATGTTGCATTTAGATAAATTTTCTTACTATCTAAAAAACGAGTTCATAAAAGAAGAGGAACGACTCTCTTCGTAGAAAAAAACATAACGGGTCAAAGACAACTTAGCGCGAATATCGGGGCTCTTGTGACTCGGGACTCGGGGATAGATCAAAAGCAGTGGTGTATTTGTAAATGAGACGAATAAGGAGGACAATTCAGTATTTTATGCAATCAAAATGTGACCAGTAACTATTGAGTTTTGGGCCTCCTGGCCAATGGTTATGGAGTATGGCCCAATGCTTTATCCTGGCTGACTCGTCAGATACCTATAACACTTTTGTTTTTTTTTTTCAGGGCAGAAAAGACTTAATAATTAGGGCGCGTCTATAATAGGGCTGCCATAATATAGCCCTATGTAAGGCCATCAAATCTCAGCCGTTTGATCTCAAATCTATGGTATTGATTGTCATAGCTTAAATTATATAATATGGTGCACGTTACACTGGATTAACCCGAGTTAGACCTAAAAAAGGCCTAGCAATACCCGATCCAATCCATATATCTCTCTATCTCAATTGCTATCTCTTCGTATCTTCTCCCCAGATTTTTCTTGATTTGTCATCATAATATTGTCCAGAGACCCAATTCCTCACTTCAACCACTCATTTTTCAACCTTCAAACCCCTTATCTCCTTCACCATTTTTAGATCCATTTTGCCTCTAAACCCCTATAAGTCATCGGTTCTCTTCGGACTAAGCAAATGGGTTTATGGGTTTCTCTGTTACTTGAGTCTTGACTTTTTTTGTGACCCTCAGTCCAAGGAAGTAAGAAGAATATAAGATCCATGAGGAATTTTACTCTTCTCCTTCAAGATTTTGCTCGTCCTCAAGCTCAACCGTGCCATTTAGTATACATGGTGGTTCGAATTTTATATTCTCATTTCATCATTTTGCTATATTTCTTTTCTTGGCATTATTTCGCGGTGCCCGAGGTTGGTTCCTGGTCTTTAGCTTCAATCGTGTTTTGTGTTGGTAAGCTTGGGATTCCTCTGTTTTTTTTTTTAGCCGAAATACCCAAAATGTCTACTTGCAGAAAGGCGCGAGGGAAAGCTGGCGCGGGCAGCGTGGTTGTGGGCGGTCGGTGATGTCGTGAGCTCGGTGGTGGAACTCGTCGAAGGAGGTGCTCGGCACTGGGGCTCGCCGTGGTCGTTGGCGAGAGGGATGGCGTCGACTGCGTGGCCTGCATTGGTCTCGGTGAAGGAGCGGCAGTGTGTTGCAGCGAGCGTTGGTCTCGGTGTAGGAGCGACGGCATATTGCAGCGGCTATGGTTCTCGGCTGGCGCTCGTCGAAGGAAGTGCTCGACGAAGGAGGTGATTCAACACCTTACGTGGTGGGCAGCACCTTGCGTAGAAAACTGGTGCGGTGGTGAAAAACAGAGATCTTTGGCAGAATGTGTATGTAAATATATATTATGTGTATATATATACATATATGTCACTGAAATTTGCTGAATAATAATGGGTTGCATAGAAAGAAAGGAAAGAAAGAAAAAAAAAGAAGGAAAGATTTGGGTTTTTGAGTTTTATTCAAATGTATTGACGTGCACCAAATTTTGTACACTTGGTCTTTTCATTATTGTTTGATTTTGATCGTGTGGTTTAAACGAAAAAGCCCTATATAGGGCCAAAAGTTAGCGGCCCTATAATAGCCGCGCCTTAATAATTATAGGAGAAATAGTGATTATAATATGGGATAATTGTAAAAAAATACCATCATGTTTGGATATTCTGCAATTTAAACCCTAAAATTTGGATTTCACAAAATAATACCCTGAGATTACGAATTTCTGAAAATTAATACCTTGTATTGATTTTTAACTGATAAAATACAATAAGATCCTCGAATTTAAGATGAATAATATGGATTAATCTAATTTTAATGGAGGATATTATTATTTTTTGGGATAATTACAAAAAAATACCCTGAAGTTTGGGTGTTCTGCAAATTAAACCATAAAGCTTGGACTCTGCAAAATAATACCCTGAGATTAAGAATTTCTGAAAATTAATACCCTGGACAGATTTTTTAACCAATTTTAAGAACAAAAAAACAATTATATCCTCCATTAAAACTAGATTAATTCATATTATTCATCTTAATTTTGAGGATGTTATCGTATTTTACCAGTTAAAAATCAACACGGGGTATTAATTTTCAGAAATTCGTAATCTCAGGGTATTATTTTGCAGAATCCAAACTTCAGGGTTTAAATTGCATAACATCCAAACATGAGGGTATTTTTTTGCAGTTATCCTTTATTTTTTTCGTTCCTAAAATTGGTCAAAAAATCTGTCCAGGGTATTAATTTTCAGAAATTCTTAATCTCAGGGTATTATTTTGCAGAGTCCAAACTTCAGGGTTTAAATTACAAAACACCCAAACTTCAGGGTATTTTTTTAGAATTATCCCTTATAATATATTTAGTTTGGATACAGTAACATTTTTCACGATTTTTGTTTCTTGGTAGCTGAAAGATAGAAGTCAGCATAATTAGTCTCTCGATTAAAACGTTTTGTACCGAAATTGGTTTTGTCAAGTAAACTATTTTTCTTTAATTTGTGAAAAAATAAATTGCAATAAAATATTGTAACTAAACTTGAATTTGTGGCAACTGGCAATTATGGTGTAAATGACTTGTAACTGTCAAATTTGAAGTCTCTCATCCCCCCCTGGAAGTCTAAGAACATATATCTCGCTTTGCAAAACTCATTCCCTCACCGTAGGTTTTCGAATATATTATCAAAGAGAAAATCAATGTTAATATTGAAAGAATGGGGTGGTAAATCATGTCGACCTGGCATATTAAAGTCCAACAGCTTATAAAGATTATTTTATCCCAAACTTAATATGTGACTCGTTATGCAAATATTTACCTGTGTTGTACTTTTGGCCCAAAATTTTATCGAGCGCCTATAGTTGGTGCATGACCCAATATGAGTGAATTAATATTAATAGAGAATAATCAACATAATGACACATTATTTTTATATATTCTATTATTATTAAATAGAATATCAGAAATTAATAATACGTATCAGATAAAATGTTTGAATGCTTAATTTGAATCAATGTATTAATATCTGATAGGCCTCTATTAAATATGGAATATTTCCTATCCATTAGGGAATAAGAAAATATCATTATTTGAATAGAAAATGATATGTACGCTCTCTTACTAATTCATTAATCAGAGAGCGTGGAAAAATAACACAGAAAAAAAAAATATACGCTCTCTCTTTTTTCTCTCTCTCTGTCTAAACAATTCCAGTGAGTGTTCTTGAGTAGTGAAATTTGCGGTGGTTATTTTTGTTACACCACTAACTACGAGTATTCAAGAAAGAGTCTTTCTACAACGGATGTGAGGGACCAAGGCGATTCCTATACCAGCAGTAAGTTTGAAGATTTAACTAGCACCTTCGTCACCCACGCTTCTGATATTGGTATTAGAGCGGTTATTGGTGGGCTTCATTTTCCATCGGAAAAAAAGCTAAGAAGGGAGGTACATGAACTCTTAGACCAAAAACACCCTTAATATGCCATGATTTTGGTTTATATAGTTCTGCATATTATTTGGTCGTGATTTTTGAATATGTGGTAGATTATTGTGTATATGTTCTATAATTAAAATCTGGAAATTGTTTGATACACAGTTTGAGAAATTTTTTCATTCAAAATTCTTTTTTTCCCCCCCAAATGTTTGACTATATATCCTGATCGCATCGTTGCCTGATCGGACTTATTTTTTTTATTTTCGGAATCTACATTAAATTATCTTTATAACCATATATAATATGTATTTTTTGGAATTTTATTGATTATTTTTATAATCATATATCAATATGGACATAATCAAACTCTTTTTCTAAATTCTATGTTAGTGATTTGCAAATTTTTAATCTTAATATTCCTCTAAATGTTTGCTTTGATGACAAATTTGGTAGGGCTCGGTTGTTCACTATATGGAATAAGGGCTAGAGTGTTGTGAAGCTAGGCCTTTATTTTGGCTTAATATTTCAAAGACTTCGATGTATTGTTAGGTATAATATATGGTGTTGGATCATGGAATGTCATAGATTTCTTTTCCCTACTACATGATGAAGTTTAGTTATGGATCAATATGTTCGGTTGATCACTTAAACTTCTATGATATTCCTGCTTAAATTTTGAATTTCCGTTTCATTCTTGCTAGTTAATATCTTGTAGGTGCATCTCTTTCCCTTTAATTGTCTTTCTAACTTTTCTTTTCATACTTACAAAAATACTTTTACTTGTACATTTCATGCTTCTTATTTGGTTTATTAGCATGCTTCAAAATATAGATTTTATGCCTAATGGTATAAAACTCTTGAAGTAGGTTGATGAAAATAAGTGCTGCTATAGAATAAGAATTCCTTCATGATTGCATTAGCGTAAACTATGTGACAAGTATTGAGTTACAACAAAAAAATTTCTCCACTTGAATGCTCAATTGAATTTGCTTTGTAAATACAAGCAAATATATATTTCCAATTCCATAAGGGGGGCTTTACTCCTACTCCTATTTTTTCTCTTCACACCCTTTATTAAATGATAAATTAATGACTATTTTTTTTTACAAAAATATCCTTATGTATACGAAAATATCCTATATAAAATGACACAAATATCCAAATACCATATTAATTAATAATTTTTTTCTCATCACACTCCCTCAAACATAGTTGATAAAGCACTTAGATCAACAAAACTAAATTAAATGACAAATGACATTTTTTTTCTTTAAAAAAAATGACAAATTTAATATTTGAATTTATATAATCATGGATGAACAAATTACAAGTCATATTTATTTTCAAGAGACAAATCATCTCTCTTTTTTTTTATACTTTTTGTAAACATTTAATAAATACTATAATTTAGGGTTTAAAAATAATATATCAAGAAACCTAAATTGAAATTTAAGAACTCCATATCTATGAATGCTTTAGAGAAAGGGGAAAAAAGAAAGATAGAAAAGGTAAAAGAAGATGGATGTTTAAACCGGCCTAATCTTAAATATATAACAACCTACAATCTCCTATTTCTGTCAGAGTGAAGGAACTAAAAAAAAAAATCTTTCAAATTTTAGAAAAATATATTTTTATCAAAAAATGCAAAAAGTTGAAGATGACTCCAAATAGGTGTGGTTCTTAAAAGAACTTATTTGAGGTGTGCAAAAAAAATTTTATTGAGATTTTGTTGTCTAATTCTAGAATTGAAATACATCCAAAGGTGCGGGAAAAGAAGATTTTAAAAACTTTAATTTTAGTGGGGGTTTTATATAGAAAAGGGTGGAGAAAGAAAAAATAGGGTGGAAATAAATACACCCATTTCATAATTATACACAGCAATGAATAATGTTGTAGTGTGATATAATCTTTTAATAAGTGTGACATAATTCTTAATTATTAGCAAAAGCAAAGAAACATTTTTAATACTACGGAGGAAGATTCACTAAATCAGAACATTATCCAGCTTAGCGCAAAAAACAAAGAATAATAATCAAGGAACGATCTTAATGCTGTAGATCTACTCTCCCTTCCCCTTTTTTTATATTAAAAATAATACTTGTTGAAAGTTGATTGGAGAGATCCCATACATGGAAGTGTATACATGTGTAGTGTTTTCCTATTTATAATGACAATATATAATTCTAGTTGTTTCGTTCACTGCCCCACTAACCGGCCTGGGCGGCCCGTATATTATAACCATATAGATTAATAAATAATGGTAGATGAGTAAGATATGAAGAATTCGATCACAAAGGATCAAAACCCCAATAAACAACATTTAACAATGGATTATTATTATTAGTCCCTTGCCAACCAATAAACTGACTATTGCTGCCAGCTCTACTGGTTATCTCACTCGAAAGCTTTTAATTCCATTTCTCCGGCTACGAAAAATTTATATGTCGTCTGCTATTTATTTGAACAATTAATACCATATTACAAGCCGAAAAATGTTATATAAAGAAAAAAGTTGGAATAATATTAATTATATTACACGCTGAAAATTCTCATTTTTTTAAAGAAAAAACAATTTATTTCCTTCAAATATTGAACCCTAGCCAGTTAGTCAAGTATTCCAGTACGATTATCTTCAAAGCTTAATTAGCACGCAGTTCATTATATATCGAAATGGGGATAGCTAGGTAGCTAACTTCATATTATAATTAGTCTTAAATATCACGTGCAAGTCACTGTAAACGATGTTATATAGCATTACCGATACCTATTTTTACCTTCGCGTTACTATATAATACGTATTTTGTATCTTTAGCTTACGTGTCTGGATTGAAGAACTTAAACACTCTTGTTTTGGCAATATCACGGCTCTCTGATAAGGGTCGTAATTAAAAAGGATTAACTCTGCCATGATTGATCGAATTAGGAGCCAAAACTAGGCTTTTCGATATAAAAAATGACAGGAAGTTGCATATACAAACAAATATATGCATGTATTATACAAGATACATTATCTTGAAGTTAAAAAAATATTAGGCACGCATGACAAGAACTCCAAGACCAACCCAACCCAACCCATATGTATCATGTGGGATTTAAAATATTCGCATTCACGTTTGTATATGCAATAGGGACCAGTTTATATATATATATATACACGTACATAAATATACATTTACGGACCATATATTATTTCCCTCTTCTATGCATATCTCTCTCACCAGTCACCACCTTTTTGAGCTTTCTATCGAAAGCTTTAATGGCTGTCTCCCTCTCCAGCGCAGCCCTTCTCTTCCCAAAACCCCAAAATGACCCCATCAATCTCTCCCAAACCACCCAGTATCCAATTTCATTTCCACCCCAAAAATCTCAATATTTACAGTCACTACCATTACCCGCCAAAAACTTTTTTTGCAAAGTAACCCCCACTAATATCACTGACCTCCACAAAACAGAACAAAGAACCAACAGAAACCAAGAAGAGGACATTATGGTCAAACAACACGAGCCGGAACGGCGCCGTTTATCCGAAGTGTGGCGGGAGCTCCACGGGCAAGACGACTGGGTGGGCCTGCTCGACCCGATGGACCCACTGCTCCGATCCGAACTCGTTCGGTACGGCGAGATGGCCCAGGCCTGCTACGACGCCTTCGACTTCGACTCCTTCTCCAAGTACTGCGGCAGCTGCAGATTCATCCGCCGCAAGTTCTTCGAGTCCCTGGGCATGGCCCACCACGACTATGACGTGTCGCGCTACCTCTACGCCACGTCGAACATCAACCTCCCCAACTTCTTCAAGAAGTCCAGGTGGCCCAAGGTCTGGAGCCGGAGCGCCAACTGGATCGGGTACGTCGCCGTTTCGACCGACGAGGCCACGGAGCGCCTCGGCCGCCGTGACGTCACCATCGCGTGGCGCGGCACGGTGACCCGGCTCGAGTGGATCGCGGACCTCATGGACTTCCTCAAGCCCATATCCGGGAACAAGATCCCCTGCCCCGACCCGACCGTGAAAGTCGAATCCGGGTTCGTTGATCTCTATACCGACAAGGACGAGGCCTGCCGATTCTGCAAATACTCGGCGAGGGAGCAGATTCTCACCGAGGTGAAGCGGCTGGTCGAGATGTACCCCGGCGAGGAATTAAGCATCACGATCACGGGTCACAGCCTCGGGGCGGCTCTAGCGATATTGAGCGCGTACGATATTGCCGAAACGGGCATCAATGTGAACGGAAATGGGCGGGTCGTGCCCGTATCCGTGTTCTCGTTTTCGGGTCCTCGGGTCGGGAATATTCGGTTCAAGGAGAGGCTGGAGGCGCTGGGGGTGAAGGTGTTGAGGGTGGTGAATGTACACGATGTGGTGCCTAAATCGCCGGGTTTGGTATTTAACGAGAGTGTGCCGCCGATTTTGATGAAAATCGCCGAGGGATTGCCGTGGAGTTACTCCCACGTCGGCGTCGAGCTGGAATTGGATCACAAGAACTCGCCCTTTCTAAAGCCCACTAATGATCCAGTTTGTTCTCATAATTTGGAGGCCCACTTGCACCTGCTTGACGGGTCAGTGTATATATTTTAACCTTTTTAGCATCATTATTATTATTTTGGTAGCTTCTCATCGGGCATTATTCTTTTTTTCCCCCACCCCTAATAAACCATCACGCATTATTCAAGAAAAGGGAAGAATATGTATACATAATACATTATATAATAGTATAAATTGTATAGTATATTTGTAGGACTAGGACTTTGTTTGGTTTAAAAATGACCGGGTTTTTAAAAAATTTACAACAAAAAGTGGTTCGAGGTAAGGAAAGGTCAAATAGTCTCAAATTGAAAGTTTCGTACTAATTGAATACGATGCACTTGAAAATTAAAAATTAAAAGCTCTAAAGCGGTTCACATGTATCTGAATGTTACAAAGAATAAAAAAACAAAAGTTCATATACTATTTTTTCAATATCAACAGAAGTTCACACTAGAGATATAGGTAATCAAGATTACATCAAATGCAGTGGAGGAACAATTAAAATTATTTAAGTATTCGTTATATTTTGTCGCACGAAAGTCGTTTCTCTAAAAGTTATAATATATACTCTAAAATAGAGTTTTCATATTCAATAGATAAAAAAAGGTTATGACTGTGATATTTAAGCGTCGTTATTGAAAGCAATGATGTGTGATAAGCTAAGTTTACAAGCTATTTCATTCTCTAGTGATATTGAGGGCCTCTAAAGCCTAAGCTGATTTAAGATACGTGAAAAAAAAATATAAATAAAAAAGATAAAAGTATAAAAAACCCATTATTGAATATGCATGTATTTAAGCTGTAGCTACGTTTACACACCCAAACAAGTTTTTCTCCATGATATTAAAATTCTCTACCTGCTTTTCAAGTCGGATTATTCTAATTAGATTATGACGGCCAAACAATTTTAACCCTTAGTCTAAACCCACCTAATTATATATCATCTAGAAGTCTACTGCCTATATATCTATATATATATATATATTATATATAGAGTACACTCGATAATTAGAATGCATAAACTCCATTTATGGTGTATTGGACAGGATAGTTAGGTGTGACATTGATCATAGAATTTGTTCAAAGCTTTGACAAAATTGAAGGTGACAATTAGCACTCAAGGGGATATTATTTATGTGGTCTATATTTACATTTTAAAAGAACATGTATGATGAAGTTTCACACTATCAATTTCTAGTTTATTAAAAAAAAAAAAAAACTCATCATTAATATTAACATAACGAATTTATAGTGTCTAACCAATCTCCACTTTCATTGAGGTGGGATCGCACAAATATAGGATTGAGATAAATCAAATGTATGTGGCATTATTAGTACCTTCCATTAATTTATATGATAGCAACTAATTCAAAAGAGAATGTCTCTTTTTCTCAAGTAATTTGAATAGAAAGCATTTTTTTCCCCTTAACACATTGCGTCTTAAAGTATATATATGATAGTTTGTCGTCTACAGTACAAGCAATGAACATAGAATATTCTTGGTTAATCAAGCACTCTATAGTGAAATTCAGCACAAATAAACATTAGTTTCATGGTCATAGTCGTAACTTGCAAGGTCGATCGAGTTTTTATTATATATTAAATGGCTAGTTTAATCAGCTTTAAGAGATATATCATGTCAGTCGAACATTAAGGTTGTGTAATATTAGTACTAGTTATAAACGTTTAATAATTATATATCAAAGTGTTAACTTTTTATATGTTTGTTTAATTGTCATATGCAGTTATCATGGGAAAGGGCACAGGTTTGTGCTGTCGAGCGGAAGAGACCCTGCGCTGGTGAACAAAGCCTCTGATTTCTTGAAAGATCATTACTTGGTCCCACCTTTTTGGAGGCAAGACGAGAATAAGGGCATGATCAGAAGCAAGGATGGCCGTTGGGTTCAACCTGAACGTCCTAAACTCGATGATCACCCTGAAGATATGCACCGCCATCTTAAGCAAATTGGCCTCGCTAATTCTGACTAATATTATAAATTAATTAATAGCGAAACGTTAGTCACACTACCATGTCAACGTACTATTGGTGGTAGTAGCAAATATGTAAATGAGAACCAAAAAAGAAAAAAAAAAGAAAAGAAAGAAAGCTCATGTGAACGGTATTTACGAATGAGTTATTATTTAGTTGATCTTAAAATATGAAAATACGTTGCTTTTAAGTGTTTTGTCTATGTACTTACAATACACATGTAAATTTAGAAGTTAACTGTTACACACTTAAGTAAATTTAGAAGTTAACTGTTACACACTTAAGCGAAATATTTAACAGGATTTATTTTATTAGGGTCATTACAGGATTGTTATAAGACTTTCTCCGACCAGTCATCATGACTGCAAGTACGTTGTTTTTATCATATGCTAGTCAGAGATTTCACTTTTTACTTTTTCAACTGACTAAGAGAAACTCGTTCTAATTGAAGGCTGATATCTATTGCCAATTCTCATGCATGGCTGGTTTCTCATTGAGTTAATGACCTTAATATATTAGTGAAATTTACAAGATGGACGCTGCCGAGAGCCTGAAAGCTAAAACTCTTTGAGACTTTGATTAAGATGTCTTGAAGAGTTTGATACTAATACTCGAATGGAATTGAAGTACTTTTGTTAAATTGGTAGCTACGTATTTGTGTTAAGCTAAATTAGTTCAATTTTCACGAGGAAATGAAATTTTATGAGAATCTAATTAATAAAAGTCTATTTAATACAAAAAACCCTAGAGTCGAAAATAATTTATAAAATTAATCTTAGAACTTATTTTTTGAGAGCAAAACCCTCTAACGTTAGAGAATTTAAGTTTTCACACTCTAAATTTTAATAAAAACCTTTTGTGGCGTGAAATTGAAAGATATAACTGGCTTTTTATCAATGCTATTTAATATGAAAACCCCATGAAATCCAACTAATTTGGTAAAATTAACTCCAAGCTTATTTTTTTGAGCAAAATTCTCTGATGTTAAGAATATTAGTTATGCCACATCTATTTGTAGTGGAAACTTCACATGATGTAAAATCAAAAGATATAACTGGTATTTCACATGGTTTATTCTAGTATTTTTTTTTTAATAAACTACAAGAAGCTTATAGGAAAGGTTGTTCAATGACTTCTATTGCACATTGACAAGTGCGGCTCCCTCCCTAAACCACCATTTTCCAACGGTAATTAACTACCACCGATTATTGTAACTCTTTCACCAACTTTAAACATACAAACAAGATTTTTGACTATTTTTTACGCTATATTAATGACTCATAAAGTTTTCTTTTTTCTTTTAATAATTCGTGGTTATGTTATGTACTTGTAATTATATTATAATTTCTTGAGTTGGGTTCTACTTTAAGACTAAAATTAGGGTTTGAGTTTTAACTTTGGTTATATAATAAAAATTATTGATTTTTTACATGATATTCATATATTACTCAGTTAATAATTTATTTTTAAATATATAAGTTTCATAATTATTATAAGGAATTTTATATTTTAGCTAGGAATAACCATATATGTGTCATATATACAAAAAGTATATGCCAAATTGGTGGAAAAAATAAGTATAATATATGAAATTCCCGATTAAATCCTCATCAATGTCTCGATCATTTGTACGTATTTTTCTTTTTTCTTTTTCTTTCTCGCACATTAGAAGGGAGTTGAAACAAAATTGAAGTCAAAATACTATTTCATAATTGTTATTTTTGGGGGAAAAAAACACATTTATGGCTTAGTGCATTATGTAAGTTATCGAAACCTGAAAGGAGAAAGTATTATTTCACAATCCTTTTAGTCAATATAGGTACCATTTGGTAATGCTTTTGTTTTTTTTTTTTTTGTTTTTTTAAACACAAAATTAAAGTACTTTTTCTTATTTTATTTTCTGATTTTCAAAAACAAAAATGTGTTTGGTAATAATATTTTTGCTTTTTGTTTTCTAAAAAAAAAAATAAGAACATGTTTGGTAACTAGTATTTTTTACTTTTAAAAGTGAAAATAAAAAAGGAAGAGCAATAAGGGAAAAAGTGGTATTCATCTAAATAAAACTTTAAAAGTGGTATTTAAATAAAACTTTAAAAGTGATATTTTTCTAAATAATTTTGAAAGTTTTGGAAAAAACTTTACCATTTACTACGGGAAAAGTTCATCAATACCCGTTTTCAAAAGCATATTTCCATAAACATCTGTATTTATTTTTATTTCATAAATACCTGTTTTTGAAGAAATATAGACCATTACAGTTTTACACATAAAATGTATACTACAGTATACATTTCATGCATTAAATATATAGAGCGGTCTACATTTCATGAAGAAAAATTACACTAAAAATTAGCACACATTTTAAAATATATACCATTGGTAAAATTTATAATGAAAAATGTAAAACATGATAAATATTTATATTGTAAATGTATACCATTCATATTTTATTTATGAAATATGTATCTCATGGATAAAATTTATATTGTAAATGTGGACTACTCATATTTTGTACATGAAATGTGACCATGAAAAAGGGTATTTATGAAAATTAATTTAAAAAACGGGTACTAGGCGTAAATTTCTCTCAAACAGGGGTAGAAATGTGTTTAAGCGATATTTGGGTCACACTTGATCCGGCCCAATTTTGTCAAGCTAGGAAGCCTGACACTTCCAGGCCCAAAACGAAGCCCTAACTCGCACGTTCTTCTCCATGGAGGATTCAGGGTAGGTTTTTAGACTTATACACCGTTCTGCTCAGACAGACTCGCAACTCTCTCTCTTCATCTCCATCTCCATCTCCTTGTCCTGGTATGTTCGTCTTCTTTTTTGTGGCTTGAATTTTTCTATATTTGTGATGTTAAGTAAGTTCTAGTCGTTATACTGACTTGTGTTATATTATTAGAAATTCCGGGATATTTTTAATTTTATGTCTCAATATTTATTCAATTTTTTTGTTCATAGGTTTGTTGGTGGGATTTGTAGTCTTTAGATTGGTCGTGTAGTAGTTTAAATGTTTTGTATCTAGAACTTGAAACTCGTTTTTGTCCATAATCTTCCACTCCTAGAGTTTCAGTTGTTTGGGGTTTTGCTTTAATTTTGAGAACTTCTAAACTCACCTCGTACAGTATAGATAGTTCTCACCCATGAGGAGTAGATGGAGTGGTCAGACACATGGTTTGCTTGGTTTCAGTTCTTTCTAGGACCTGACCTACCTAACAATATGCTAGAGTTTCCTGTCTCCCAAAGATCGAGATATTTCTCGGAATTTTGGTTCAGTATTTTGTAGTTGCCCAAAGTTAGAGACATATTTTTGGAAAACAATGAGTGTCAATATGTAGTTCCAGTGTCAATATATACTTTACTGCCATATGTTTTTGCTGTTAAAGTCTTGTGACACATCGGGTGTTACTGATTTGATTTTGCAGAGCGGGCTTTTTCTTGTAAGAGATGAGTTTAATATCTCAAAATGTTGTTCGTAAGGCTAAGAGGGAGAAGAATGATGCCCCTTTGCATCCGCAAGGGAGTGAAGACGCTGATAATGAAAAGAAATCTGAGATGGATATTTTGAGGATCAAGAAGAGAAGAAAAGCACGGAAGGAAGAGGATGAGAAAGTAGCAGTTGAACAAGAACGGGAGATGACGAAGCTGGAGAACGTTTTGTTTGGATCACTTTATTCCCCAGCTGGGTTCGGGAAGGAAGATGAGGAAGAAGACCAAAATGGGTTTGACAAAGACTGTGCACTGTTCTTTGTGGACCGTTCTGCAAATAATGCCCTCTCTGTTTATGAACAGGATGATGAATTATTGGTAGAAGCTTATGACGAGGAGGATACTAAGCTAAGGAAACCTGTCTGGGTTGATGAGGAAGAGCAGAGGGCCAAGATTAATATTGCCAATGTTAACAGATTAAGGAAGCTGAGAAAGGAAGAGGATGAGAGCTTAATTTCTGGTGCGGAGTACGTGTCAAGATTGAGGGCTCAACATGCTAAGCTTAACCCAGGCACAGAATGGGCTCAACTTGATTGGAAAGCAAGAGATGATAGATATTCTGATGATGAATCATCTGATGAAGCAAATCAGGCCGTACTAGCTCATGGTTACAAGGATGTTGAAGCTGTTGATGATCTCCTCAGAACAAATGAGGATCTTGTTGTGAAAAGCAGTGCAAAATTGTTGCCTGGACTTCTTGAATGCTCAAGACTTGTAGATGCAAATGCACAGGAGCCGTCTAATGGTCCTATAAATTCCGTGCAGTTCCACAGAAATGCTCAGCTGCTACTTACTGCTGGATTAGATCGAAGGCTTAGATTTTTTCAGATTGATGGCAAACGAAATACTAAAATTCAAAGCATCTTCATTGATGATTGTCCCATTCGAAAGGCTTCTTTCATGCCTGATGGGTCTCAGGTCGTTATAGCAGGAAGGAGGAAGTTTTTCTATACCTTTGATTTAGTGAAAGCTAAAGTTGACAAAATTGGCCCACTAGTTGGTAGGGAGGAAAAAAGCTTGGAGGTTTTTGAGGTGTCCCCTGATTCTAGCACGATTGCATTTGTGGGCAATGAAGGTTATATCTTGTTGGTGTCATCGAAAACAAAAGAATTGATTGGGACACTAAAGATGAATGGAACAGTTCGCTCTTTAGCTTTTGCTGATGATGGAAGGCAATTACTGAGCAATGGAGGTGATGGGCAGGTTTATCACTGGGATCTGAGAACAAGGGCTTGCTTACACAAGGGCGTTGATGAAGGTTGCCTAAATGGTACAGCTCTTTGTACATCTCCAAATGGAACAATGTTTGCAGCTGGTTCAGACAGTGGGATCGTGAATGTTTATAACAGAGATGAGTTCTTAGGGGGTAAGAGAAAGCCTATGAAAACCATTGAGAATCTAACAACCAAAGTAGATTTCATGAAGTTCAATAACGATTCTCAAATATTGGCTATTTGCTCAAGCATGAAGAAGAACAGCTTAAAATTGGTACATGTTCCATCATTTACTGTATTTTCAAACTGGCCTCCGCAGAATAGAACTCTCCAGTACCCCCGCTGCTTGGATTTTAGTCCTGGTGGAGGGTTTATGGCCATGGGCAATGCTGCTGGGAAAGTGCTGTTGTACAAGTTGCATCATTATAATCATGCTTAGAGCCTATTTGGAGGACAAGCAACCTTTGACTGTTCGCTGGCAAACATATCGAAACCATAATCTGCCTCGCTCCGGTGATGATTCAACTGTATTATCTTTTGTTGGGCATGATGATTGCGAGGTAAAGGTTTCTTGATGACTCCGGACTAGATGATTCTGCTGTATTTTTAGGTTAATTTTTTTGTAGCGGAGCACCAATTTTGTTGCCACAAAAATTTTGTTCTGTTGAATTTATCCTGTAAACTGAGGTTTCATATTTTCGACTCCAATTGTAGCATCAGTTTTTGTTCCATAGTGGGTTTATTTTTAGGCTATGTTTGGTAGGAAGGAAAAGGGAGAGGAAGGAAAAGTTTTGAGGGAAAAGTGGAGGGAAAAAAAATTTTGGGTTGTTTGGTAAGAGGGAAAAGAGAAGGGAAGAGAAAATGGAAGAGAAAAGGGGAGGGAAAAATACGGTGGGATCCACTCTAATATTTTCCTCTCAAAAATGGAGAGAAAAGGGAGAGGAAAAGTTTTTTTACAAATGCTTTAAAATAAATTTACCAAAGTAGCCTTGTAAACTACTTTTAAAATTTTAATAAAAATGGCAAAATAGTCATTTTAAAATATACTAATTTTCTTTCCTTCTTACATACCAAACAACAATTGAAGAAAGACACTTTCCTTTCCATCTTATACATTTTCTTTCCCTCCTAATTTTTCTTTCCCTCCTATTTTCTTTCCTCTCTACCAAACATCGCCTAGTGAAATATAATTGGAAAATCATTAAAAAAAGTGCACCACAATGCCGGATTGAAATCACTTGTCCCCAAATTTTGTCCGCGTCGTGACCAGAGGAAACCTTATGTCCTTTGGATGGACATTCAACTAAACCGTTTTTGGCAAGAACAAAAGATGACACTGGAAATCCAAATTAAAATCGTGATACCTCTCTCAAAATTCCCCCAAAATATGGAGAAAAGTTTGCCAATTGTTAAACGATTCCACATTATCCATAGACATCTGCCTAGATGGAAAAGAAAGCCGATAGCCGATTTGAATGAGGAAACAAGTACTAATAAGAAAGTCTTTATTGAAGGATCAATCGAGTGAGATACTGGAATGAAGTCGAAAGGAAATGTGTTGTCTTGTTTGAGTTAGTACTTTTTTAGTTTTTAATCTCTAATCAAGGTTTAATGAAGCTCTTGACTCTTGACTAAAAATCGTGGCTTTCTCTTGCGAGCAAGATATAGAATTTCACGTGGAAGGGGACAGGTGATTTCACTTCCATAGTACTAAAAACTTTTTTTTCGCGGACTCTAATACTGTAATAAAAAAAGAGAATTTAATGTTTTTTCTTAATTTTTTAAGGAGGATATAAGTGTATGATAATAATCAAAGTAGCCCAGGTGAAACCACGACAGCTATTTCAAATTTTGGAAGAACAAATCTTACAAACAACAATTTTGGGGGCAACTTGAAAATTTGGTGAAAATTTTGAATTAGTCCAGATAAATTTTATTAAAAGGGGAGGTTTAGGAAGCGACAATTTTATCAAGATTTCAATTGAAATAAGAAATAATAAGAGAAGCACTATAGATTTGATAAGCTCTAAACTGAAAATCAAATTGCTTTCATTGCTTAGCAAAACAAGTAATATAATTTTATGGATATGCTAATAATTTAGTCGTAGGCTTTGTGATGGATAATTGTTAAGATTGTCGACCTTTATAGGATTTATGGGGAAAATTTGTGACCAGAAATCAGCCCAAGTTGACTCTTTGATAATGGATGTTGCTTCTTCCACATTTACTGGAATTCGATTTGTACTGATCGTCTGCCTAATTATAACATTGGTTTCACAATTTGTATGACAATCAATACTCAATTGCAAACCCGAAAAGCAAATAGAATACGAACACTACAACAAAGATTCAGGAAGATGACGATTTTAGCCATCATACAAGGTATATAAGAAGCAGCTTTGCCTCTTGCTAGTGGTATATATACGTAGTATATATACACGTATATATCAATCAGTTGGTCCATCTAAATGCTATGAAGCACAAATGGGTAAGCACTATTTTTCATTTACACTTAAAACTAATACTCTTGGGAAATAGGGAAATTCAAACTACATGGTATGTGAAAACTTATTCATGTTAGCATAATTTCCTAGTGTGTTTTTAGTCCAACTTTGCTATTAACGTTTTAATTTATGCAAGCTACNTCCACAATTATTTTGTCTACAGAGACATAGTACATGACAAACTGACAATTAGAGAGACTATAAAGGAAGCTACTTGGCTACGTGATTATGCTTGAAAACTTGAGAATTGTTCATAGAGATATCAACGTCGATTGCACAGTCAAAAGTGTTATGTACTTAGCAAAACAATGTTTAGTAATACACGAAGGAAAGACATCAACAAATGGTAGAATTTTATATAAAAGTCATTGATGAAGAAAAATTATCGCTCTTGAATAATAGGAAACTACTGAGATTCTGAGAATTATACAAATATGATGACCAAAGGCGGGAATAGCGATCAAGCTCCAATAATGCTTGCACTTGATGCATATCTTGCAACCTTGAGTACTTCAGTGGTGCCAGTGGGTTCATGTAAAGGCACTATTTTAGTGAAAGTAGGAGAAAGAACATGAACTATTAAACTCGCCGAGAGGGAGACTTCTTGGTGGTGGATTGTGTTAGAGATTCCCACATTGTTGGAAAGTAAATTTTTGGAACTTTAGCAAATTATTACCAGGTCTCATCTTCTTCCATATAGATGATCACCCAATTAATAAAATTTTAAATGCAGGATATCAATTATCGAAAAAGAGAGGAGTGAAAAATAAGATATCAAGATTATTTTTATCTTATAGAGATTGTGTACACGAATAATTGTTGGACCTTTTATAAGCACTTGTCCACAATAATAGAAAATAATAAGAGATGACTGTATCTCTTGAAATTCCATCTTATAAATCATTGTCTAGGTAGTCGTGTGTTGAAGCTGACATTTGATGCATTCAGTGACGGATCCAAGATTTTGATCAAATAGAGCATAATAAGAATAACATTTACATTAAAACCACGGAGAAAAATTGATAAAATTAATGTTACTTTTTCTCTTAATATTGATAAACAGATTATAATGTCACATTGTTGTCTTTTGAAAACGGTTTATTATAACTTTATTGTCAATTTCGTTGAAAATATCTTTCTTAATGTGTAAAATTATACTACTATGAAAATAAAAATATAAATAATATACCAAGAAAATAAACAAAGTTTTGCACGTATAATTTTTAATTATTACAAAATACCTTGACGTTTGGGTATATTGAAATTTTAACCCTTAAGTTTCGACTCTACAAAATAATATCATGAAATTAAGAATTTGTAAAAATTGATATCCTGAGTTGACTTTTTGAATAAATTTAATAGATTAAAGATAGTAATACTAATACTCTCAAAATTAATGAAAATAACGATGATTAATTCAGTTTTGATGGAAGATATTATTATCTTTTCGTTATTAAAAATGCTCAAAATTAGTTTAAGGTATCAATTTTCGCAAATTCGAAATTTCAAAGTAATATTTTACAGAGTCCAAATCTTATGTTTAAATTGCAGTTTGCCCATACGTAAGGGTATTTTTTTGCAGTTTACCCACAAAATATTGTTTTAGGGATAATATGAAAAAAGAAAAAAAAAACCATCATATTTAGTGCTTTAGCCAAAAAAAAAAAAAAATTCACACATTTTCATTTGTGTCCAATTAAACCTTTAATTTTATTTTCCTATCAAATAGGACCGTACCTACAAATTTAGTGAAAATTAAAACTTTTGTTTGATAAAAAAGACTTTTTTACCCCTTTACTCATTGTTAAAAATAAAAAGAGTTTAAATTATTCAAAATAATAATAATAATAATTTAAATTATTCAAAAAATACTAATAATAATAAAAGAATGACAAAATTTAAAAAATATTCCTCGTTTGGTCTTTTTTTAAGAGTTTAAATTATTCAAAACAATTAAAAGTTTTTTTTTAAAATAGGAATGACAAAATTTAAAAAGAAAATCCATGTTTTGCCCCTTTTCTTCCCCTTAATTTTAAGTGTTTTTAATTGTTTAATCTATTTTATTCTTAATAATTTGCTTTTATTATGTTTTATGAGTTTTAAGGGTAAAAATATCCTTTTCAACAATCTAAGATTTTAATTTTGACTAAATTTGTGGACCGATCATATTTGATAGGAAAACGCGAAGTAAAAGTTTAATTTGATATAAATAAAAAGATGTGAGGTTTTTTTAACTAAAACATGGATTGTTTTTTTAATAATAGTATCCCTATTATTCTGATTGTATTGAATTAACAAACTCTGTAATACTTTTGGTACACGGAAGTTAACATGCCTCAAAATGCCAAATGTAATTTATTGAACATATTTAATATGTTGTTTATTAACGACAACAAATTTGAGAGCGCACAATTTATTTATAAAATTAGTAAAAATAAATGTAAAAAAGATATAAAGTGGAGAGGGAAGTAAATAAATAAATCAAGTGAATCCTAGAGAAAAAAAGGAAAAAAGAGTCAAGCTTGAATAATGAATATGATGGGGCATATTAAGAAATATTACTAAATTTTTAGGGGAAAATCATTTTGAGTGAGGGCTAGAGGTGTATAGCAAAGAAAACAGATAAAACTTTATGGTATGATGCACTGCTGTTAGCCTGTTACTCATGGCTTTGGCAATTTTCTCATAATATTTTTCAACTATGCACGTAGTCATCGTTCTAGTCTTAATCGTCCTTCATGGTCTTCATACGATTTTTATCAATTTTAAAGCACATGAAAAGGTGGTTTATTTTATTTTGTTTAGTTGATTCCAAAACAAAAAACAGAACGCTCCGAAAAAAAAAGATTATTGTAAGACTTGACCAATAGTTTCTCTTTGTAGTGTAGTAACTTTACCTTCCACATTAGAAAAACTTTACCTTCCACACTAGAAAGAAATATGGTACCATTAAGTTATATATGTGACCACGTACTAACTCTAAAGTTTGATCCTCAAAAAACAAAAATCTCCAATCATAGAATACTCTTAACTCAAATAAAAAGAACATGCAATAAAGTAGAAATTTTATTTTGGAGAAAATGAACTAGTAATATTAGCTACCAAAAAAAAAAAAAAAATTATTTTACATGGATATGGATTATTTTAGTCCTAGGTTTTGCAATTGATATTAGTTAAGATTGTCAATCAGCCAAGTCTAGAGCCCTGCAGTTAACCTATTCACAATACAAGTTGCTTCTTTCACATTCACTCTTATTTGATCCTAACTACGACCTAATTGTTAAGATAGGGATGATGGCAATTTTACCTCTAACCCGTTTACTCAAGGATACCCACTGTTAATGGGACAAGTAAATAGGTAATACCCGATTATTTGGATAAACGGGACAGGAATATGTGCTAAATGAAAAACCTGATCTGGGTACGCCCGCGTACCTGACCCGATTAATTTTATATATAGAAAAACAAAAAAAAAATTAAGTATATGTATAATTTGAATAAAATACATATAAATAAATATATAAATACAACAATTAAATTGTATTATTGAAGTATTACTAAGTTTAATATGTGATATTGTCATTAAATTTTTTTTCCTCTCTTTAACTTCTTCTTTTTGATGTTTTTTTAAATTTTTTAAATAATATTTTTCTAATTTTTTACTGGGTAAAGATACCCGCGGATACCCAACCTGTGCGGGTGATACCCGAACCCACACCGCCTCCTTAAACGGATAAATAAAACAGATACAGGTTTATTTTTTCTTCTGCGGGAATAGGTATGATCCCGGCCCGTTGCCATCCCTACACGAAGAGTACTGTTTCTAATATTTCTAAGAAGCATATGATTTCTTTCTATAGTTATTAATTGAGAATATAAAGAAATTTGAACACATAATTGGTCCAAAATGGGCACGCAAGTGAGTGGTGGTATTAAAGTTATAGATAGAAAGAACAAATTAGTATTAGGACACAATATCTTAAAGATGCCTTGCACTGCACCGAATATTCTCCCAACTACATATCTCAATTTTTGTAGCAATACATATAGCATGTAAATTATCACCATCTAATTAGTGTTAAAACTTACCACAAATAAATTAAACATCACCAATTGATTGGTGACAAATCATATGCTACATGTGTTGGTATTAAAAATTTAGTACAAAATTTAGTATAAAAGTTGGTACCTCAAACATTTATGTATTCTCCCAATCCAATTTACTAAATTAGCGAAGAATGTTCTTATTGAGGGTTTGTCAGTATTAGCATATGGTACACCGATTCACAGACACATGTTTGTACACTCAATTGGGTTCGCTCCATATTCAGTCATTAACAAACATATCTTTGACCAACTTCAGTTACATTGTATAAAAGGACAAAAGATTTTATGACAACCACCACCGCAATAACCGTTAAAGCCTGGAGTGTGACAAGTGATTGGAATCCATATCTCAGACTCACTGCAATGCCAAAAAGTGAAACCAAAAAAAAAAAAAAATCAAAATGGTACTCTTTTTATTACTCCTCTAGACTTCCAATTCTGCTTATGTTTATCCATTGTCCCAAAGTGATACCAGCATCCTCTTTTCAGCTTGCTGATACACTCAACCAAACCATGTTTCTGGGTGACCTGGGTGACCAGTAAATTTCTCACTTGCATCTTCATCGCCATTTCAAAAATAGAGACCTGTTGAAGTTTTGTTCATTTGATTGGTGATACGGGAAAACAAGCCCAAATTACTATGTGATATTGTCTAATTGAATGGTGGCAAATTGCAGCCCATGATATTATAACTATACTTAATGGAACTCTTATTTAAGGAAGAAAAACACTTTAAGCTATGATTAATGGTAATGAGGAGTATTAAAAGATTGATTATTCTTAATTAATACTCTAGGCCTGATTAAATGCACAATCCAACAGTTCAAACCTTTGAGTTTGACGGCCTATCACCAGATTGGTTAACCAGGAGCAACAACTAAACCCCTGCTGCAGCTTTAGCCTCAGAATCCATCTTCCCCTGGTACAAATACAGAGCCTTACGAATTCAGGGGGATGTAATAAAAGTTAATTATGTACCAGTAACCACCTCGAAATCAATGAAACTCACACCCAAACTTACAGTTAAAACAAATTTACAACTTGAAGAATTGGAAACCATTAATTTGGAAAAAATTTTGATTAGCCAAAAGCAACAAAAATCTTATATTTATTTATAGAAGTCTGAGAGTTGGTAATGCGAAGTTACAGAATAGAGCATACATTACTAAGACGAGAACAAGATGTGTCATTGACCAACCTCAGATGGAGGACTTTTTCGAATCTTCCTTGTAGGAGTCCTCATTGTGACAAACTCTTCAGAAGCTGTTGGGTGAATTCCCACTGTGGCATCAAAGTCAGCTTTGGTCAAGCCAGCTTTCACAGCAACTGCAAATCCCTGGATTTCCAAATATATATAGATATATCACAATCGTAAGTCCATAATTCACAATATTCAACAAGGGAAATGCATAAAGAGATCTAATGAGTGCAACATTATTTACCTGCACAATTTCTGGTGAATCTTCTCCACACATATGCAACCCCAGAACTTTGTTTGTTTTTGCACAGACTACAAGTTTCATGAAGACCCGATCAGGGAGCCCCGATAGAGTGGCCTTCAAGGGCCGGAAGTTTGCTGTGAAAATGTCAATGTCACCATATTGCTCTACAGCCTGCAAAAGTACTTGCAAATTAAACCCAATTCCAATTTGAGAGAGTGTGCCAGCCTAATAATTGTCTTACATGTTCTTCAGAAAGACCAACTTGTCCAATTGGTGGTTGTGAAAACACAGCAGAAGGAACAGCTCTAGAAAAAAGAATAAATAAGCAATTTGAAATTCCAAATAAGTTAACAAAAAATTTAGAGCATGCATACAAGTTTTGATTAAGAAAGGCAAGGTATGAACTGATAAGTGGAAAATTGCAATTCAGTCATGCTGTACTTATAAGTTATGACATATCAATAAGGCATCACCAAAACTATAGACGATAAATCACAAAGCATGTATGGTACCCGTAATCAGGTTTTGTTGGCACATTCTGAAATAGTGTTTTTGCTAAGGCACCTCCCTCCATCAAAGCAACTGGAGTGAGATTCAGACGGTCTGTAACATCTCCAACGGCCCAAATGGAAGGGACTGAGGTACGAGAGTATTCATCAACCTAAGAAAACAACGGACAAAAGTATTTACACTGGATACACAACACATACACACTAAATAGAAAATTAACCAAAATAACAAAGGATAACTACCTTCTCAGCTTAATTTTACCAAAAAAAGTGCATTAAGAAAGAAAGCTTAAGAAACTTGAATATATCAAGGATAATACCTCTATTGCTCCATTTTTGTTCATCTTTACCCCGACTGCCTCCAATCCTAAATTCTGCAATGCAATAGAAGTTCAAATTACTTGCATCCCATAATAGAATAGCAATAAAAAAAGAGATCCTGCATATTTCACGGACAGGCAACTTTAGGCATGCTACTTGCATGCGTGCCTTGAGGAACACTTCTCAACATGCAGTCTCATGAACCCGGAGATGCATGCTCCATGGAATGCAAGTACAAGATAGAAACTCCAAACCTTAGTATTGGGCCTGCGTCCAGTTGCAAACATAACGTGTGAGAAACCTTCACTTGTTCCTTTGTTGGTTTTCAACGACAATGTACCATCAGCAGATTTAGTTATTGCTTGGGGAGACTCCTCCGTGTGGAATTCAATTCCTCTAACAGACATCTGTTCTGCAACGAAATCTCTGACCTGTAGGATCAGAATAACAAATTTCACTACTGAGATAAACAATTCCGTCTTCATCTTCATAAGGTTTTTTTTAAAAAAAAAAAAAAAGAAAAAGAAAAAAAGAAGAAGAAGAAGAGATAATAGATTTTCATGGCTATGCACCTCTTCATCAAAGCCCCTCAGAACTTTCTTTTGACGTATAAATACATGGACCTCACTATTCAAACCATTGAAGATGCCAGCAAACTCCAAGGCAATGTATCCTCCACCTACAATTGCTATCTTCTCAGGCTTTGAGGGCAAATCAAGGGCAGCATCAGAATCTATAGCGTATTCACTGCCAGGAATTTCAGGAATGAAGGGTCGCCCCCCAACTGAAATTAGTATATTCCTTGCCGAATATATTTTCCCGTCTACATCTACCGTGTGTGGATCCACTATCTGTGTCAATCAAAAGAAATAATGTTTACATTAAGAAAATGACAAACCAACCTTATTCTACAAACGCCTAACAAGGAGGAAAAAAACTCATATTTAATCACCAAAAAAAAAAAAAAACACACCCGAATAGAATACTTTGCCCCACCTTTCCACGGCCTTCAATCAAGGTGACACCAGAATTTTTCAAAACATTCTTGTAAATCCCAGTGAGGCGCTGCAACTCAGCATTCTTGTTAGCCATCAAGGTGCTCCAGTCATGCTTCGGCTCACTCTCGTACGACCATCCGAAACCATGGCTCTCTTCAAATTCATGAGAATATTTTGAAGCATACACAAGTAGTTTCTTGGGCACACATCCACGAAGCACACACCTGAAAAGGTTCATATTAATACCAAAGAACAGATAATTGCAATTCAGTGAATTCGCCCCTACACTAGTACTACATCATAGACACAACAGAACTCATTCCACCTTACACTTTCATCCGAGTTTCTAAGAACATCATCCAAAATAAAGAGTAAAACCAATACCACTAGTTAAAATCCCAGTTAATAGAGACAATTTCTTTTCTTTTTTTTTTTTTTGGGGGGGGAAGAGTTAATAGACTCAATCAAGCTAAAAAATAATCCAAATCCCATTTTACAAATTACTATCGTGTTACAATGCAAAAGCTTCAATCTTTACATAACCTTAAGCCATTATTAAACCAAACACATTTCACTAAAACAGAGAAAATAACACGATACCCAATCTCCGAAAACTTACGTCCCGCCGACGCCGCCAGTGGTCTCGGAGGAGATAGTCGCAAACGGGAGTTCACAGACGGCAACAGAGGCGCCGAAATTGGCGGCGAAGCGGGAAGCCCGGACGCCGCCGCTGCCGGCACCGATGGTAAAGAGATCGAAATCGTATTTGCGGGCGGTGTCCGCACCGTTTTCGGACTCGGCGGAAGCGGTTACGAAGCCGCGGCGCTGGTGGTGGCGGTAGAGAGAGATAGAGCGGCGGTGGGTGCGAGAGGCGGAAGTTAGGTTTAAGGGAAGAGAGAGAACGGGGTTAGAGAGAGAGGGGGGGAGGTTCTTGGAGAAGAGGAGGGTATGGAGGGTTATGGAGGAAGAAGAGAAACTGGTGGTGAGCTTTGGCGCAGCACTGAGACTGAGAGAACTCGCCATTTTCGTTTCTCTGAAGAAGAACACACTTTGTTCTCTAATTGGCTTAAAGCTATATAATTCTATAATAGTAATAGAACCAACACATATAAACCTTATGCTGTGGAAAGAGATTCTCTCAACACCGTACATCTGTATTGGGTCCCACTGGTAATGAACGGTGAAGATTCTATGTTCTGTGGATAATTTAGATTCTGAGAGCCGCCTTTTAATAATGAAATAACTCCATTTTGACTGTTCTTGGCATTCAACGCTTACGCATGGGCACACCTACCTTGTTGCAACTATATTTTAAGTTTTAAGGATACAGCTCAACTGAGATTAGTTTTAGGAAGAGATGAACAAGCTCTTATTTATTTATTGGCAAGAATAACAACAATATGTTTAGTCTTATTCACAGTTCTTTTTTTCCTTCTCTTTTTAAATGCAATGCTAAGAGGTCAATATGTTATTAGAAATCTATAATTAAAATCTGCATAAAAATTTTGTTATAAACTCCAATAAGATATTGACACCTCATTAAGAAATTGATATCGCATTCATATGGCATTGGACACCATAGGGACATTCCTCTTTTGTGAAGTAGACACTCCAAAGTTGAAATTCAAGCTCGTAAAACGTCAAAAGGCATGGATAAGAATATTTCATTCACAGATTTTAATAGCTAAGGCCTAAGGCTATCTTTGACAGAGAGCAAAGAAAATAGGAGGGATGGAGGAAAAAAAATTATATTAACTATACAAATATGAGAGGAAATTTTGTTTAAAAGAAAAATACTCTATAGTTGTTTCGAAACAAGGAGGCAAAAAAAAAATTTTATTTGTTGGTATTGCCAGTAAGATCGAGGGGTATAAAGTAAATAAATATGTCAAAATTACTTCCTTGGCCTCATGAAGTTCTATAACTTGCTCGTGTAAATGGCATTTTACTAATCCAGAACCTCATCAACTTTTCCACTCACATTCTAGCCGAAGTATTTTTAACCTAAATATAAAATCATTGCAAGACACCCAAAAAAATAACTCTTCCAAGTTACGGCAATTTACAGGTTTTCCTGTATAACAAAGTGCGGTCATGAACTGAGATGATCACAAAGCCCATGAACTTATGGCCTTACCAAATTGGGTTGCTGTTCTTATCACAGTAAGATCAGTCTCCAATAAGCTGAAGCATGCAATTACTTTTTTTTTTCGCCGCTATAACTGGAAAGGTTACTCTCTTATCTTCTAGGAAAGGAAGTTACAAGCTCAAGTACTATAAATTTCCTACTTTTCGCAAAGCTCTAGCTTTCTTCTACTCAACCTGTACTGCATCAGTCCACCATGAAACAGGGCCCGAACCATCAAAATCAAGTGATCCCTGAAAAGCAGAAAACAAAATTTTAGACACTACTAATATTGTAGTAGGCATTGTAACTGCCAAATGAGCCAAAACATAAAAAAAGAAGCTCCAAAACCCCAAACGTCAACAGAGTCGATACTTATTTAAAGGTACATTGGAAATTCAAAAATGAAAATGGAAAGAAGAAAAAAATACAAGCAAAGAGCCTTGGCAAAAGGGGAAAAGAAACAAAATTAGCTTGAAACTGGAGAAGCTCTTTTGCGACTTTCATGAACCAAATTCGACAAAAAAAACATAGAGACTTATTGGGACACACCATATAAAACAAAAGCAGATGTTACCATTTTTCCATTAAAAAGGAAAAATAAATGTGAAAAAGAGAAGACAGTTAGCTGATCTTTGGCATTTTCAGGAGCGAAGAAAACAAGAGATCAAAGCAGCAAATCGATTGGTAACGTTCAAGGATGAACTTACAGTAATCACCATAGGGGCAAATGGCTTCGACTCTTTTGGCTGTTCAATTGGAATTGGAGGATAACTTACATTGCGAACTTGGAACCTTATCTGCAACCCCAATGAATAAAAAAAACCAGCCTGCTATTAGACTTGAAAAACAACAGCAATACCTATAACAAGCCAAAGTACAAAAATATGAACCTCATCCTGCCAATCAATAACAAAATCTTGTCCATCATAGTCCCAAATCCATGTGACTCTGCCTCTGCAATCCATAAGAAGTGTATAATAATTATTGACGTATGGATCCGACAACTTAGTCAAAAAAGTGAACAAAAAAGACAAATTTAAACAGGATTTGGTGATGAACTGAAAATTCTAATACATACAGTCTCACTGGAACAGACAAGGCATGGACTAATACCTCTTTCTTGGATCAGGTTCATGGCGTGACGGCTGAGGCAAAAGATTGGCAGGTACATAAATGTCATAAAAAAATCCAAGTGAGACTGCCAATTATATATCCAGCATTAGAATGCGGGCACAAAGTAGAAATGATTTATCACGCACACATACATAATAACACTAAACTTTAACAATAAAAGAAAAGTAGCCACACGACTTACGGCGTAAACCATTAGCATCGGAGTCTTTTAGTTTTGCACCAATAATCTCTCCCACAAATGGACGAAACATAATCATCGTAAACACCACCTGGCATATTATAGAAAAATAAGTCACGTATAATAGGAGTACCAGCGTAAGTCATCAATTCAACATACTCAAATCATACATGGTAAAATTTAAGAGACAAGAAAATATAAAGTACTCGCAAGAGCTAGCAAGCTATAACTTTACTATTTCAAGCAAGTAAGCGGCCAATAAGATTAAGATATAACCATAAAGAAGATATGTTACCATTCAAGCATACCGTATAAGTAGCAGCACCTTCACTAGGAAGGATAAAACCACCTTCAATGGATCTGATATCATAAACAGAAATGCAAAGCCCCAAGTTTGAAATAACCTTCATCAAAACAATCAATTGGGTTTTAAAAGATACTCGAGCATAACTCATAGTACAAAAATTGTGAATTGGAAATGAGAGTGCCCCTAAAATCAAGAAAGAATGCACTACAAACCTTATCTAAGAAAAGTTTCTCAAGCTCCCCCTTAATGGCTTCAGCTATAGGACGGCTCAGAAGATCAGGAGGCACACGCAAGGTGTGCTCAAGTCGGCTAAGGTAGAACATTTGGTGTCAGACTATACCTATTTCATGGAGTGCAAACAATCATAAAATAACATAAAAATCACCAAAGGGAACAAAAAGAGAAGTTACACAGAAACAAAAAAAAAAAAAAAAACCTTACTTATTTTATAAAGTCCTCATCTTAAACCCATAATTGTATTGAATTGAACCAATGCATTCTCAAATCATAATTAGAATAGAACAGCAAATGCATTACATAGTCCCCTAGTCTCATTATTACGATCAACCATTCCAACTGGGCTTTTTTCGTTTCTCTTCTCTGATGATACTAGATGATGTTTGGTTATAACCAAATTAATTTTAAGAGAAAAATGATAAAGGGCATATGAGTTTTTGGTTCTTCGTTCCTGGTTTTGACCATAGATGGAAAGGGTACCGCCTAGGGTTTTTCTCTTCAAACTGGTTTGATTGGAGCCCTAGAGTCTATGGAAAGCCGAAACCTGTGGCACCAGGGTTTAACGATGCTGGTTTTGTACGCTTTGCAACTGTAAAGGAATAGTGCCCTCCATTAGGGGAGCTTCTGTAATTAGCACCCAAGGAAAATGTTTGATATCAATACTGACCATGAAAGGGGTGAGCATTTGTTGGTTCAGTCGGTTTTAGGACATTCCAAAACCTAGTGATTGGTCCAAATCAAAAACCAACCAAACTCAAAAAATGTGAAGAAAAAACCGACATAAACATGTGCCTGGTTCGGTATGTTTAAACATTTTTTTTTCTACGGCGTACAGAAGATAAATTACAAGACTCTCCAATTAACTTAATTTATCATTGTTATTCACCAAAAGACACAAGAGACCAACAAGCTAACCTCTGCAAGTAAAGTTTACAACTAAACCTGATACAATCATCATCAAAAGAATTATAAGTAAAGCTTCTGCTGACCCTTTATATTTGCTAACTGAAATTTAACGCCTATAAGTTCATGAGTAGTCTATGAAAATCACTAAGAAATTATCAAAATCAAAACAGCAAAACAGTTGCAAGTAACTTCGAAACCAACAGAACAAAATCAACGTATGATGACATAGACATTGCATTATTACTAAATTTAACCCCAAAAAAAAACAGCAAGAATAATGAAGCCATTACCATATAGAAAAACCGAAATGCGAAAGCAAAGTGAACCCAATAACAATGACAAACACACACAGAGATAAAGACCCAACAAGCTAATTACCTCGGCGGAGCGGAGGAAGAGATCCGAAAGAGGCAGAGAGCGGCGACGGACGAAGGGCCCTGCGCTTGCCGCGGGGAGAAAACCGTGAGGAAGAGACGGCCCGGCCGCGCTGGCTTCTGCTCTCGTTGGTTTTTTTTTTTTTTTTCCCCGAAGACACAAATGAAAGAGAAAAAGGGTTTATATGTTTATTAAGGGCAATTAGGCCATATATGCACGAAGGTCGGTCTATTTTGGCCCGTATACCCGTTTACAAAAAACGCTGAAAAATATGCACCTGGACGAAATTACTCCTAAAAATCGTAAGTAAAACTATGCCCTAATTTTAATATGCTCACTTCCTTCTTCTTGACGAATTTTCCCTCTTCTTCTAATCTCACCTCAGCTCCCGTCAAAATCTCGTCGGACCCTTATTTTCATCATCTATTTGCATCTTGTGCAATAGCTGGTATATCTCCATCATATTCACAGTTCAGCTCTTCACTGGAATCTCATTCAAGAGGCTGCTATATCGGTCGATAAATCGAAGCCGAAGACGAAAAATCGGAAAGGCCAGAAACGAAATCAAGCCGAAACAACCCCGATAAAAGCCAGAAAAATGACGGAACAAAAAAAGGTAAGAANGGATAGTTTTACGTATGAGTGTCGACTTAGTTGAAATGTAAGTATGGAATATCGATACTTCCATTATTTTCTTTCGTTTATTAAGAAGAAAATATTATTTTGTTTAGTTATTGTCATTTTTTATTTGATAACTGACTTTTTCATTTCAATAGAGTTGAATAGAAAACCCAAAACAGTATAAACCTCTTGTTCAACACAAATTTTTATTTGTATTCATTCAATTTACAACATTAGTGCTTATTTTGAAAACACTAAAGTTGAGATTTAAACTACAAAAAGAGGGGGGGAAAAAAAAAGAACGGGTGGGGAAAGGAAGAACGGGGACAAACCAAAAAAAAAGAAAAAAAAGACTGCGAACCTAAGTGATACTAAATGTAAAAAAGAGGACCCGAGTGATATTTATCCCAAAAAAAAATAATAATTCAACTCATCAACTCCTAGACATGTTGCCCACCACGTAAAACATGAAATTCTTACTTTATTTATGCATTGGATATGATAAATTTTATGGTATTCATAATACTTATCTAGTCAAAATCAAACAATATAAATTGGAGTACCCATTAATGGTATATTATGATACTCATTGAAGAAACACATATATTTTTAAATATATATGTTTAAGTAAAGTTTCGATCGGTCAGTTTGGCCCCAAGGGAAAAAACGATAGAAGATTTTTAAAAAGTCAATTAATTTAGTTTTTACTATAATTTGGTCATGCGTGTCATTCAGTTTTTCTGCTACCCCTAATTTGTTACTAGAGAAATAACAAATATACTATCTTTCTCACTCTTTTTTATACTCTTTAGTCTCATTATCTGACACGTGCCACTATCTAGTTTAATATTTTCATAATACAACAAATTATAGTGGAATCTACGTATCAAACAGTGAGATTATGAGAGTACAAAAGAGAGTGTTACTAGCCTTCATTTGGTTACAATCATAGGATCTGTTCTGAGTGATTCTAAATACCTCAAAGGAAAGAAAAAAAAAAAAGAAGCATAACATTACAAAAATATCAGTAAATCAAACAAAATAAAAAATGAAGCATAAAATTACAAAAATATCTTTAAATGAAACAAAATACTTGATTTATACCAAGGGGTCAACCAATGGTTTTCATACAAAACAAAAGCATCCAATTGAATCAGCAAATCAATTGTATTTTTAGGCGATTCCAAAATTTTGGGCGCAAACATTTCGCCAATTGAAATTGTTATAGATTCATAGTGAATATGTCCCCTCTCAAGGATAATGATAATAATAACATATATCATTTTTTAATTTTTTCCTAAAATTGTAGACTAACTAATGTAGCACACTCTTCAATCACATACTATCACAATGTGAAACCATAAAATATTTGTAGTCGTTAAAATTAAGTCATATTAGTACAAAAATTGGTACCCTACAACAATTAATACAGTAACAAAAAGAATTGATATGGACTCTGGTGTTGTTTACAAACAAGAGCCTAGTTTAGTGCTTTGCTTACCATAAAATTGCAAATTCAAAAGATTGATTTGATAAGAATCTGATCTTGGAAAACTAAGCTGAAATCTCAAAGCCCATTACAACATCAAACAAGCAACTAAAAATAAAAAGGAGATAAATGACAAAGATAGACATAACAAAACAGATCAAAAGAAAGTAGATTTTAATACATCATCATTAGGAATTCCAACTTCATTTCCATAATTTTTACATTACATTTCATCAAAACATAAACATAATTAAGAAAATGTCTTCTTTCTTTTTCGTGGCTCAGAGAGACAATCCAGACTCCTCGTCTTCTTCAAGAGTAGAAGTGTAGACGAAGTAGAGAGCCCATATGAGACCGAACACACCAATGAGGATCCAACCAAGAAGGTTGTTGCTCAGACCAAAGGGTAGGCCGGTCCCTTCAGTGCTCAATCTCTCGTCCACGAGAGCCATCGCCGGACTCGACACACTCGCCGCCATCGCCGCTGCCATTAAAGAAGCTCCCATCCCCATCTTCGAGTTGCTTCCCGCCGCGTCGGACTTCTCCTCCACTGAACACCTCACTTTCCCTCTCTTTGCCATTGCAGGCAGTGCTAGATTTCAATTTCAAAGTTCCAAATCAAAATCAAATAAGCGCTAATTCGAAGAATTGTAACCATCGGATTGAAATCTAGCGGTTCGTATTAATTTACTTATCGATAAAGAAATTAAAAAAGAAAAAAAATCATTGTTGTACTCGCTCCATATATAGTTATATAGTTTTATGTATGTGAATAACAAAAACTGATTCCCTTACCAAGAAGAGGGGAGGACTGGATCCCCAAGGAGGGTTTGTGGAGAAGGGCCGCCCGGACGACGGAGGAGGTAGGAGCACTAGCGGTGAAGCTTGCCATTTTCTACTAATGCGAATGAAAATGGAAGTTTCCGAGAATCTAGAAAATTTTCTGGGAAAGGAAAAAACTGTTTTCTGTGACAGATATTGTGATGGGTATAATAAAGCTTTAATATTTCATATGCATTTGGGTGAAGTAAATTAACGGAGCAATGTGATTGGTGGGAAATCTGTGCACGTTGCACCACACAGCCTGGATAGGAGTAAGCTTAGCCCGTCGTTTGATATCCATATCTGTGGATACCCCAATCAAATTTCTCCACCTGTCACACGATCCATTTACTACCTGTGTTCCTCTCAAGTACACAGGTCAATTCCCTTTTTCTTCCACTTATACCCCTTTATGTAATTGAACCACTAATCCATGAAAATAATGAGATGGGAGTGAGTAAAACAAAATCCAATAATCCGGGATAAGCATCTAAAATGAATATGTACAGAAAGAAACCTAAGCCAAAAGTTACAAAATCTCCCCAATAGAAACTTATTCTTCTTTGGTTTCTTTCGAATTATTGCTACAATTTGTCTCTCAAACTTCCTAAACGTATTACGCTCAGAAAAACTATTGGGGAAAATTTTTTTGGAACTTTACATGAAGAATCATTAAAAGAAGAAAGAATCAAGTGAACAAGTGCAGTTCCTAAAGCAAGAACAAAAAAACTTCTGATTTTTTCCGCTATAAATATCATTTTACATTCTCTCTCTCTCTCTCTCTCTCTCTCTCTCTCTCTATTGATAATCCTGTAATGCTCAACTACTCGTGGATGTTACACTGTTGCAAATAAGGGTGATCGTACTTGACATGTTTGCTCCAATAACGCTTGTACTTCCCAACTGCAATATCTAACCATGGCTTCATAATTCCATCGTAGTGTATAACTGCTGCTCTCTCAATGTCCCTAGGAACCAATTCAGAGTCATAACCCAGCCCAAGGACATGCCATCGCCTGTCCAAAGCCGCCGTTTGCTTATAGAAGGTAACCCAACCTAAGGGCAAAGTCCCAGCCATCCACAAGGGTCTCTCAGAACCCTGCAAAAAAAAATAACCCGGAAAAGCAAAAAACACGAGACGGTCATCGATTATGAAAATACTTACTTTCATTCATGGAGGTAAAACATGTTTAAGGCTAGTGGAACTAAACAGTTGTAAGCATATATTTTGATGTACCATTTTCAAGTATCTGTGGTAGACAGCAGTCAGATTATGTTTTCTCCACTTCTGTAGGTCAAACAAATTCAATCCAAACGCCCAAGTGCATGCATTGATATCAAAACTCTTTGCTACAAACGGGTCCGAGAAGTTGATAAATGTATCCATCTGGCGATACGAAGGTTCGCCTTTCTGACAAGTTTCAACTGCTCCAATTACTTTCCCTTTCATGTTAAGGTTCCATAACCCAGACAGGTCTCTTTGCACCACCACATCATGGTCAAGGAGCACTATCCTATCCAGTGCAGGGAATACCTCCGGGAGATAGAATCGAAGGTGGTTGAGTTGAAAAGTAAATCTAGAATCACCGGAATCTTGCTTCAGTGTTGGATTATTATACTTGGAGAACAACCACCCGAAGTTGTCTATGCTCTGGATCTGGATTGTGGCTTTGCCTGGAGGATTCAATAAGAACCACATTGAGATTGCTGGGAAATTGAGTGAATCGGTCACCACATGGAAAACGATTTTCTCTGGTTCCTGCACAGTATTATGTCAAAAAACAAAGATCGAGCTTTGATAAAATTATCTCATACCTAAGTATAGCATAAAATCCAGAATCAGTAGTTTCAAGTTCAGGTACAGAAGCCATGAAGCAGCAGCAAAATTTTGTAACTGTTGCTCAAAAACTTCTCTTGGGTAGAGAAAACATAGAAGGATGATTGGAATAGCAAAGAAAATTATGTAGTTGAACAAAACAATCGAAAGAAGACATGCAAATTACCGCTGCTGTGGAAACAGTGGAGCTTACAACCACCGCACACGCAAGAATATTGTCGGAGAAGACAACATAATGATATAGCTTTGGATCCTGCAAGTTCTCTAACTTTTGTTGTTTGGGAAGCTGCCTCTCCTCGGGCTCCAGGGCAAAGTATTCTGACGTCAGTCTCATGGCAAGACAGTGAAGCCCTTTCGGGGTAGTCCTTGCAGCAAGATGGACAAGATAAGTTGCTTGCTTCTTCTGTGATCGAACCTGCTCTTCAGCTGTGTGAGTCATAGCACGGAGCTTAGTAGCCATAGAAGAACAGTCAGGGTACACCTGGCTGGCTTTAAACAACGAAGACTCCATATGTCTCATTTTCTGCAAAGCACTGCAATTTCACGGGTTTTAGATTGAAACGAAATTACACCCCCAAAAGACATAAAAGGTACATGGTTATCCTCGGCTGAATTGGTTTACTAGTACATTGTTGATTGTAACATTTTTATTTTGTTTTGGTCAATTTGTTTAAGGAAGTCTAGAACTAAATATAATGGGAAATGATACAAAATTACTTCTATACCTCCTTGACAATTCTGAATCCTTTGTATGCTCACCAACTGCTCGTTCCACCTCTTTAATTCGTAGTCTCAATTCCTTCACCAAATGAGAATTACTACCTGGTGGTGCAAAATTCAAGTACGCTTTAGCTCTTATTAGTTGATCTTTCATCTCTCTTATCTTCTCATCTGTAGCTTTTTGTGACTGACTACGAACACCGCGATCATGGCGGGCTGCCAGATTATGTTGCACATTTCGTGTCTCTTTAGTCTTTTCTTCAGTTACTTCACGCAAATGAGAGTTAAAGTGGTCCTGCAAGCAACACCAAAACATAAGAATAGGCATATTACAAGGGTAGCGTGAGTTTCATTTTTTTTTTTTCCCAAATAATTTAGCTGAAAAAACCTGAATGTGTGCTTAGCTTACATTATCCTGCATCACCTACATCAGAATCATGATTCAGGGGATCTTTCTTAAACAGGGGTACATATCTAGAATTCTTAGAACCAAGTTTTCTAAGTTTTCTATAGTGTTAAGAAGTCCTGGTTTAAATTGCCTATGAATACTACTGATTTAAGACTATCCCTTGAATTAAATCAAAGGGATTTTAGATCAATAATATTTACTCCTCATATCTCCTCATACATGTTCTTCATCCTAGAAAATTCTGAAATGTCCTTCAATTTCACTTGAACTGAAAGAAATTGCTAACAAAACTTAACAATTCAGAAGACCAGAGAGCACAACCTAGTTATAAGAGGGTCACAAACTGCAATCTCAGTCCTTTCTTTACAAAATTCGTGTATCTTTGATTCACAAAATCCTGAGCGAGTAATCTAAGTCAACTTAAACAAAGAAACTCTCTGTAATGATCAAAGGGAAATCAAGTTGGACCCTCCCCCAACAAAACAAAAAGGACAAATTAACAGAGACAGCGAAAACTTTACACCTGTTTTAATCCGGAAAATGCGTGAGGATTAGATGAAATTACAGGATGCACCAAATTCAGCCTTGATGAAACTGTTTCACTTAAGTTAAATAAGTCTGTTTTGCGTCGAATATTACGTCTTAAATGCAAACCTTTTCTCCGGACTTGTACGATGTTACTCTCTGCTGAACTTGTTCATCTCCTTCTTCTTTGTCATAATCGTTTTCTGATGTTTGAATGCAGCAGACCCAGAGTAAAGAGGAATGAAAGATAAAGAAAAAGTAGCATACAAAAAAAAAAAAAAAAAAAAAAAAAAAACAAAAAAAAAAAAAAAAAAAAAAAAAATTAATTGACAAACATTAAGAATAGTTTAATACAAAAAAAGGACAGAAAAACCTCTAAAACATATATTGAAATTTGATACATGGTATCAAGTAAAGGCTACTCATTCCCCTTAACAAGATATTTCGTTCATGATAAAAAGAATAAAAAACAAAGCAATATAACAAAAAAAGAAAAAATAGAAAAAAAAAAAAAAAAAAAAAAAAAAAAAAATCCACATACACCTGATTGTACTAACCATTTCTATTATCCGAAACATTTGATGTGTCTCCACCAGTTACAGAACTCTTCAAATCACGATTATCTTTGGACGAACTGAAATTAATTGCAGAATTTGGATCCTTATCTTTATAAACAACTAATCGTGGCTCTTTCAAGCCTTCGCCTGTTTCCTGAATCAAAAGGTTATATACCAAATACCACATTCAAATCTAAAAATAGTAGAACAGAAGAAAAAATTGAAAATGAAGCACAGCCAGATCAAAACAAGGAAAGGTAAACTACCTGATGTATAGCTTTAAGTCTCAAATCATCTCTCCTATATTTCTGCACCAAAAAGAAAAACATGCCCACCTTCAATCTCCAATACTGACCACAAAAGAAAAAGTAGAAAAACGAAAAAGACAGCCACTATATGGAATCAAAATATCCACACTCTATTAAGTTGCTGGAACTGTAATAAAAGAAAAACTTAAAATGGACTTGGAATTTGTCATTTCATTAGATTCCAGACCAATAATCAATAGGCCAATTTTTCTACATTCATACAGATACCTATAACACCAATTCCAGATTCCGATTAAAATATATCTACTTTCTCTGATTTCTATCAGAAATCGACCAGAGCAATATGAGTAAAAATCATTTAAAAAAAAAAAAAAAAAACTTGAGATTCAAGGAGAAAGATTCATACAACAGTCGATAAATCCTCTATAAACTCCTTCCGCCCTGCCAAACAAGTTTACCAAATACACAAATCAATACACAGATGCATATATACATGTACGTACGTATATTGATATTGAAAATGTGTATAAGATATAGATAAGAAAATATACCAAAGGAGGCGAGATTCTTGAGCCTATGGGAGACGAAAACTATGGGAGCTAAAACAGAGAGGGAAAGCAGGGAGAGGATGAGGATCCTCTGGCATCGTCTGAACTGCTTCATCAATGAATCAACGGCGGCAAACTGTGAACGACGACAATCACATTAGTCCTCCAATAACACATCTCAAAAAAAAAAAAAAGGAAGAAGGCTTTCTCAGATCACAGAGAATAGAATTCGATTGCTTCCATTACAAGCAAACCATAACCAAAGATGAATCAAAAGCTAGCTAGGGTTTCAGATATTTTCCTCTTCTTTCTTTGCGTTTTCATAGAGAGAGAAATAGAAATAGAGATAGAGAGAGAAATGGCTCCGTCGGCCATGTTCCGTGTCTGTAAGGAAGGTGGTTTTCTCTTCTTGTTCTCTATGTTTTTTTTTTTTTTTAAGTAAACGAAATAAATTGTTTTTTTTTTTTTTTTGGAAAGTAATATTAATTTGGATTTATATAGTTTTGAGGGATTTTGAGATTTGAGAAGCCGAGATGCGATAGGGACACGGTGGTGGGGAATGGACGGTTGTGATGAGGCCGATTCGTACCGCTATAGATCAATGATTGACAATCGCAGAGGTCCTTAGCGGATCATCAGTTTCGGGGCCCACCAATCGGCGCTTTTACACGTTTCAGTTGTTCTTTTTTTTTTTAAAAGGCGTTTTCCGCCTGTAATCTACTGTTTGTTCTATTGGGGAAAATTTTTAATTCTTTTTATATGTTATGAAAATAAATATTTCCTAATATTTTTTTTTTTAAATGTAGATCTTTTAATTTCTTTTTTTAGGAGGAGAAATATAGTTTTGGTGGTGCACGGCTTTGAAACGTAACGTCATGAGTAAATTTGCTAACTATTTTTGAACTTATTTGGTTATGATATAATCTACTTTACAAATTACAAACTAGAAGCTTACTTTTTAAGATAAATTGGTAATATTTTAATTTTCTAGTAAAGATTAGGATTATCTTCCTCATCAAACTTTATAGGATAACATGTTTCAAAAAAAAATTGAAAAAATTTTTATAGCATATGTGATAAGAGAATAATTAATTTTAAATCAATAAATTTCAGTAAACTGTTACACTAACTTGCAAAATGCTAACAAATTGGAACTTAATATTCAATATTGCTACACATGTCTCCATCATACAAAAAAAAAAAAAAAAATTGCTAGACACGAATAAATTAAGTTGCAAAGGTTGGATTGCATAAGGAGGACCTTTGTTTGTAATGGTACTTAAATCAATTGAACGTTGTTAAAGAATAAATCTCAAGTTTCGGTAAAACCTCTATGGCATGCAATAAATGAGTACCTGAAAAGGTCAACCAATCCAAACTCACTCATGTGAACTGTATTAATCTTCTAATTTTATTGATTTTGGTGATCCATGTATAATAATCTTACCTAAGCTAGCGCTGAATTTTTTCACCATAATTTGCTCAGATTTGAGTGAACGCCAAGTTCCCCAATACAAGAAAATAAGTCAATGCTGAATTATTATAACAAAATATATGGGACTTACTCCATATAACGCTCTCTAATTGATCTTAATATTAATACGAAATTTCTTAACATGAGAGTAATTATATGGTAAGCAATCGTTTGGTTTCTATATTAAATAAGCTTAATTTATTTTTTAAGTTCTAATCAGATACGCTAAATTGAAACAACATATGCTAAAAGTAAAAAATTTTGTTAGACTCAGGAAGTCAAGAAATTATTGAAATATTTGATTTCTTTATTATCACTCTTAGTATATATGTGCCCTATTAGCGTAAATATTCAAGCAAAAGAATTATTATTTTTCACAGCAAAAAAAAAAAAAGAATTATTATTATTTTTTAAATAATAAAATTAGTTTTGTCAGATCTCCTCGCACTCTTTGTTTCTTTCATTAGTTTAATTTTAACGTGAAATTCCCATTATCTCCTTGGCCTAGAGATTATCTAGACAATACGATTGTATATTTTTGAACAAGGCATTAACTCGTTTGAATGTGGAACAAAACTGCTAGCCTAAAATCAACTGCACCAGAACAATACTGCTTAATCATATTATATGTCGATGGTCTAGATTGACCAATGTGAACGTGACATTTAATTATCGATTTATTTGTGTCTAATTCGTTCGTTTGAAGTGTATTATTGCATCGTGATCACCATTACGCGTAAATTTCTTGATAAATTATTCCAGCTGTGGGGGTCATCTAATGACTAATCTTCGGTGCCATTTTGAGGAGTAAGACCTTTAAACCTCAACCTTTTCGACCTTTTTATTATGTTCTCATATATGAACTCCTTTTATATATGATATAATTACATTGACCAAATTAAATTATAATTTTTATTTTCCTCAGATGCCATGTATAATGAATAAAACCTTGAGCAAACTGAGTTACTTTTTTCTTTAAAAAATTAATAAAACAAACAATTATTAAAAGTTAAAAATCATACCATATTAAGAAAAATGACTAAAAAAATAGCAATTTTTATTGAAAGTTTTTGTTTCCTTTTCTTCGAAATTTTTCAATCTACATTCTACTGGATTTTCATGGTTTGATTGAACATTTTGAGTTTGATTACTGTTGGATGCATCGACCTATATTATATCTCTATTACTTACTCATTTTGGACAACTCAAGGGTACATCTGACTTCTTAAACAATATAGATGTATGTCATAGTTATCCAAATCTATATACACATGACATAATTACATATTCAAGGACATCTTGTAACATCAGACTTTCACCTATGAGTGCTTTCTTAATTCTTTCTAAGAAGCATAGTTCCATGTATAAATACGACAAAAAAGTATAAAGTATAATTGTTTTTTTTTTTTTTGAATAAATGGTGCTTAATATAAGCTCTAGATGTTGATGATATTTGCTAATATGTAATTATGTGTTAGCGTTGTCTGTCTATTTCTACACATTTTTTTGTCAATTCTTTAATACTAAAATAACATTGAATAAATTACTTATTAGTATAATTTAAAAAAAAAAATGTTTACGTACACATCTCTTTAAATGCTCTAAAAAAGAAAATTCTTCTCACATATTTCTTAAACACAATTCTTCTTCTACCATAATTTAATGGGTTTCTATTACTTTTACCTATAAAAAACTAAAAGAATTACAAAAATACGGAACTCATGCTTTTTTCAAATTTTCGTACGGTTTTTATTAGAAAAATATCACTTTTTAAAAAAAGATATAAAAAATATTTAGAAAAATATCATTTTTTAAAAACAGTTACTGGTTAATGGTTTCTGGTTACTAGTTACCAGTTATATACCAGTTATAAATAATTTTGGTTACTAGTTACCAGTTTCTAGAAACTAGTTACTTTTTTAAAAAATGGCATTTTTCTAAATCATTTTAAAAAAAATAGTATTTATCTAATAAAAACCGTACCGCACCTTTAAAAAACTTAAACCACCGTATTTTTCAAATTTTTTTCTAAATTACCGTATAATGTCTAATTTCCTCTAATTTAATTCCTTGTAAATAATTTGTGTACTCATAGATGAATTTGGTACTTTTTGGAAAAGAACAATTATTAGGTTTCAATCTAAAGATTACATAATCGTTTTACAATACTACACTACATAATTAGACTTATTTATAAATTAACCCAATCTTTAAAAACACAAATCAAAGAATCTCAGTTCTTATGTTTGGTAGGAAGGAGGGATGATATGAAGAAATGAGACTTATATTACCTAAGGAAGAGAAGTGAGATAAGAATGAGAGCATTCTTCTATTATTATGTTTGGTATGAGAGGAAGGAGAGAATACCAAAATCCTTTCAACTGTTTTGTAAGAGAAAGAGGTGGAAGGAAGAAGAAATATTATAGTTAGAATAATTGGTAAATTGTAAAAATATACCCTGAGGTCTGGGTATTCTGCAATTTAAACCCTAAAATTTAGACTCTGCAAAATAGTACCCTGAGATTAAGAATTTATGAAAATTAGTACCCTAAGTTGTCTTTTTGAAAAACTTTAACTGGTAAAAGACAATAATGTCCTCAAAATTAAGGAGAGTGATATGGACTAGCTCATTTTTAAGTATGATATTATTATTTTTTCGTTGCTAAAACTGGTCAAAAAGTCACTCTAGAATATTAATTTTTAAAAATTCTTAATTTCAGGGTATTATTTTTGTAGAGTTCAAACTTCAAGGTTTAAATTACAGAACACTCAAATTTTACAGTATTTTTTTATAGTTCACTCCAGAATAATTACTCTACCACTTGAGTGTGTATCTTCCTTCTAAAATCTCTCAAATTTTGGAATGATTGAAAGTTGGTTAAAATTGAGAATTTGAAATCCCTTATCTAATCTCTTTCCTCCTAAAATCCCTCATACCAACCATTATACCTCAAATCTATCTAATAATCTCCTCACCCCTCTCATTCCTTCCACTTCTCTCTGATAATAGGAATGAATGAGACCTACATTATATAGGGAAGAGAAGTGAAAGGCGAAGGAGAACAATCTTCTCTAATTATGCTTAGTATGAGAGGAATGAGAGAAGACCAAGACTCTCCATTGCTGAGTAAGATGGAGAGGTGCAAAGAAGGAAAATGATTATAGTTAGAATAAATAGGGCATCTTCCTCTTAAAATATCTCTAATTTTGAAAGGATTGAAAAATGGTTAAAATTAAGGATTTAAAATCCATTTTCTAATCTATTCCCTCTTAAATCCCTCCTACTGAATAATTATCATATCTCAAATCCATCCAATAATCCATTCACCCCTCTCCTTTCTTCCATTTCTCTCTCCTACCAAACACTCTTAGGGGAAGAGAACACAAGGTCCAACCCTAGCTAGCGTGCTTTCTTTATAAATTAACTGAAAAAAAAAATGATCCACATAATTGTAAAAAAAAGAAGAAGAAAACCTGAAATTATATTTGGTAGGAGGGATTTATGGGAGGATTGAAAGAGGTGCAATCCTTTGTTTGGTATGAGTAACGGAGGAAGGGAAAAGAGAAGTGGAGGGGTTAGGCCCCTATGGCCCATCAAAATGAATCCCTCCTTCCTTGGGTGGATTGGAAGGAAGAGTAAAGAAAATAAATGTACAGTAACAAATTTACCTTTTAAAAAATTATTTGAAAAATAATAAAATGGGTAAATAATAATTTTATAAATAAAAAGTATGCTCTTTTTTACTCTTCATCCTTCGTTCCAAATAACTTAATATATTATCACACTCCTCTCTCTCATTCATATTCTTTCTCCTTTCTAACTTTTCTGTCCTTCATACTCTCCTTCCCTCTTACTAAAGATAGTAGAGGAAGAGGTTGGGATGAGAAAAAATGAAGTTATATTAATTTAGAGATAGTTTAGAAAAAATCAGGGATATAAAATATGTGATTTAAAATTAAAATTGAGAGTGTGGTTTTCAAGAAATATGATTGAAAATTAAAATTGAGAATATGATTTTAAAAATTGTATTGAAATAGACAAAAGGTTCACAATAGAGTCATCTTCCACATTAACATGGAAAAGTTTAGAGGTGTATATGATCCCACTATTTTTGTCTGAAATACACAAAATGAATTAAAAATTAGCGGCGTGTGAAGCCTGATAATAAACCTAATAAAGGTTGTAAACATAAATAAATATATATGAAGTGTGAACCAAAACTCATGCTTCGTGTAATTTAGGTGGACTACCAGTACTGTAAGAATAAAACAACCAATCATGTGTTTTCTTGTCAGTTCTGTTTGCAGACAGGGTGTCCACTTGATTGATCCAAATGCAGTAGAATTAAAGCGAGCCTGCGTTTTTTTTTTTTTTTTTTTCTTTTTTCTTGAGATANTTTTTTTTTTTAAGTAACGATATAGTATATACATTTGATTTTTATTTTTTAGAACGTTACAGTAGTTTTTAGTAAAATTTATAACATTGTTATTATTTTTTTAAAAGGGAAATTAAGTAAATATATATGGCTTGTCCTTTTCTTTCGTTAGAGCATCTTTCTTCCCCTCTCTCCAATTCCTATATGTCTAGCTAGGTTTTTACTTTCACCTGAACGGGATATGATTTTTTTTTTTTTTTTTGTCTTTTCATATTTTAATGATCTTTCAATGTGTGTTAAAACATAAATATATACATATTCCAATCCAATAAGTATTCTTTTAACCTATTGATAGGTATTTTTTTTTATCATTAGATTATGACGTAGCAGTTACTATAATTTGAATAGTTGGTAAAAAAATAATAAAAATAAATATTTATTATTTAATATTTTTATCTTTTCACTTTTTACCATGAAAAAAAATACTTAATCAACTTTAATTCAGCAAAATAATATTTATAGATAGATAAAAAAAAATACCTATTAAATTGGTGCCTATACCTATTAGATTGGTATATATATTACATATATATATCTATAGACATTTTGTCCCATAAAATTCTCGATTTGTACGAGTATTGTTGCTTTTTATTATCTTTGTGTTACTAACTTGTATGGTTTTATTTTTTAGATCTAAAACGTAAAAGGTCGAGATCTTAAATATTTTATTCTATCAAATATCAATTTCTACAAGCGATATTTGTTAGTAACAGAATGCGTATAAAACAGATGGTGAGATGAAAATCAGCCATGTATGATATTCGGACTGGATTTTCAGGTGAGAATGATATAATAAGTGAAATCAGCAGCGTGGACAAGAAACAAAGTGAATATTAATTTCCACTGGAGTTTTATAGGTGGGAGTAACAAGTATTTAGGTGAAGAATGTAATTAGGGATGTGAATATAACCCATAGTTAAAGGTATCCGTGGTTATCTGATCCGAACGGGGAGGAAAAAAACCGCTCAAGCAGAGAAAATGACCAGAACAGAAAATAACCGCACCGTTAATATGTGGGTATGGTGCGGGACGGTATTAGCATAATCCGAACCATACCCGTCCCGATATATATATATATTTACATAAAAAAATTATTATACATATAAATATCTATTTAATTTTACACTATCTATATTCTTATCTCCCTTTTATACGTGGCCCTAACATATTTTTCTTTTTTAAATATGGAAAAATCCTACATTTAAGTGTGGATAACTGGTTATGGACTCGTATGTCCTAGAGGCGAATTTATCGTGCATGGGCTGACATGTGGATTATCATGGAGGTGTCATTGTTCGCAGTAAGTACACCGCTTGTCTAAAAGAGATCTTTACCTTCTTTTGATACTTGCGTATAACACCATAAAGAATGTATTGCCTTGAAAAAAACATGTAGAAGTTATGTAAAAAAACTAAATTAACTCCTTCTTTCCATGCTTCCAGAGAATAAACGAACTTTTCTCAATACTTCTCGTTAATGTCTTAATTTAATTTCATTTCCTTTCCAAAGAATTACTAAGAAAATAAAGGTCAATAATTCTTTTTTTTTTTTAAAACTAAATAACTAAGTAATGGTAACTTCCCCAACCCCTAATTTTCAATATAAAGAGAAAACACAACATTTGCCAGAGATGTTTGCATGATTACACTTTCCTTTTGAGTTTTTTTACTTCGCCAAATGAAAAAATAGTGAAAATTTTCTCGTATTATTTAAAAAGATATTGCCTTTTCCTTACATTTGAAAAAAAAAAATGTAACAAGCAGGAATGCAGTAAGACGTAAAATCTGCTATATAACCACAGAATGTATTTTTCAAAAAATGTGACAACATGAACATTTTGTAACCACTTTGCCATGTTATTTATTTTAGTCTTGGAATATCATAACTCAAATTTACTTTCAATATGCCCATATTTAGTTCTCAAACTATTTTTGTTTTTCAATTTAGTTCATGAACTTTCAAATCTCATATTTTGCTAATTATGCTTCTTCTTTTTTTTTTTTTAAAGCCTAAGTTCTGATTCATTGTTTATAATAAAATTGTTCAAATTTATTAAATTCAGCCAAAAATGGAGTTTGTAGTGGCAAAAACATGACATTTGAAAATTAAAATCAGGAATTGAAAATGACATTTGGGATATTTTTTCAAGAACTAAAAACAATATTAACCCAAAAAAAAAAAAAAAGAAAAAGAAAAAAAGAGATCATATGACACTCACACGCGTACTTACATGCGAGTAAGACCAAACATTTACACTCAGAAATGAAACTACATTATTTTATTGCACAAAACGACATCAGTTGCTTTCAAAGCCCATTGCCCACCAAAATTGTTAAACCCACACTCACCACCTACACGACACTTGCCACTACCTGCCACTAAAGCCATGCACTGCACTCATATCTCCAGCTCTCTCCAAATTTTTACCTTGACTTACCTTCTTCTTCTTCTTCTTCTTCCACCACCACTACTCTCTTCCCCATTCTCCTAAACCCTCCAAAACCCCAATTCTCAACTCAAAAAACCTCTTGCTCTGTTCCACTTAGCTCTACCATTTCTGGGTTTTTCATCTCAAGAACACCCAGAACCAGAACCAGAGCCAAAATAGCTTAAAACATCAAGATATAGCTGGGTTTTGCTTGGCTTGGTGAATTTGGTTTGGTTTGGGTTTTTTTTTTTTTTTCCTGATGTTGGAGAACTGGTAGTGGTTGATTTTTAAGGACATGGGTCGAGATGGGTTTCTGGTCCCTGTGGAGAGTCAGTCGTCTCTGGTGAAGAAAACGGCTGTTTCTACGAGCTGGGTTTTGCTGGACCAGTCTGGGAAAGGAACTATATTGGATTTGGATAAGTATGCCATTATGCGCCGGGTTCATATCCACGCCAGAGATCTTCGAATTCTTGATCCCCTCTTATCATACCCTTCGACCATTTTAGGCAGAGAAAAAGTCATTGTTCTCAATTTGGAGGTTTATTTTTTGTTTTAATTTTTATTTTTTTTGGCGACTTAGCTTTTTCATTTGGTTTTATTTATTGTGGTTTTTTTTTTCTTTTTTTTTTTTTTCTGGGTATTGGGTTCCAGCACATCAAAGCAATTATCACAGCAGAGGAGGTAAATATTTATTGTACGAATTGCCCTGTTATTTTTTTTTCAATATAAAAATTGTACTATTTGATACTGTTGCAGTGTTACTTAATATCGGAAAATAATGTGGTGGGGCCTTGTTACTATTATCATTATTTTTTAAACAGTTCAATCTTCTTATGTTTTGCTTTGAGAATTGTTGAAGATGTGGAAAATAATTCAGACTGCTTTTGAGTGAAATTAGCTGAACTCTGAGGCGAATTTTTGGTGTAGGTGTTGCTTAGAGATCCATTGGATGACAATGTGATTCCTATTGTGGAGGAACTTCAAAGGCGGTTACCTTTAACGGGTGCTAGTTCCAAAGGCCAAGGGGAAGAAGAAGAGCAACCTGCAGGGGTACGAGATGAGGCCGAGAACGGCGAAGAAAATGGTATCTCAAACCAGATTATGCTTTCATGTCCAGTGCCTTGTCTAGTTCTTGTGTTTACATTGAACCATGAATGATAACATTGCTGTGTGTTGGAATAATCATAGTCTTTTTGTGCTAAGCTAATTTGCTTTTTGTATCATCTAGACTATAGCTTGATGTTCTCATGATTTCGCAACTTTGCGTCGTGCAATGCAGAGTTCCCATTTGAATTCCGGGCCTTAGAAGTTGCACTGGAAGCTATTTGTAGTTTTCTTGATGCTTGCACAAGAGAATTAGAAGCCGCTGCTTATCCGGCTTTGGACGAGCTGACCTCCAAGGTAACGGCTCGCTTAATGATACTTCATATTTTCTCCGTCCATTCAGCTTAACTTATAGTTCTAAGGAACTTATAGATAAAGTGAGTATAGTTGCATGCAGATTAGCAGCCGTAATTTGGATCGAGTGCGAAGACTAAAAAGCTCAATGACAAGATTGACAAATCGGGTCCAAAAGGTATGTTGAACGGTTTGATATGTCTCTGTATGACATTCGGAACTATATGCTAGTAATTTGCCTAGGATTGGTTCCTATGCAGGAATATGATTTGCTTAAATTGGTTGAATAAACATTAACTCTATATTGAGTGCACATGACAGTTCCGGTTTATTTCCATGACATTCCAGACTTTAGATAAAATAGCTACAGGACATCTTCTTGGATTCTAATTCCGGTATCTAATGTGCTATATCAACAAGGTCCCGGCAATTCTGTAAGGATTAAATATAAATGTATACGGAGCATCAACATTAAAAGAAACAGACTAACATAATCTGAATTATTTAGTTTTAGCTCTTCCACAGAATAGCAATTAGGAAGAGAATGGCTTTAATCCATGACATTTGGCTTGTTCTATCTGGTGGAGTTAATGCATGGTTTACAGGTAAGGGATGAACTAGAACAACTTCTTGATGATGATGAAGATATGGCAGACCTTTACCTATCAAGAAAGTTGGCATCTTCACCGGGCAGCGGATATGCTGCTCCAAATTGGTTTTTCAGCTCTCCCACCATAGGCTCGAAGATATCCAGAACAAGTCGGGCAAGTACTCAAACTGTTCGAGAAGAGAATGATGTAGAGGAGCTCGAAATGTTGCTCGAGGTTATAGCACACATGTCTTTTTCCATGTTAATTTTCAGATCTTGTTATGTAAATTTCTATATAAGATTTCTGAACTCTGAAACACTTTTTATGTCATCTCAGGCTTATTTTATGCAAATTGATGGGACGCTAAACAAGTTAACCACGGTATGCACTGTTTAATTTTTGTGCTAAGCATAAAAATCAAAATTTAGTTGGATAGGAAGTGACACTGAGATGTCAAAAATGATGTCATAACAATCTCTTACATAACAGCTGCGTGAATACATCGATGACACAGAGGATTACATCAATATCCAGGTAAATTGACAAGATCATCTAATCATGAAAATGTTTGTGATTGGTGCTAATTACTGTCTAGCATACTTAATTCCTATTAAATTACGTTGCAGCTAGACAATCATCGAAATCAGCTTATTCAGGTAGTGTTCTAAACCCAATTAAAGTCCTAACATTCCTGACTTATGTATTTGTATTTCTTGATAGAAAAATCTTCATAATATTTAGGTGGTTTTGTGTAGTAATAGATGGCATATATTCTTAAATATTGATGCAGCTAGAGCTTTTCCTATGTTCTGGAACTGTTTGTGTATCTGTGTATTCTTTGGTTGCCGCAATATTTGGCATGAATATCCCTTATACATGGAAGGAAGGCCATGGCTACGTCTTTAAATGGGTAAGTACGTAATAGAATATTGCACAATCTCATTAGTCCATAAAGGAAAGAGAGAGAAATTAGTGCATACGTACCCAATAAGAGGAGTGCTAGCGTCACTCTTCAGTCTCATAATTTGATATGTTGACTGACTCTACTGACATAATTCACATTACAATATTATTAAATTGCATAAAAGAATCTATTTATCAAACAGTGAGATTGGATTATTAATTTTTTAGGAGAGTGAAATTAGCATTTCTCTTATATCTTATATATTTTCCGGTATAACGATAATAATTTTTGTTGTAACTTTTATTTATTTATTTATTTTTGTTATATTTACTTTTCTTTTGTAACATTAGGTGGTCATCCTCACGGGAATACTTTGTGCCTTTATTCTGGTATCAATAATTTCCTATGCTCGGCACAAAGGCCTTGTTGGATCTTGAATGAGCTCAATCGGAAAGATGGATATGTATACATATGAATGATTCCAAAAGTTATTAACTGGGAGTTTTTGTTGAATATTGGAAGTTGGATCGTATACAGATAATTATAAAAATTGGACTAGATACATTATAGCAGATTGGATCATTCGTTTTCCACTAAATTAAGCTTTCTGCCATATATTTATATGCATTTTCATTGTTTTTGACTTGGCAGTTGGCCTGTTTGCAAGTCTGTGGAAGGCGAGAGAAACCACATGTTGTTTTGGATGCTGGATAGAAACAGTTAGGATGACATGTCGTTTATTATTCTGTGAGGAAAATGATATCACGGGCAACGACATTTTATTTTCTTCGAGGGAATAAACCAGATAACATGTGCCGTTTGCGCTAATAAGCAAATTGCCCACTTCACCATTAAACGACGTGCGTTTAGAACATCTCAAGGACACGGGGTTAACAATTATTAATCATGTCGTTTAAACTATGAAAAAGACGAATTGTTTTATGATATGAATTCATGTCGAATTGACTTAGCATGCTGCTAGATTTTTTTTTTTTTTTTAATGTATTTATTCTTCGAGTGAAAGCCGGCTAGAAAGTGACCCTTCTGGGAAAATATCCAAGACAAAACCACAACTCTGGGGCCTTGAGGAACAAACGACATGTTTTTTTGGTAAAAATTAACACTAGACGACAACGGAGAAAAACTAGAAAAAATTTTTATGCATTTTGATTTTTTTAAAAAAAAAAAACAAAAGAATTAAATCTACTCTGGACTTTTGGTGGACGCTTCATTTCATAGTTCAATAGATCAATAGTTTACATTAGCTTGGGATTTTTAACATTTTTTTTTTTCACCTTGGAGCCTAGAGCAAGTAAACGACAGGATCGGAAAATGAAGGTTATAGCTTATAGGGCTGGAGAGGTGGGCCCCACACGGTTGGTCATAGGAACATCAGAATTTGGATGCCTTTAATATATTTCCAACAAACAACTAATTAAAGGGTAAGGCATACTTTATTGACTTGCTCAGACTAGAAACATATCATTCATATTCTTCACACTACCAGCCCCCCTCCCTCCCCAACCCCAACTTAACGCCAACAATTTCATATTTGTAATTGTCACACTTTACTTTTATCCTCTTCGCCCAAGTATTCGTCCTCCTCCTTTTCTTTCTTTCTTTGTACCAAATTCTATTTAATATAATTTACTAACTTGTCTTTTCTTTTCCCTTTTTTTAATTTTATTTTTTTTTGGTTGTTCTTGTTTTTTCTTGCATGTGAACCATATGCCCCTTTAAGAAATTAAATAATAGGTGAATTGAATCAAGGTGAGTTTCCGCTGTGAGCCCATTTGAGCTTTTCATATTACTGTGGTGAATGACTCAATGATGATATTATAGTTTGAGTTATCCATATAAGGTTATTACAGTAAAATCAAGATTTCGGTGTTTTATATATATATATATATATATATATATTTGCTATAGCGAGACACGTTAATATCTAAGGCAGGTCTTTCTTTTTATAACATAGTGGCAGAATAAATTTTTATTTCTTGTTTTTGAAAGTAAAACAATCAAGCTGCTTGAGCGAATTAATATCCACAACTAGTTTTATTTTTAAAAATAAAAATATTACGGAGCAAGCATGTAACATTATTGTTATACGCTAATTATTTGTTTTATTTTAAGAAGAAAAATTTACAAGTGTCAAGCTGCTTTTTTGCAATGTATATAGGCCTTTTCTAAATTCAACGAATCCAAAAGCTAAATTAATTGTTTTTATTTTCTTCTTGTTAAAAGAAAGAAGGAGATTTGAACCATAAACTTCACTGTTAAAACTATGACGAATGCTAACAATAATAGTTCCTCTATCAATCTCTTTCTCCCATGCTTTATTTATTTATTGACACCTATCTTTTTTTTATTTTTTTTCAAACAGTTAAAAAATAAGAAAAATTAGGTGAAATACACTCCTTTAATAGTAAATTTTAGAAAATACATCACTCTCAATAGTTTTTAGATGAAATACACCCTCTTTAAAAACAGAGATATAAAAAGATTTATATACCCTTAAGTTAAGAGCGCTAGATAGAGGTATCGAGAGCTAGACAATGTGTCTAGAAACTTAAAAAAGAAAGGTACATTTGAGTGTTTAGTACCAGATAAGGTATCGAGAACAGTAGACATGATGTTGAATTGCGTTAAATAAGGTGTCTAGTAACTTCAAATAATATATATATATATATTGCCAATCCAGTAAGTATTTTTTTTAGCCGTTGGATCATCATCTAATGGTGATTCAACGGCTATAATGATATGCACGAAAAGACGTGTATTATTAATGCTATTTCTCTCTCTTACTTTTTAATATAAAAAAATGTGTAAAAAAATTTTCATTAGCTAAATTGATATCTATGCATAGGTGAAAAAAAAAAAAAAAAAAACCTACTGGATTGNATTTTTTTATATTAAAAGGTAGGAGAGAAAAAAAATATTAATGATGCACGTCTTGTCATGCATCTCATTTTAGCCGTTAGATCATTATTAGATGATGATCCAACGGCTAGAAAAAAATACCTACACATAGGTATAAAAAAAAAATGCCTACCGGACTGGTAACCTATATATATATATATATATTTGAGTTTTGCACTAGAAAATGGTGTCAAAAGGCACTAGACAAAGTATCTAGCAACTTGATCTTCCTGTCTAACCAGAATATAAACCCTTAATAAGATACGTGTTATGAGCATTTTTGTTTTTAAAATAATTTAAAACTTAAAAAAATCTACGCATCAAAAAATTTATTAAGATGAGTTTATTTCTTAAAATACACTATGATTAAAGCTGTATTTTATAAAGAATTCTTAAAATATACATCTTGTGACTTGATTTTTCAGTAAAAAATGAATAAAATACGTGTCAATAACTAAAAAGCTGAATTAGAGGCTATTATATTTCTCAAAAACATATACATTGGATAATTGGTTATTAAAATAAACGGCAAATAAGTATGAGTGGATTTTATAACAATCTGTTAGTTCCGAAATATTCTTAATTTCTACTAAACTTTTTTCTTTTATTATTTTGGATTCTATTAGATGATTCAAACGAAGTGAACTTCACTTGCAAACTAGAACCATTTTACTTTGAAGCTGTCTCAAAAGAACAGAACAGAACAGAACAAAAAGTACAATGCATGCTACAGGCCTCGCTAAAATGCACCTGCTCACACGATAACAGACTCTCCCAGCCCTACTCCTCCACCCGGAAGAAAAACTAGGCGTCGCGTATACGAAATCGAGTGCGCATCTTACCATGGTGCGCACCCCTGGCGCACATTATCTCTTTCTCACAACTCGAATTCTTCATCACACTATTCAACCCGGCTTTTAATATACATGTTTGAATAAAACAAACAAAATTTACAATTACTAATAAAAAAGAAAAAAACAAAAGGAAAAACTCTTGGTTCATGCTCTTTTCGACGAAGAGAGCCTCTCTCGATTCCAGATCAATCAACCATAGACACCCTTATTCGAAACCCCCCAGAACCCACGTCGAATTCCCACAAATCAATCATACCCATCTCTTGAATCTCAACCCCCTTCATAGCTTTTGGCTTCTTCACCTTCTTTTTCAATCTACAGGGTACCCACAAGTTATGCATTTTTTCTTTGAAATTTCTTGCACGTTATTTTGGTGGGATTTTCTGGGTCTTTTCTTATAGTCCTGGTGCTCGTGTATTTGGGTTTAATGCAGGTGAACTGAAGGAAATGGACGTAAATTTGTTGTGTGTATTAACATGCAGTGATTGGACACGTGGGTGAGTTGGGGAAGAAGAAGAGATAAGTGGCCGTGTCAGAGAGAGAGAGACAGAGAGAGATAGAGAGCGGTTTTTCTTTTGAAGCGTCTGGAGATGGCGAATCAGGTGGTGAAAGTCAGGAGAGAACCGATTGCGGCATGCATGACTTGTCCGCTTTGCCATAAGCTCTTCAGAGACGCCACCACCATATCTGAATGCCTGCATACGTGTGAGTCTCTCTCTCTCTATCTTCCTCGTGTCTCAAATGGGTATCTCTTGTTTTGGCTAATTGGGTTTTTGATTCTCGAAATTTTGAGTCTTCTCGAGTGTTTTCTGATTTGGGTTCTTGTTTATTTTTCGTTTTTCTTATCTGGGTTTCCTTTGGTTTTGACTTGTGGGCGTGTTTGTAAACGTATTTTCAGGATATGGGTATTCGGTATTTTCGTATTTGCTGAACTTTTTACTCGAAGATTTAGGGAAGTTAATTATGTTGGTTTAGCAATACTTGGTGATAAAGTTTGGTCATTTACTTTGAAATGACTGACTGACGACTCTCATGGTTTTGAAGACTATTTAGGCCTGCTCGTCAATGAGCAAGCTTGGGTCTATAATTGTATAGTTGATGCAGGATGAGAATGCCTTTGTTTTGTTTTGTTAATTTAATTTTATTGTTTGCTGAAAGACCAGAATGTGTTTGTTTATTTTTGTTTTTATTTTTTAAAAAAACACAAATTTTTATCTCTAGTTTTTTTCCTCGTTAATGCTTAAAGGTGAATATTAATGTTAATATCTAAATTCCAGTCTATGCCTCGTAAATATTTCCTTTTATAGTCGCTGGTTTCTTCCTAATTAAGTGAAGAAATTTCATTGTTTTAATTGCTGTTTTGCTTGAAAATTTCACATCTTTGAGAACCTCGACTTTAGAGTGAAGCTTTTTAAGTTTCTTTACTTGGTTAACATAATAATTATCTACTTGTGTTTTTGAACTTCATCCAGTTTGCAGGAAATGCATATATGATAAGATATCCGACGAGGAATTAGAGTGCTGTCCAATATGCAATATCCATCTCGGTTGCGTTCCATTGGAGAAACTGAGGTTAGGTCCTTCCACCTCTTGCTGCTACTTTGTCTCTCTATGATTGTTTATGATCTTAATTAGCCACCAGAAAAAAGAAGAAAAAAATAGTGCATTTGCAGAGTTTGGTCACTAGAAAATGGAGGGTCAAGCCTGTTAATGTTTAGTTAAATCATAACTTGCTTGACTAATCCAAATGTTTCATTACTTGTACCCTTCTAATGTAGAAGAGAAAAACAGCTTATTGAGCAAGAATGCGCTTGCATTATTGTAGACTGACCACACAAATGAGTAATATTTGAGGTTTTTGTTAATGAGACAGTATATTCAGCCATCTTTTGGTTTGGTTACTAGGCCGGACCACAACTTGCAAGATTTAAGAGCAAAAGTCTTCCCTATTAAAGGAAGAAAGGTAAAGGCACCTGAAGTTGTGGTGCCAGTTCCACTACCTGTAAGAAGAAAGGAAAGGTCGCTTTCTTCATTGGTTGTCAGCACTCCAAGAGTATCGGCCCATGCTGCCATGACTGGTAGAAGAACAAAATCTGCTACAAGAAAGGCTGCTGCTTTACGAGGATCCAGTTTTTCGATTGAAAAACCTGTTAAGAAAGAGGAAGATTCTGTTGAAGATCATCCAGAAAGCTCTAGTTCACCTGACACTTCAAATAAGTTATCTCAGAATAATAGGCAGGTAAAGGAGGGCATCATTCTCTTGTACATATTGTCTGCTTATCAATAGTCTTCTTGAAATGCTGATGCAGTTTTCTTTTGTAAGTTATAAACACATTTGCTTCAGTTTACTAATATTATTGACTGGTGCAGAGCTCTTTCCCTGCTGAGCCTAGCCAACCTCTTCCCAATAAAGAAACTGAGAATGGTGGTGAGCAGTGGGAAGGGAAATTGGATCTGTGGAAACCTTTAAATTGTTTGGTGGAAGTAGCAAACAGGACCAAGTCTGTAAAGTCCAATTCACAAGGCTCTGACAATAAAGTAGAGCCTACCCTAGTTGTTGAAGATGAACATCAAGCTCGTAAATCAAAAATTAAGGAGAACAAACGCAAATCAAAAGTTGAGGATGAAAAGAACACTGATCCTGTTTATTCAGTAACTGTGAAACCTAAAAAGGTGCGCAGGGTCCGCCGGAAAAGGGAAGCTGCATTCGGGGAATCATTGATTTCACCCCAAGCTGTGCTTGACGCTGCTAGTGCCAAGCACGAAAGAAGAGTTGGTCCAATTTGGTTTTCACTTGTAGCTTCTGAAGACCAGTGAGAAAATTTTAAACTTTTTTATTGTGGTTTACAATATTCAATGAAAAGTGAGTAATGTTGTTCTTACTAATTTCAAATTTATGGTTACAGGGAAGGAAGTGCACCTTTGCCTCAAATTCGAGCTAGTTACTTAAGAATAAAGTGAGTGTTGTTTAACTTTATTTACAGGCACTATATACATTAACTTGCTCAATGAATTCGTCTGGTGCAGTTTAATCATTAGTTAAATACGGATTCTGAAGATATTTTAACTATATTATTTGGGAGTTGTTCATGAAATTTTCAATGAATCTATACCACTTGGGTCTTTTCGTACGAGTTTTCAAGCTTTGCTGATTATATTCATTCTTTGGATAGTTGTTCTTTTTTCTTCTTTTGCCGTTAAATCTGTTCAATTCGATTTTTATCTATTTTGACCCTATGTCGAGACTGGGTATGGGGTCCCTTTGATGTAGAAAAAGACGTGTTTTGTGATCTCCCATAATGGAAATCTCCTACTGGCCTTTTATTTATTTATTTATTTTATTATTTTTTTTTTTTTGTGGTTGGCCCAGAAGCGGGGTAAGGGATTGGTAAGGGCTATTACTGTTAATTTACTAATCTGTCTTCCTTTGAGGAAGTAACTTCAAGATCAATGACCAAGCAATCCCTCTATCCTGTCTCCCAAACTTATGGCAGGACTATGGTTTTATCACCAATATGGTCTGTAATGGAAAATGAATTCAAGCTTCTATAAGACAGATTCCGCCATCCAGATGCCATAGCTGTTTGTGCTACTGTTTCTGCATGATAAATTTACAGTTTCAGGTCAAACTTATTAATGATATTATTTCACAGTCATAATAAATTATAATACTCAAAATGTTATTGCTGAAAATTCGTTGCTGTAACTGAGGTTTGATCATCTCTTGTGTGTTCGTAAATTCAAGTTTGCCTAATAATATCAAATTTAGCATGCGTCATTGGCTCAATTAAACAGCAACAGGCTATTTAAGAATTGTCAAGACATCCTGGCTTGTGTACTTTAGGGAACTGTTTTTTGTTATCTGAGAGGAAAAGCGTCTTACTTCTAAAAATATCTGATGTCATATTTATTTGCTGTGCAGGGACGGAAATCTACCTGTTTCATTTATCCAGAAGTACTTAATGATGAAACTGGATTTAACTAATGAAGCTGAGGTGAGGCAACACTGACTTGAATTTTATAAAGAGATAATATCTAGCACAATATAAAACTCAATCTGAAAAGAAAAGGCGCAGAGTACAAACTAACCAGGCTTTCATCTGCCTCTCTCAATCAGCTCATCATGCTTATATGATGAGAGTTGACCTTATTTATGTTTCTAATTGTAGTAAAAGTACTAATTTATGAAGAGCTTCAGATGCTTCTTTGCATAAGATTATGACTGTCATATTTCATCTTATGAAGTCTGCACCGGATTTATACTTTAGATTCTTTCCCCCACTAACGTCCATATTGGTTGTTTCTCACCTATTCTTCCGATCATTAATTAGTTGTCAATATTTGGTTATTTATATTGGTTACCTGGTTAATCCCGAAAGAAACGTACTACTTGGGAAAATGCTTCAAGGGACACTAAGTAGCTCGGGTTCTCGGTTGCTCGAAGTATCCAGCTGATCCAAAAAGACAACCATAATTATCTTGACACACGTTTTGCCTTGTAGAAAATTGGTATATCCTGAAACTAGTCCCAACTAGTTTCTTTTCGAATATCCAAAAACTCCTTTGAATACAAGTGTTAATTAGTATTTTCTCCACTAATTTCTGAAAGTGAGTTCCTGGTCAAGAAATAACGTCGAAGCAAATTATCTATTCCGCTGTTTGCCTCTCTCATCAGAGTTTGGTTTCCCCTTGCAGGTTGAGATAAAATGTATGGGACAACCAGTGGTCCCTACTTTGCAGTTGTATAATTTAGTTGATCTGTGGCTGCAAACAGCATCAACATCAGAGAGAATTTCAGCAACCATCGGGTCCTCCGCAAAGGATTTCGTGATGGTGCTTGCATATGCTCGAAAGGCTCCAGAATCACGATCATGAGTACGTGTTCTATGATTCAGCATCTTCAGAATATAAATTCTGCATCAGGGGAATTGGAGAGAAACCGGGCAGCTAGCCTACTGGCACGCCCGTCAAAGTGGTTCCTTTTCGTGGCATGGTAAACAGTCTTTGCCACACTTTCAAGTGTATTCTACTCTCCCCTCCCTTCCCCTTCTTAAGGTTTATTTAACACCATCTAATGAGCAACACGACTGATACACGGCTTTCCGGCGGCATCGCGTGTTAGGAACCTTTCTTGTAACATTATGTACTTTGTATCACAATTTATAATGAGCCCTCTCATCCCTGCACTTAATTTATGTGAAAACGCGTACATTTTACCCTTGTCGTTTTAGCTTTGTGATCGCAAAATCTGCGGTGAATATGCTACCGTAATGCTGTTTCTGCTGTTCTGTATGACACACCAGTTTCGTTTTATCCATGAACCACAGAGTTTGTCTTTTCCTGGCTTTGTGACAAGATACGTACCAAGACAAGAAGTGAAAATGAAACCTCAAAAAGTGAAAGATGCATGGCGACTCCAATAACAGCTTGCTGTCTTATTCGATTAAAAGACAAATTCGATACTACACAAAAATTATATAACATAGCCCCTCCACTTACTTAAAAGGCATTGCATTTTTTGTTTTTTGTTTTGAAAGATTCGAAGTGGATTTGGGTTATTTTCTACAACTTTCAATATTAATACGAGGATTTTGGTAGACTTGACTCGTAGAATATGAAATTTATGTGATGCTCCTAGGGAGTAAAACATAATTTCTGTGATGCCACTCAAGAAAGTAGATTGTTTAGGGTTTAGTAATAACGGGTGACAATATTTTCCTTCACAAAATAGCTCTTAGCTTAAGAGATCTGCAGAGAGACAAATATGTTCTACCTAAGCTCACTGTTCACAAACTATGAGATTGATTTGCTTGGCGTTACAGTAAATTTGTTCAATAGCAAGGATTATCTATTTAACTAAGACAATGCAAGAATTTCATGGAACAAATTCACCAGTACTTCTCAAGGCTCGAAAAACTCGACCATTCTCGAGTTTCTTCTACGATCTCATTCAATTATATCGAGAGTATTGCATAGAGCTTAGAAGGCAAGATAATTACATTTTTGTTATTGTTAAGGTATCAAGCCTGCTCTACAAAGAACCAGAAGGGAAAAATTTATTGTAAACAACATAAAAAGTCATGGATATATTAACCTGCCAAACGATACAAGAATAGTACCATAGAGAAGTATTCTAACGGGTTAATGTAATTCGTTAAGAAACTGATATAACATTCTGAAAGAAATCACCAAATCGAAAACACTAGTAAGCTTTATAAGGGTCTTCAGACAAGCACTGTTGATAGAAGGCACTGGCTTCGAATGGACCATGACATCAATAATTCTTGACTTTTTCGTTTCCTTTATCCTTTAATCAATGTCTAAAGACTTTATTCTCACATGGGTCAGCGTAAAAGAACTGCTACCAAAACCCCACTGCATTATGCATTACTCTGCCTAAGAGTCTCCTCCAAAAAGATGGATGTAGTGAACAAAATGCTCGTACACTTTGGGAAGTCTTTAGCTCCAAATTCAACTTCTAAACATGGGAATATACTCCTTTATTTATTTATTTTGAAAGGAAACATGGGAATATACTAATGATCAATGAGTGATAACAAAAATAAGTATAAACAACGAAGGAACGCACATGTAACCCACAAATTTCTCAGTAATCCTCATAGAATTCACCAGCATGGCATTGACATTTGAACACCAAATTTGAACATTCATCATCAAACCATATCGAAATTTGAACACTAATTTACAAGATGATAAGAACATAGAAGAATGACCATACTTTCAATCAAATTTCAAATACACTAATTCATAAACCAAGTACTGATTCACTTCCAGAAAACAACAGGAAAAAAAATATATGTTCTTTTGTCATTTCCCATTATTACATTTACAAAGATATTGGGGGAAAAAAAAAGAAATACTGACATAAATGAACAAAAGATTATAAGCAAAATTAAACAATGCTATAGACCAAAATCGGAGAAACCAAACAATTCCCAAGTTGCTCCTTCCCTTCAAGATCTTGTAAATAACTCAAAATTGAAGCTTTCAAGTTCAAGAATCACTAAACCTGGTTACTCTAATTTGGGGCTTAAAAGGCGCCTAAACCCGGCTATACCCAGTGCGCGTGGGGCTTCCAACGACCGAAAGCAAGCCACCCTCGGCAGCTTCAAGCTCGTCGGAGTACAAATCGTCGGTGCTTCTAATCGTGGCGTGTAATAAAACGAGCGCGGCGCCAATCAAGACCGAAATCAACACATTGAGCCACACACTGGTGAGGACCAGGGCCACTATAGTGACGAGGCCCAGAACGACCAAAATGAAGCGGTCATCGACAGTACAGCCCAAAACGACAACTGGGTCGTCGCGAAAGAAGTAGAGGGCGAACCAGGCGACGAAAACGACCAAGAAGACGATGAGGGAGACCGGGTGCCACAAGAGGCTGAGGAAGAGGATCACGAGTACGGCCATGGCGTAATTGACCCGGAAGTAGTTGAGGTTGCGCTTCATGCGGATTGTGGCTTCGCCGACGCTGTAAGGGCGGGTGAAGGCGGAGAAGGGCTGGACGAGCTCCCGCCATGGGCGGCGGCCCGTGGAGGATGTAGGTGCGGCGCGTGAGAAAGTGGTGGTGGAGGAGAAGCCTTGGGGACTCGTGGGGTAGTAGCTTTGTGGTGGAGGTGAAGACATTGGAGGGTTTTGGAGATGGATCTGTATGTGAAGCTTGAAGATGAATCACTCACAGTCACTCGGGCCTAAGGTTTCGAGAGCGAAAAAGAGAGAGAGAGAGAGAGAGAGAGAGAGAGAGAGTCTGAAAGTGAAAAGAGTTAGAGGTTTTTGTGGGTAATAAATGATTTTTGATATTTGTTGGGGGTGTAAATGAAAAGAAATGCGCGGTTTGATATTTGTTGTGTAATGTGATGGTCACAACGTCGTTTTATTTCCGTGTTTATTCCGAGTCGTTTTGGGACACGTCGGCTATAACGTATTGATAATTACTAATCACTTCACTTGATGGACGAGGGAACGGATCTTGTGCCTTTTAGGGGCCAGTTCGTCTACGTCTTCACTTGTTACATTTTATTTAGGTTGCCAATTCAGTTGGTATTTTTTTTTTTTTATACCTATGAGTAGGTATTTTTTTTCTAACCGTTGGATCATCATCTAACAATAATCTAACGGCTATAATGATGTGCATGAAAAGTTGTGCATCATTAATACTATTTTCCTCTCTTATTTTTTAATATAAAAAAATATGCATGATAAATTTTCATTGGCCAAATTGATACCTATACATAGGTAAAAAAAGAAATACCTACTGAATTGGTTAAAACGTAATTCGTATTAATCAAATGATAAATGAAATTGGTCAAGTCCCCTAAGGAGACTACATCTGTGATTATCGAACGAGGCCATAAAATATACAAATATTACCGTATATAAAATGAATGAAACTAGTCATCTTTCTCAAAAAAAAAGAAAATAAATAAATAATAAAAGATAAAAAATAAAAAATGAATAAACTAATCATCTTCCTTTCAAAACCAGCAAATGAAATTTGGTGATGATTTTTATCCTTACTTTGGTGATGATTGTTATCACTGCCTTCCTCGTTTTGGAAATAGAGTGACTTATGTACTGTGGATCCGTTTTCTTTCATCTCCAGTCACAGTTGATCTTATAAAATAAAATAATCTATTTCTCCTAGAAAAGAAAATCTCTCCTAGAAAAGAAAATCACCTCCCTTCCATAACAAAGAATGAATGAAAAATAAAATTACTACAACCTTTTGCCAGGATAAATAATCTTTTGATTTTGAAATTCTTAAAAATTTGAGTGTCTCTTGTGTCTCTTTTCTTTGGCATGTACTCTTATATATGCTCAAGTAATGTTATTTGGGTGGTTAAAACTCACCCCACATCAGTTGATGTATATTTTTTAATGAAAAAACGAATGGATCATTACTCTTTTCAAAGCTCTACTAGACTACTTCATACTTCTGAAAAAAAAATTTATTAAATATTAAAACTTTACGCTCTCTCCACAATAATTTAAATGGGAATTAAGAATTGAAAAGTGAACGAGAGATTTTACGAAAGGAAGAAAAAGTAAAGAAGAAAGGCGTCTTGTATAAAGAAAAAGTAAAGAAGAAAGGCGTCTTGTATAACATCATAGGCTCGAGGTCAAATATGGTCATCATCTTATGAAAAGTGAAAGAGAGAGCAGTGTTGATAATAGGCGCCATTGTTGTTTAAATAAGAAAGGTGTGAGATTCACGTGAATTTAAAAACGTAGCTCATAAATATTTCCATAAATCTATTAATGCGTGTTGAACTTGCTTTTAACAAGTATTTTTCCTGAAAAACAAAAAGTTGGAAGAGTGTGATAGTTAAAATACAATCCTTTATATTATACTTTGGCCTTCAACTACACAGAATTACCGATTTCTTACATACATAGAAATATATGTATATATATGTGTGTATACATAGTTGGCTGAAAAGAGGAAGAAAGAAAAACTAGTAAGTTAATTTTGACAAGAAAAAAAAAAAATGAAAGCTTTATACTACATATCGTGAAAGAAATGGTAAGTCTTGATATCTTCCACGATGAACCTAATAGCGCCAATGCAACCAAGAACTGCAACAACTGAGAACCATCCAACAATGGCGAAGTTAAGAAGCTGGAGACACACATGAAATCTGCCATTGTTTTGGCTTCTTCTTCTGGCTCTCAGATATGCCAAAGCTGGGAAAACAAAGTCAAGAGGAGTGAACCCGACTGCGCCGCAAATGGACACGAACTCCCCAAAGAAAGGCATCGCCGCAGCAATGGCGGTTATGATCACCATGTAAATGGACGTCCAAACTAGTCGAACTAGCTTTTTCCTGGGCGCAAAATGGCTTGTTGGTTTCTTGGTCAAAAGGGTTTCTTCAAAGTAAGCATATGTTGGCCTGCAATATATCTAAACAGAGTATTTCAAAGAAAAATGAAATCTAATTTGATCATTTTTGTATGAAAAGTTTAGTTATAACTATTTGTTGGAAAAAATTAGAGTAGTGGTGATTAGGCTTTACCTGAAAGCAGCCAGAGATTTGGATCACAGCAAAGAGATTTGCCATAACACTAGTCCATTTTGGATCACTCAGTGAGGAGAGAATGTAAGGCTGGACTTGTGATCCAAAAGCCCAATATCCCCAAAAGGCTAATTGCCAGTAACTCAGTACAATGATACTATATGCTGCTGATACACCTTTGTACATATTCTTCCTTGCAGGTTCTTTTACAGTATTCTGATTAGGAAAGAAGTAAAAAAGCTCAATAATATTGAACAAAGTAATCCATAACTAGATACCAAAGTTATGCCAACCTGAATCTCTGGAAGCATTGCATCTCCAAACGAAAAGGCGATTGCCCCAAGTGCGTTAAAGGCTCGAAAGGTTTTAGTAGATGAGCTTCCCTGCAAACTGTAGTTGACTGATTTTCTATCAATCTTTTTTCCTACGAGGATAATAAAAGAGGGTTAGGAGTTGTAGTATCATATAGTTTGATAATAAGAGAGACTCAATCAAATTCACCAAGCATTTTTCCGAGGTCTAGTACCATTATATATTGTCACACCAATAGTTGTGGAGGCAAAACCAATAGTACTGAAAGTACACAAAGCGTTTACCCATCTCAAGGAGTGAATATCAGGGAGCTGAGAGAGGAACAGTTCGAAAGCACCAAAGAAAATAATGAAGTGCTGCAAAGTCAGGGTCCCAGCACTATGGTAATACTTGTAAACAGCCTGAAAATTAACAAGACTTTAGATCATAATAAACTAATTGTAAGAAGAGCCAAAGAAACAAAAAAATGTCACAGTAAAATTATGAGGTTGACTAGTAACCTTGAGGCTGCTCCCAGCAGCAATATGAATGGCGATGTTATTGCCCAAAGAAGCCACCTGTTGAAAAAATGCAATAGACCAGTAACCCCAGAATCCTTCAAGAATAAGAAAAGAAGATCCGGTCAAAGTCTATTTAGAAGGAATGTATGAAGTTGTTTCGCAATTTAGAAGGAATGTATGAAGTTGTTTACTGCGATTGACCAGATAAGTTGTTTATTCTAAATCTAAATCTAATGCAGGCGTTATGCTTCATAGCTAGATAAAATTCATAATAGGGACTTGTAAATTTCAAGGGCACCTGAAACAGCGGACATACTTTCCTGGCTACAAATTTATTTTGGTACTAGTTTATAAGCAAATATCAGAGAGACTATATTATACCAACCGAAAATGCTTTCTGCTAGACTCCGATATGTGATGTGCTTCTTTCCATTCCATTTCCAAAGAGACGCAATGAGAAGACTAGAATACCAAGTTGCAAGTGTTCCACCCACCAAGCTACTTACTCCTATTTTCACAATACCATATCACAACATTAACAAGCCACATATGAACCACTAGAAAGAACAAAAGATATATGTTATCTAGATACATATATACTAGAAAGGCTCTATTTGAAACTTGGAATTTATTATTGAATTCTCGACTCAGTTTTCCCTCGTAATTTTTTTTTTCCCCTTTTATATATCTTCACTTGGTTTTAATAAAAGGGAAATAGGAAAGAATTAAAGAAAAGATATAAAACGATTTACCAAGGGGCCAACCCAAAGAAGCAAGAGCAAAGGGCAAGGGAGCATAAGCGGCGGGCGTGGCGATGGTGGTGGCCACGTGAAACGCCGCGTGCTTCCACGTTCCTCTGCCTTCTGCTTCAAGCCCAGATGTCAAATCTTCTCCCTCTTCATTTTCTTCTTCTTCTGATGCAGTTTTTTGATTTGCCGGAACCATTTCTATCTGGGCTTTCTTAGCTTTATTATGCATAAATACACACACATATATATATATGTACTATGTATATATGTACTCTAATAGTAAAAAGAACTTAGAGAAGGTGATCAAGTAAAGCTTCTGAAAATAGGAAGTGGGTGTTTTTGACTGAGGTAGAGTGTTTGGTATAAAAATCAAAGGCTTTGAATGATTTTTCGAAACAGTCAAAGGAAAAAAGGAGCAGGCTGTGAAGATTACACTATAGGAGTAATATTCAATCACTTTGAAGAGAGTAATCATCAAAGCTGGAAAGACCCACTTGGAGAATTGAAGATTGAAAAAGAGTGAAAAGAGTTGTGGACTCAAATGTTGGATATTTTCTTCGTACTCGATCCTAAAAGTCAACACAATTTTTTACGAACATGCCAAACCAAACCAACTTAAACTTTAAAACAATAACACCCACCTATACAACCATTTTCATACTAGGACAGATTAAAATTTTCAGAATGTACAAACATCAATATAAATACTCTATTATGTGTAGATTATTAACTAATATCCTCGATGGACAAGGCGCCGGAGTTTTAAAAAATTATTGAACACATTTTTTTAATAGAAAACCCAAAAAAATAATTAATTACTTATTTATTTATTTAACCTTTTTTTTAAATTTTTTTTTAAAAGACAGTTATAACTTATAAGTGACAAACTTTTCGAGTTACGTAGGACAGCAGAGCCACCACTTCCAAGCAATCGGCGACTTATTCCAACAAGTTCGAAGATATGATGAAATCACCGAAACAGATAAATAAACGAATAAAACAAGGAAATAAATGACAAAAGATGTCGCTTTTATTCTTAAACGACGGAACGTTTTAGCATGACGACGAAAGATGTCATATCTCCGTGAAACGACAATAAATATTTTCTTTTAAGGTTTAAAACAAAAAATTTTATAAAACCTGTCATGATATATGTATTAACAAGAAATAATCTTACTTAATCCATTCGAGTTTTAATAATAAAAAAAAAACTCGAATGGATTAAGCAAGATTTTCTTGGCGATGGATAGACTCTTTTTGGGAGTATGAAGTCCGGATGGAATTTGATTGGCATTAAGACGGTATAGGTAAGGTTTTTGACAGGAGTGGCAACCTAACAATAAAAATGTTCAATTACTCTTCTAGTTTGAGTAGTACACGATGGAGAAGTGCGTGTTTATTGTTGGCGTTGAATTTCATTCTTCTGAATTCATCGTCCACATCTTCACAAAATTAACATTCTACATGAGGTATCGTGCTGATTAGAAATTTCGAATGGAATATATGAGTCCGTATAGAATTTGGAATCAACCTTTTTGGGAGTATGAAGTCTGGATGGAATTTAATTGGCATTAAGACGGTATAGGTAAGGTTTTTGACAGGAGTGGCAACCAAGCAATAAAAATGTTCAAATACTCTTCTAGTTTGAGGAGTACACGATGAAGGAGTGCGTGCTTATTGTTGGCGTTGAATTTCGTTCTTCTGAATTCATCGTCCACATCTTCACAAAATTAACATTCTACATGAGGTATCGTACTGATTAGAAATTTCGAATAGAATATATGAGTCCGTATAGAATTTGGAATCAACCTTATTCTATAAGGTCCAATAAGCTACCGATTAGAATGAGATTTTATATCTATTCTGTTTAGACAAATGAATATTTAATTTATTCAGATAAGATAATTATCCTTTTTTGAGTTTTATAATTTGTGTAACAAGGTTAAAAGTATCCTAATGTCACTTAATACTTGATTTTATAAGATAATTATGTGAATACAAAGGAAATATTTTCCCTATAAATACGCATGTATTTTCACATATTGAGTCATTCGCACTAATACTAACTTGATCGAAGTCTCTTTTTTGCAGGTAGTCCCAAGCACATCCCAAATAGTTTCAGTTATAGATTTCATGATCACCATTAGTTCTCTGTTCTCGTAATTGTAGAATTTGACATTTACACCATCTCTCAAGTGTCAATCTTTATTTTAAATCCTCAATAATGACTTACTATATTTTAGCATCGAGTTTAAAAACATATGAGACTTGGTCTTTGGTTTATGTTTTTTTCTCGATTCGGTTCTTAACCTTTAAATCTCACATTCCACATCTTAAAATTCTTTCTTCTTCTTCTTTTTTTTTTTTGGTTGTTCTGTTTGTGTCATTTTAAATCATTAGTTTATCGAAAAAAATAATACAAAATCGTGGTAACAAAATGTGATATTGAAAAAATTAAGTATCAAAATAAAAGAAGAACATAATATATTATAAGAACCAAGTTTGTGACATTTAGAAGTCAATGACAAAAATAAGATTTTAGCTATTTTCAAAAACCAAAAATAAGATTAAATACTTCAACCTATCATTAACAAAACCTAAATAGCATGCCTATATGAATTAAAGCCTCAAAATTTACGAAGGTCATATGATTTGTCAAATAAACGATCATAGACTTTTAGTCATAATTGACATCTTGTCAAAAATTTAAGGTAGTAGATTATGAAGTTTGAATTCCTCCAAAAGAAAAAAAAAAAAAAGAAAAAAGAAGAAGAAGAAGTTCGAAGATTTGGAGCCTCTTTGGATACACTTTTGTTTTTTTCGTTATCTGTTTAGATAAATAAAAATTTACAATTTTTCTTAGAAACATGCTTGGTAATATTGTTTTTGTTTTCTGTTTTAAAAAATTGTAAACAAAATTTTTGAAAATAATGGAAGTGAAAATTTATTTAAACAAGAAAGTAAAATCAGAAAATGGTATTTTTTAAAATCAAAATTTTTAAAGTAGATTTTTCGTAAATAAACTTCAAAAAGTGATAGTTTTTTTAATAACAGCTAAAAAAATAGTATTTTTGTTGATGGTATTAGTTTTTTCAATAACAGTTTAAAAATAGTATTTTTGTAGATGTTATTTTTTTAATAAAATTTTAAAAGTGATATTTTTTAAATACACTTTTCAAACTGGTATTTTTTTAGTTAATTTTTATAGTTACCAAATATTTTATGTGTTTTGTTTTAAACAACTAAAAATGATTTGATGTGTTAGTAAGCAAGTTTTTATTTTCAAAATGAAAAAACATAAATAAAATTTTTGTTTTTGTTTTCAATTTTTATAAACAAAAAATTTGAAAGAGTATCCAAGCATACCTTTAGAGCCCGTTTAATTACAGTAGTGGTAATGGCAGTAGTAATAGTAATCAGAATGGAATAGAAAATAAATGGTAATGTAATGTAATTATGTTGTTTGTTGAAATAGTGGAATCAGTAGCTGAATGGACATTCTTATATTTGGTTAACTACGAAAATGAATGAAATTAGTTATATAATGACAAAAATACCCTTAAGCTTAAAACGAATATTTTAAGAATTTTAAATTACATTTAGTATTAAATTATTATTTTATTAAATTATTTTACATTTAGCATTATTTTATTTTATTAATTATTTTATAATAATTATTTCATATATTTAATTAAAAAAACATTTGACAAGAAAAAATATTAAAAAAATATTTCATAAATAAAAATAAAAAATTATTATTTTATTCATAAAATATATATTCTTAATAATTATCATTTTTCATTAATGTCACATTTTTCATACAGAATTAATTGGGGAAGAGAGAAAAAAGTCAATGGAATGGAATAGGTTTTCACCCAAGGTTGGGTGGAATGCAATTCCATCAAATTCTTTTCTATTGAAAATCTTATTTCCATTCTAGAATCCCAAATAAACATTAGAATTGGGTTATTTTGGAATCTATTCCATTCATTTTATTTCTATTCTCCCAAAACAAACGGGCCCTTAGGGTTGCAAACTGATATCAAAACATTATTTTGGGACTAAGTCAAATTTTGGTTATTATTCAAGTATGAAAATAGTATTAGGTATTTAACTCTTAAGTAAACAACAACCGATTTCATTGATTAAAGGAAGAAACTTATAAACGACAATTAACGAGAACTATCAATACTTAGACAATGAACGACAAGTAGGTTAAATACAAGAGGACAACACACAACATGTCGTTCTTTACCCAAACGACTTGAAGCTTTCAAAAAAACATATCGTTTTAGGACTTGATACTGTCCCCAGCAATTTTCTTTTCTTTCCTTTAAAAAAAAAAAAAAAAACAAAACAAAACAAATAAGAAAAAGGAAGTACAAAAGGGAATGAGGAATTGACTCTCGAGTCTTCCCCCATAATATGGTAGTAAAATACAATACAATACGATAGAAACATCGCGCATCGAAAAGCCCCATATACCTAAAACCCCAAAATCAGGCGAGTGTGTGTGCGGGGGATCTTCTTCTTCTTCTTCTGCTTCTCCGCGCGGGGGAGGGACTGTGCAGCGGATTATCGAATTGGCATATAATCTTTCGCATTCTTATTCCAGACGAGACGAAATGGTTTACATAACTTCCTGGGACGAGTTCGTTGACCGATCCGTACAACTCTTCCGCGCCGATCCCGAATCCGTCCGTACAATCTTCTTCTACCCCTAGCCCTAATTTTTCTTTTTCTTTTTTTTTTTCCCTTGTTTGGGTTACCCAGAAATTCGTCCCTTCCCCCTATTATCAGAATGTAATGCCCAATTCTTGTTATTTATTTATTTTTCTAGTATTTATTATTTGGAATATTTGTGGATGTAGACTCGATATGTGATGAAATACAGACATTGCGATGGAAAGTTGGTTCTCAAGGTCACCGATAATCGCGAGGTACTAATAATAGTTCTTCTTATGTTTTTTTTTTTTTTTTTTTTTTTTTTTTTTTTTTTTTGGTAAAGAGTTATATTGCTTCTATTTTTCATATGAGTGCACTGTNCAGTTTAGTCTCTGATCATTTGTTTAATTTATTGATGAAACACATTTGAATTTATCATTGTTTGTATTGGAATTAGTGAATTGTAGCAACTGGGTTTTAATCCAAATATTAAGATTTCTATTCTAATCTTTTTAGATGATTAAGAAAGCAGATATTACTTTTAAAAGGATTTTTCTCAGGGTTGGAGTTGGAGATGCTAATTTTTCAGTGCTCTTTTTGTATTTGAGTTGTTTGTCAATTGATATATTCTTATTTTGATACTGGGTCCTCTTGCTGAACCTTACAATCTTTGGTATGGAAGCAAGAAACTCTTGCTTTATTATCCTAGCACAATTGCTAGTTAAGTACTAGGTTGATTCTAGGTGATATCGAACCCCAAACCTCATGGAAGCAAACCATGGGCTTTGACCAATCAACCTACTCCTCATGGGTGTTTGCCAATTTTTTATGTAGCTGACTGCTGTCGGGGGTATTATATTGTCGTAAGCCTAGTGTGATCATGCATGGATTATCCAAAATCTTTTACCACAGCCATTATCTTTGTATTCTACTTGTTTCCTATGACGTGTATTTGTTTGCTAATAGGTCTTTATTGGCAAAGCTTAACCCTACAGGATGGTGAAAATTCCCAGTTTAACCTACTCATCTCTTGATTTAGATGCTAAATGAGTTGAAAGAAATGTACTGCAAACGGATTTTAGTTAGACAAATGCATTCTTGATTCACACTAAAACCTTTTTAAATTCCGACTCTTCCACCACTTAACAGTTAACATTGATGGTACAACAAGGGTGTATTACATTTATAAATTACTTCTATATCATTACCACGTTTCTCGTGTAGATCTGTGGAAGCTGATGAATTTGGGATTCCGAGGATTGAGGTGCACCTCAGCAGTAGGAAGTTTCTTTACTGTTTTATTAGCTTTTTTTATGGACATTAATTGGAAGAATACATATATTGTCACAATTTTTTGTTTAGTTATCTGAATTTAATGAGTTCTGTATCTGGTTTCAAGTGGCACACTCAATGCTAGTACATCACTTTCCAAATATTTAGATATGTTCTAACCTCCTCTAGTATACTTTGTATTTTCAGTAGTACTAACTGTCTAACGGGGATATCTTCGTGTTTTTCTCATCAATTGGCATGGAATATGTATTAGTATTGTATCGGTAAATTAGGTTCTCTTGGAAGCTGATCAAGTTTTGAATACACGTTTCTTGCCTCTGTACTAACATTAATCTGATATCTGTGTCTTTGCACGGTTTTGTTTCCTGTTTCTCTTTTATGTATAATTGTCTTGGATCTTTGTGTTTGGATTCATTGCATGACATTTGATAATTCTTCCACTGCTACGTTGCACAGTAACATGTGCCAGTTCTCTTATTATCCTTCATTTCCTTATGGCGGATTATGTTAAAATGAGGGTAAATGGTAACAGGAATTGAAGCTCTATGTTATTTGTTATACTGCTTGTGTTTCATGCACTTGATAACAGTGAAACACCTCTTAATCTTAGGGCATATTGAGAACTCAAAGTTAAGTTTATGAAATGTATTTTTCCTTCGGATACAGAAACCTTGACTAAGTTTATCAAATGTATTTTTCCTTTGGATACTGAAACCTTGATTCAAACTTTTTCTTTTTCTTTCTTTCTTTTTTATAGTATACTAGATGCTTTGAACAATTTTCTTATGATTTCTGTCTTCACTTTGTTGGAAAGAAATTATTACTATGCACATAATTCGATAGCTTGCAATGTGAGGAATATAAACTTGTCTTTACTCATTTGATCACCCTTGTACTTTTTCAGTGTCTGAAGTTTAAGACGGACCAAGCGCAGGATGCTAAGAAGATGGAAAAGCTTAACAACGTGTTTTTCACTTTGATGGCTCGAGGTCCTGAAGGTAGCATCTTTTGTTTAATTTTAGTTTTTCTTTCCTCTGTAGTGCCTCTAACCATGTCAGATTTGTACCACTTTGTATCATTAGATTTGACATCAGTAGGACACAAGGCAGCATGTCTTCCTGAAAATCCAAATACTAATGTTACATTTTTGCCAAATGAACTGTTTAACAGCGTCTTTTTTGGAAATGAGCTGTTTAATATTGCCATTTAGTGAATGAATTTTGTGTTGGAACTATACTTGTACCCGAAGTAGCTATTCACAGTTGATTCAGCTCTAAACAGATTGTTCATCCTTGTTCTTTTCTTCTTGTACAGCGGATACATCAGAAGTTACTGGGAAAGAGCAGACGGATGCACAGCCGACCAAGAAAGGAAGGGGAAGAAAACAATAACTTTGTTAGCTATAGAAAATAGTCTTTGACAAATCTAGTCGACTCAGATTACTCTCCAAAAATTTTTGCCAGCCATTTTTGCAATGCCTTTTAGCAAGTCCTTGGGAGTATTGAATTTCTAATGGTGGGCCTCAAAAGAGCTATTCATTTGCAATTTTTCGGTCTTTGATTGCAGAGCATTTATACTCTCTACTGGGTCAAACTTTCGTAATTGTGCATCCATCTTTTTTTGTTATTAAGAGTAATGAATCATTGCAAGGTTGATTTTCACGCGTCTATAATTATATTACTTACCCCAATCAACACTTTCAGTAGCTCTGAAGGGTTTTCTGGGATATTAGCAACTCTTGTTTAGAATATATTAGGGGTTATAAAAATATGACCAAATTTTATGTTTAATTTCAGTAAATGTTCTTTTGTCAAAAGTTATAGTAAAATATTCGGTATATATATATATGTATATGTATATATATCAAGTGTAAAATTTTATATACCAAGTATAAAAAATTATATACTTAGTGCATTTCAGTACAGTAACTAAAATTAGTAGATATGTGTATCTACCAAGTGTAAAAGTATATATACCTGGACATTTAGCTATAAAATTTTAAAAGTGGACATCTACTTAATCAAATTTAAAATTTTGGTCATCAACCTAAATTTCTCTAATAACTATACAAAAGTGTTGGTGATTAGTGTCCGCATATTTCAACTCCCTCGCATTACTTGTTAATATTTTATTTTCATGCGACGGTTTAGATCTTTTAACACGGTTATAGTATATATTAGCGAGAATTCAAAGCTTATAATCAAAAAATGAGTTTAGAAATTTGAATACTGTATATTGTAAATGACTTAAAAAATAATATAATGTAGTATAAAAGAACCTAAATCTAAACATCAAAGTATGTGTGTTCCCCGAAACGTGTGGATGAGGTCCCAACCAGCTGAACCCACCATCGTTCTCTGTGGTATGGGTCAGTGGAGCAGAGCAGAATGGAATCCATGCATAGTGTTCTTTTTTTTTTTTTTTTTTTAGAGGGATTTTCGATAAAGGGTATTCTGTAGGGGACCTAATATTTTAGCAATCCAACATTTTTACATATTCCAGTAAATCGTGCCAATTCTTTTAGATTTACCCCCTTGAAAAAATAAAAATCCCTTAAAAATGAAATTCACAAGCCAGAGAACCCCCTTTGTTTTGGTGTGGTCTTCCAACTTTTTGCTCCATCAAAGGTTTCAGAGGCAAAATTCATGTTATTGCACGAGCTATCTGAATTTCAGGATAGCTTAAACCAAAACATAATGTTATGCCATGGCCGTACCGTCTTACCAGATCCCGAAGCACACCCTCTTTACTTTACTTTTCTCTACTTTACTTTATTAGGGAGCATTAAATGGGTAAAGTGTTTTTAGATCCATGTGCCATAAAAGCTCGTGAGGTTGTACCTTTTATTTTATTTTTTTTGGGTTATTTGGCTAAGGAAGTTGATTAGAAAACAATGGCAACAGGGGGAAAAAGAAATATATTCTTCTTTTCATCAATCAGATAAAGGCAGATTGTCAATGGGACAGAATGTTTTTGGTGTTTAGGAGGCTAAGGACAAACTGGGGTTGTTTTCTTTTATGAATAATAAGTTTTTGTTCCAAGGAGAGTGGGGCAGACAGATTGCTTTCTCTCCCTTTTTCTTTATTACTAAACACCCTTATTCATTCTCTCTCCAAAGTGGGCATTAATAATGAGACAGTAGTTTGATTTTGCAACAGATGATATATATACAGGCATATAGTATGTGGACATGTAACGCTATAGCTAATTGCATAGCAGCATAGGTTAAAATCCTGTCCGGCAAGAAGAATGAGAGGTATAATTCTTGGGAAAAATAAAGGATTGCTTTTTTAAAAGGAGGCTTTTGGGATTAGACAGCCCTTACAAATATCTCAATTGCTAGTCTTTTCTATTGTAATTCCTTTTCTGAAAAGTTAAACAATAAAAGAAAAATAATAGAAAAAAGACAATGGGATTGCTAAAAATGTTAATTATTTTGATTGCATTATGTCATTGCTCAGTGATAATTAGTAAAAGGAAAAGGGGAAATTTTTTTCTTTTTTCACTTTCTGGGAAGGGAGAATGGAGAGTTGAGAAAGATTAAAAGAGTTCATGCTTTCATGGCTACACATTTTTGGATAAAGTTCATACTTTAGCTTTCATAAAATGAAATTGTTCTCAAGCTTAAACGTTGTAAAGTATGGCATCCCTGCATTTTCATGGATGTAAATCATGCTTTAAAGCTCCTATTTTTTTTTTCTTTTTTCTTTTTCTTCTGTTGTTACTAATAATTGTGTTTTGATTCCTTCTTTTATTCCCCTTTTTTTTTCTTTAGCTTACCTTTATGTATGAGAAACTTAATGCACTTGCATTACTAATTAAACTATGGTAGAACTAATGCAGAGTTGATCCTCTTAGACATTACAATTGTTCTAAGATCTTCGTATTGAAATTTTAGTCTTTATATCATATGTTCATCTCATCTACTTTAATAAGGGGCATCATGCCTTTATCCTCCACTCAAGACCATTAGATTATGCCTTACGAGTTTTAATTTTTTTTGTCCACTCGTATGATTTTGTTTCCAAAAAAGGGAATTTTCCATTTAAGAAATAATATAATCTACGTCATGTAGCACATGACATGATTATATAAGCAATTTTTGTTCTTCCAACACATTGGAGGGGTCTATTTTTTTTTTTTAAATGAAATCAATCTTAATTTGCAATAGCAAGAAACTTCATTTTCTCATAAATGCAATAAATAAACCTCCACTTCATGACTGTTACCTACAATAAAAAACTATAATAAGAACAATTAAAAAAAAAAAATCCACTTCAAGATATATATATATATATAGCTCCAAATTCTATCAAAAGCGTGAAGGTTATCTCGAAACTCAATTGGTGAAACATGTCGTTTTTATAACAAATCTTTGGCTTTCTTTATTTGGCCTGACTTGCTTATATAGAGAGTAATCAGAATCGAAGAGTAAATTAAATAGACTACAATAATCCACTTTTTAGAATAATGTTTTGTATGAAATAATTGCTTTACGTGCATGCACATATATGTGTAGTGTGTGTGTTTCAACTTGATGGGCCACTTCTGGAATAATCTTTCCAAATTGACAAGCAAGGCATGGGACATGCATGCTGACTCTAATTTATCTCTACCGGGAGATAAAATTTAATTTCCTTATTAATCAATCTGCCTACGTAATTACGAATTAGGATTCTGATTCTGATTTTCTTTTCTTTTTTCTCTTCATTTTGTACTATTTGATGTAATTAAAATTAGCATAGAAAAAATCTTGGTTACTTTTAATTTGGCCCCTTTTTTCTAATTTGCTATTCATTGACAATGACTTAATATACGATACTAGAATTCGGACAATTATGCAACTACCTAATTATTGATTGCAAATTTTTGTTTGCATCTACGCCTGAGTCCAAGGCCCCAAAAACCTAGAAAACATGCACAGCTTTGCTCAAGCTTTAAGTGGGTCCAATTAGGGAATTAGATATGACTATACAATAATATCCCATATATATTACATGTTTATTTTGCATAAATGCTCATCCAATAATTTTATCAGCTATAATATGTAATGTAACATGTATGTGTATACATGTATGCTTATATAGATTAACCGTACAAGTACTTCTACACGAGTGTAGCTTACACACGCAATTCGAATATAAAAAAAAAAAAAAAAAAGCTTACACACGCAATGGATTTATACCCAGGTTACTCTCTCTACATTTGGTAAGTGAAAACAGTTCAGTCACAATCTTTTTGTTAAATAAGATTCTCTATTTCAGTAATGGAAATCAAGTATCCAATTTTGTTGTTAAATTTCATGTCCAATCAATAATTGGTTTCCACATCATTTTAAAGTTTAAAACAATATATTAAAGTTAATAGACTTTGACTGGTTAATTTTTAAGTTTGTACACATGAAGCTTTTCTCTAATTTTTCAACATAAACATGGAGACAGAGTTTATTTATTTTAATATTTGGCGAATGTAACTCTATATAATAATTATCAAACAGTTGATGAACCAAAAATCTTACTCTAACTCAAGTTAGATCTCTTAGCACACAATTGGAAATTGTTGTATTTTTTAGAGTTATTATTTGATTATAAGAAGAGTGCTAAATGTGTTCTCTAATTATAAGAAGAGTGCTAAATGTGTTCTCTAATCTCACTAATTAACATGTATATTTCATTAAATAATTAAATAATGATTATACTGTAGATAAAAGAGTAGGTCCTAGCTGATTCTGAAAGGGTGGTCATTGAATATTGTCAATTAACCTTAACTTGCATGAATCATAGTGGCATTATCCTTCCTTAAGCAGTGTGGGCTGATTTACTTTATATTATTTCCTGCCAAATTTCCGAAGAGGACAACCATTAGTCAATTATAAGGGTCATTTTTTCGTAAGGTTATTTTGGTCATTCTACATGCCGTAGACGAAACTTCCCGTTAGTGCTTGCCCAATTTTAGTTCCAATCCAAAATAATCATAATACACAATAATAATTTACAATCAATTCCTTCGCTTGCGAAAAACAGAATTAGGTATTAAAGTACCTGATTACGCCACACTTTAGAAAGAGAGATGGGAGTGCGAAGTCAACGGTACTGGGACCCATCGGGCCCCGCGCCATGTCAGTCGCCGAACTAACAGTGTTCACCCCCCCCGGCGCACAATAGCAGTTTTGGGCAGTCAAACAATACGTTGGGGTACGTGTCAAGCTTTAAGGAGTATATTTACACGTGGCGTTATTTGATTGGACTCTTTTGGCAACGGCTATATAGGATGCTCTCGAGTACTGGTCTGGGACGTGTGGGCCCCACATTTGACGGATATTTTGATAAAGCCCCGCAGACACAGAGGGAAAATACTTCAAAGCAAAGTAAAAAACAAGTGCCTTATTGGTTTTGGTTAAGACACAGCTTTAGTCTTTGCATTATATTACTCTCTTTATTATTTATTTATTTTATTTTTTCTGGCAGAGTCTTTGCCATTTTATTATGGGGATGGCTACGGTAAGGGTGTCCCTACGTAGGGTCATGCCTTAATTATCGTTAGATGGGAATCTGTGGGGAATAACGGAAATCTGTGGAGAATCTATTTATATACCCATTCAACGGTGAATAGACAGGGCCCTACGTAGGGGCGCCCCTACTGTAGACGCGTCCTTTTATTATTATATTAAACTTCTTTTTTTTTTTTCAATTCTTTTTAATTGTCCACGACTTTGTTTTTGGGCTTTGCCATCACCGTTTCCCGTAGAAATATTCTTAATCATCAATTACTTTGACTTTTAATACGTTCTGATTATGACAAGCTTTAGTGATGTCTATAAATAATTCGTGACTATTATATAATCAATTTCTTGGGATAGAAAATAAAAAAGAGAATAGATAACGTCAAATAAATAATTTTTTTCCCTTCAATTTTCCGGTTCAATCAGATAACATTCACTATTTTTTGTTTTTAAAGATTGGTTTTCCTACGTTATCTTAAATGTAAAAAAGGAAGAAAAAACAAATTGTGAAGTAGTAGAACTTAACTTATTCAATATTTGTCTCTCAATTCATTTTCAACTAATTGTCTCTCAATTCATTTTCAACTAATTAATTAATGACACAACAGTTAAATTTTAAACTCCTATTTAGTTTTTTTAACTTGTATTCTTATTTAAATTCTTATTGTTATGATCTGTCCATTCAGTTAGGCATAAATTAAGAGACTATTGGTAGACGATTTGAATTTGTAGCATACTATAACAAAGCTCAATAAATTGATGATGAGTTTTTTTTTTTTTTTAATAAGAAAAACATAGTTCATCATATCAAAAATCTTTTGAAAGTTTATGAGTCAAAAGGCAAAATTATAGCAAAAAATTTAGATGTCAAAAAACCAAAATCAGATTTAAATAATTTTTTAAGGGCAAAAAAATAAGATCAGCCCTTATTATAACGAAATCAAACATATGGTTAAAAATTAAAAGCTCTAGTCTAGGATAAACACACCAAAGGGCAATGCGTATTTTATGTCCAACCAATCTTGTAACACATACTTTCTTTAAAAAAAAAAAAAATTATAAAAGCAATAGAATAGTTTGAAGTAACGGAACATAAAAAAACATTTGACATACATAGATGTTATGGATACATAAATTGAACTTAGATAGAATCAAAATCCAGAGAGTTATGATGATGATGATGAGGTTGAGGACGTGGCAAAGCAGGAAAGAGTCACTCCAAATGGGGAATACAAATGTATGTAAATGCAGAGTGGAGAGTTGTTTCAAAGTTTAATCCAATCACCGCATGGTATGTATGTATCTGGCAACTAGTAAAACTCAAGCTGCTCAGGTTCAGCTCAGGAGGGATTTCAATTTCGTTTTTTTTTAATAAAAAAAATTAAAACTAAAATTTAAAAAAAAAAAGTTGAATTGGGAGAAGAGAAAAAGAACAACAAAGGTCTTTGGTGGTCCCCACCTTCAAATCTGTGACATAGACGGCAGTTTCGTTCCATTTTTGTGAGCTGAGCTGAGCTTCCCCCATTTCTCCTCTCTCTCTCTCTCTCTCTCTCTCTCTCCACAATTTCTTTTTTTCTTTATCTCTCTAACTCTTTCTCTCTCTCTCTCTCTCTGTGTCGCATCTTGGTTTTTATTTAACAGAAACAAATGTATTTTTAAATAATATGTTTTTTTTAAACAAAGAAAAAGAAAAAAAATAATAAGATGGGGAGTTTGTATTCTTATGGGTGTCAGGCTGTGTGAATTTTCCTCAAGCGAAGCGAAGTCTTCTCTTTCACACCTTTCAATCTCAAACCGAAAAAAAAAAAAAAAAAGAGCAAAGGGGAAGACGAATCTAGGGTTTGACAGCACCAAGTCCAACAAGGTCTGTTCTCTTCTCTTCTCTTCTTTGGTGCTTTTCTTCTTCTTCCCTCGCTTCAAATTCAATTCATTTCTCTCTTCAAAATTTCTGATCTCTCTTCTGGGTTTTCCTCTCTTTCATCTCAATTTTCACAGAACCCCACCTATCCTTCTACCTCTTCTTAGTTTCACTCCCAATTCTAATTTTCATAAGCTCAACCCGAAAAAAAAAAAAGAAAAGAAAGTTAATTTCTTTTTTGGGCTCTTTTCTGTTAAGAATGGGGTTTTCTCTATCTGGGTCTTTTGGGTTGTTGAGCTTTTTATGATTGAAACAGCTATCTGGGTTTTCTTTCTTTATGGTTCGTTTTGGTTGGACTTATTGGGTTTGAGAAATTAGGGATTTTTCTTTCTTGGGGTTTTTTGTCTTCTTAATATGGAGGAAGTGGAAGAAGCTAATAAAGCAGCTGTAGAGAGCTGCCATAGAGTATTGAGTCTTTTGTCTCAGCCCCAAGATCAAGTTCAGCGTAGGAATTTAGTGGTGGAGACTGGTGAAGCTGTGTTTAGGTTCAAGAGAGTTGTTTCTCTTCTTAACACTGGTTTAGGTCATGCCAGAGTCAGAAAGCTTAAGAAGCTTCCTATCCCTTTACCCCAAAGTATTCTCTTAGACAATCCTAACTGTAGAACAGACCGTCCATCCAAGAGTTCTCCCTTTCTTCAATCTAGCTTTCTTGAGAACCCACTTCAAGATATGGGTTCAAATGTTAAGAGTTCCTTATGCTTGGGGAACCCATCTTTGGAGCTGAGCTCTAGTGGGAAAACCCCAATCCAACTTGCCCAACAAGCAACTCCTGCGGCGCACTATCGCCTTCTTCAACATCAGCAGCAGCAACAACAACAACAACAGCAACAACAGAAGCTATTGTTTCAGCAGCAAATGAAACACCAAGCCGAAATGATGTTCCGAAAGAGCAATAGTGGGATAAGCCTGAATTTTGATAGTTCTAGCTGCACACCAACAATGTCAACATCCAATAGGTCCTTCATTTCTTCCTTGAGCATGGATGGAAGTGTGGCTAATTTGGATGGAAATGCCTTCCATTTGATTGGTGCACCTCGGTCTTCGGATCAGAATTCGCAACACAAGAGGAAATGTTCTGTAAGAGGAGATGATGGAAGTGTGAAATGTGGTAGCTCTGGTAGATGCCACTGCTCAAAGAAAAGGTTGGATTCTGCTCCTTGTATTCAAATTTGGTGTACTTGTACTTGTTATTAATTAATTGCACACAGATATATCTCTTTATTTATTTATTTGTTTTTCTCTCTTTTTGTTTCATTTTGTTTTCTCTGGCAGGAAACATAGGGTTAAACGATCAATCAAGGTGCCTGCTATTAGTAACAAGCTTGCAGATATACCTCCTGATGATTATTCATGGAGGAAGTACGGCCAGAAGCCAATCAAGGGTTCTCCTCATCCTAGGTACAATTATTATCTGCATTCTTTTGACTGTGAACCAGATTTCTTTGAAGCTTAATAGGTGTTGCCGTATTTGAGATCTTTCTATGCATTTAGAAATGAGGGGCTTTCATTTTCTGTGTTTTCTTGTTTGATGGGCAACTGAAGTCCTTCCATGTAGAGTAGTATAGTTAACATATCTTTTTTTTTTTTTGGAACCAGTATAGTTAACATATCTTACTCTGCTGTTTATTTATTGTTTGGATGTTGATTTTTCCATTGTTTGTTAATTGTCTTTTGATTGTCTCATGGCAAGAATTTCAGTTCTATGGTTATACTGTGCTAATAGTGTCAAATTCGAGCACGACTATTCTTTGTTTGTATTCTGCACTAGCCCTCACTCAAAACATACATGTCCTCTCTGTGTAGATTCAGTCTGGTACCTTAGACAATGACATAGATGGAAAGAACGTTCTTGTTTTAGGCGGTGGAGATTTCCACTCATGCTCATTTGTTGCTTGAAAGAAGATGGTAGAGAGTAGAGAATGAATGCTTGTTTAATTTAATGTAAACGTAGGGAACTACAATTTTTTAATTTTATTGTTATTCTCTCCTAGCTTCTTAGCTGTATGATTCAGCGTTGGGACATATATTTGTTGCAATATTACTTTTGTTTTAATTATTAACAATCCTTTGTTGTAAAACTCTGAATTTCAACTGATTACTTCGTTTGCAAAATTGTTCAGGGGATACTACAAATGTAGCAGCATGAGAGGTTGTCCGGCAAGGAAGCATGTCGAGAGGTGCTTGGAAGACTCTTCCATGCTCATTGTCACCTATGAAGGTGAACATAACCACCCCAGGATACAATCTCAGTCTGCAAACACCTGATTTGTTACTTAGGGCTTCTCCATGATCAAGGCCAACTAATACATATGAATGAAAAGCTGTCAGTGAATTGTGATTGGCTTGAGGTGCTCCTGTACATATTTTGCATGGTTCAAGCATGGGATATATAAGCGGAGCATGTTGTTTTTCTTTTTTTGTGGCTTTGAGGAATTGGCTCTTCAAGCCTTTTAGGTTTCTTTGGCCATTTTGAAAAAGAAGACAGCTTTGGGGCCCTGTGGTAAGTGAAAACTTCCCTGTAGAATTGAATGGTGTAAAATTAATTGTAAGAACTCATTCCATCACTTCATCAAAGCAATGCTTTAGTTTTCAGTGAAATGCCTTTCGTTTTGGTAAAGTTTTAGTTTTCAAATGACCGTGTTGCCAAGGTTTTCTTCTATGGTAGGCTTAAACTCCTTGTCAGATTGTGACAAGAGTTTTAGTTTATTTAGTGGGGTTCATCCCATTTTGAATTTCTTCCTAGGATTTTAGGTGCAGAAGCGTATCTCCAAATCTCAATTCATAGTAAAAAAGTAAAAACACTACTTTTGGATATTATTGTTACTTGGTTTCTGATACTACCCTCTTAAAGTAAAATTCATTTAAAAGAGAGGATGCAAAGGTAGAATTTGAAAAAAATGAGCCGTTGGAAGAAACATTATGGTAAGACTAAGAAAATGAGAAAAATGGTATTAGCTTACGTTATTGGTTTCTTCAGTAGGTAAACGGTGTGATTTAAGTGTCTCCTTCAGGATTTGGACTTTCATACGTGCGTGAGCTGTACTGGCTAATGACTATTAATGTCGAAGGATGTTGAGTTGGCCGAGTAGAATTTTATGTTTACAAGTCAAATGGCATTAAATATTTCCTTTTGTTTCTCACATTTCTGTTGATTCTTTCATTGTATAAAGTGAAAGATTTATCGGTTTCATTAACGAAGGTTGGTAAAGAAAAATCTTTGGCAAGTCCAGCCAGTAGAGCCCTTTTTCAGTAGCCAGAACCCTCTATTTTTTTATTTTTTTTTAATAATAATAACCTTCTTTTGCATGAGATATTCTACTTGTCAAAGTCACAAAAAAGAGTCTTCTCAAACAAGAGAGAGCAATAATGAGGGGACCAAGACCAACCATATACGCATAACTGCATAAGCAATCATCCACAAACCTTTTGATATGATATTATTCCTCCATTGAGTCCTAGAATTATTCTTTAAGGTCCAATTTCCATCTTTGTCTCTTAAATTCTCGGTCCTCTCTATGGTCTAATTGGTGGGAGTTTTTATTCTTAAAGTCATGGACTAATTTTTTAACCCATTTACTTAAATAAGGAATTGTAGAAAATTCCCTTCTTAGGTTGTTGAGAATTTGCATTTTCAAGTACTGAAAAGTGCGTCTTTGAGTACATTTTTCTAACATTCTAGGTGTGAAAACAAGTGGGTTTCTATCCTTTTCATTAACCCATCGGATGGAGTAATCTCTCTCTCATGAAATCAATTAGGAGTTAAGGTTTAGAAAAAGAATAAAATTATTATAAAGACAGATTTTGAAGTCAATTACGTGAAATGGCAGCCATAATGGCCACCAAAAGGTTGAATAAGGTTAGGCTCAAAAGTTTCAAAAAGAGTAATTATGGTTGCTGCAACATTTTCTAAACCTCTGATTAAAACAAAGTTAATAGTGTAATACTACCCGATAATGGGCTAATTATCATTGTTAGTTGTGGAATTAGGAACGCCCAATTAGGATTATCCACGTAATACATGATGAAACAAAAGAATATCTCAATTTTTACTCGGTTCTAACAAGCAAGCTTTCTTAGTCTTTCAGTGCCAGGAAGTTTTCCCAAGACTAATACTTGGATTTTATTTGTGATTATTCATACTCTTCTCGTATTAATGATTTTTTTTCCTTTCGAATTTTGATTAAAAATGTCATAGTATCTTGCCCTACACTCTATACCACCATATTAATACATCTGATAATGTTTTGTGAAATTGGACTGATGAACAATGAAATGACGCAAGCTCATTGAAGGACTGAAACCCAAACCTTCAAGCCCAAATTCATAGTTGGGTAGACCCATTAGGAAGGAAGCAGACTGCCCCGATGACACGTCCAAACCACTTACCACTATTCGACAGCATTTTAAGATACATACCAAAATTATATATTCTTAGATATTTACCACATTTGAGAATTAAAATGTCTATGTTATATTATTTTGGGGAAAAAATATATATATACTATTATAAATAAGCAATGCCTTTTAAACAACCTATTCAATTGGAAGAGGCTATTTTAATCATATAGCTCATCGTCCAAAATAAAGTTAGCTAAACCATGTGTCATTCTATTAGCTTTCAGATGCACATAATTAACTAAAAAAACAATAAGTTAAATAAATCCAACAGTATTATTATCGACGACATCTAACTCGAGATTGGAGATGCATCACTAGCCTCCGTCACCTTGGGAATGTCACTTCTTTCCTTGAGTTGTCCTGTAATATAACATTCCCACATTTGTTGGCGTCTGTCACCTTAGAGCATCTCCAATTGATATGTTAAATGTTATGTTAATGCTAAATTTTAGCATTTTGAGTGAAAAATAGCTCTTCAATTGTGTGCTATATTTGGCATAGTTTTTAGCATGTAATATTTATTGTGCCAAATATAGCATAAAGTATAGCACATGCTAAATTTTAGTATGTATTGTTATTTACATATTACCACTATTTTATATATAAAATAGGGATAACTGCAAAAAAATACCCTTAGTTTGGGTGTTCTGCAATTTAAACCCTGAAGTTTGGACTCTACAAAATAATACCCTGAGATTAAGAATTTCTGAAAATTAATACGCTGGACAGATTTTTTGACCAATTTTAAGAACGAAAAAATAATAATATCCTCCATTAAAATTAGATTAATCCATATTATTCATCTTAATTTTGAGGATATTATTATATTTTATCAGTTAAAAATCAATACAGGGTATTAATTTTCAGAAATTCGTAATCTCAGGGTATTATTTTACGGAAGCCAAACTTCAGGGTTTAAATTGCAGAACATCCAAACATGAGGGTATATTTTTGCAATTATCCCTATAAAATATTCACGTGTTTCACAATATTATCAAAATTTAACGTATGTATTTATTTTTCCATTAAATTTTATTTACAAGTTTATGCTTACTAAATTACAATCAATTATAATTAATAGGAGAATATTTTTTATTTATAATTTTTTTTGCATTGATTAATTTATTCATTTATATAGAACATGAATACTTCTAAATTAGTAGATAAAATTAATGTTTATGATTATTAATTAAACGATAAATTAATAAGAATATATAGTAGAAAAATATATATTTTATACATGAAGTTAATGTTTAAAATACAAAATAGTATTTCTTTTAGCATATATGCATTGGAGCAAAATTCAAAATGTGCATGTTAAATTTTGTATTGGTCATACCATTTTTTAGCATAATGCATTGGAGATGGTCTTAGGAGATAGAACATTGTTTAACTTATTTTCTTATTAATTTTAACATCTACATTTAAATTAAATCTACATTCATGATTCCGGCGAAATGCTAGTGATATATATTGGTGTTCTTCACTTATGCTATGTTTGGTAGGAAGGAAAAGAGAGAAGAAGAAAAAAAAATTGATTGAAAAGTGGAGGAAATTTGAAAAAATGGGTTGTTTGGTAAGAGGGAAAAATGAAGGGAAAGGAAAAGGGGAGAGAAAAGTAGAAGGAAAAAAATGGTGGGGCCCACACAAATTTCTTCCACTCAAAAGTAGAGAGAAAAAAATATTTTATTAGTGTATTGGTAAGTTAAATTACAAAATTATCCTTGTACTTAACTTTAAATAATAGTAATATTAGGGGTAAAGTTATCATTTTAAATTAAACTAATTTTCTTTCCTCCCTACATACCAAACAACTATGAGGGAAAAATATTTTCTTTTCCATCCTACACATTTTCTTTCTCTCTTATTTTTTTCTTCCATCCTATTTTCTTTCATCTCTGCCAAACATAGCTAGTGTTTGGCAGGAAGAAAAAGGGAGAGGAAAGAAAAGTTTTGATAGAAAAGTGGAGGGAAATAAAAATTTGGGTTTTTTGGTAAAAAGGAAAAGGGAAAAGGTGAGAGAAAAGGGGAAGGCAAAAAGTGGTGAGACCCACTCAAATATTTTCCTCCCAAAAATGGAGAGAAAAGGGAGAAGAAAAGTTTTTTTACTAATGTTTTAAAGTGAATTTATCAAATTAACTTGGTACACTACTTTTAAAATTTTAATAAAAAGGGTAAAACAGCCATTTTAAAATATACTAGTTTTCTTTCCTTCCTACATACCAAACAACATTGGAGGAAAGCCACTTTCCTTTCCATCCTATACATTTTCTTTCCCTCCTAATTTTTCCTTCCCTCCTACTTTCTTTCCTCTCTACCAAATATAGCCTTAGGAAGGAAAAGGGAGAGGAAAGAAAAAAATTGATGGAAAATTGAAAAAATAGGTTATTTGGTACGGGAAAAGGGAAGGGAAAAGAAAAGGGGAGAGAAAAGTGGAAGAAAAAAATAGTGGGGCCCACATAAATTTTTTCCACTCAAAAGTAGAGAGAAAACATGAAAGAAAATATTTTGTTAGCATATTGGTAAATTAAATTACAAAACTACCATTGTACTTAATTTTAAATATTAGTAATATTAGGGGTAAAGTTGTCATTTTAAATTAAACTAACTTTCTTTCTTTCCTACATACCAAACAACTAAGAAGGAAAAATATTTTCCTTTTCATCCTACATATTTTCTTTCTCTCCTATTTTTTCCTTCTCTCCTATTTTCTTTCCTTTCTACTAAACATAACCTTAAGCAACAAAATGACTGAAGATAAGCTTTGCCAATTTCTTTTTTTTTTTTTAAAAAAAAGAAAGAGTTTCTGTATTGTTTGTTCTTCATTTAAACAAGTTTAAATTAAATAAAGTGTTATTACTACTATTTTTTTTTTTCACGGGAGAAAAATAAGATTCAAATTCAGGACCTCTACTTAAAAAAAAAATGTATGGTTACGTCTGTCGAATCAAAAGTTGAATATAAACCAAATATAAATTTTTATATTTAAATAATTAATAAAGGCAGACCACGGGTATACAAAAATGAAAGAGGGCAAACTAAAGAATTCATTTATATATATGGGCGCGTCTACAGTAGGAGCGCGTCTACAGTAGGGGCGTCCCTACGTAGGGTCCTGTCTATTCACCGTTGGATGGGAATCTGTATATAAATAGATTCTCCACAGATTCCCGTTATTTCCCACAGATTCCCATCCAACGATAATTAAGGCATGACCCTACGTAGAGACGCCCTTACCGTAGCCATCCCCTATATATATATATATAAAAATGGATAGACTTATGAAAACTAAGAGACTCAACAGTATTGGAATAACAACCCTTAAAAGTGGCAGAGGCCCTAATTTTGACACCAAATTATAAAAAATCGAACTCAAACTTAGAGAACCGAAATGAAAATGCAGTCAATATGACAAAATGGACTCAAGTCACACAACTGATCGAATGTGAATAACAAAACAAAATAAAAACATTTGATGTTTAACTCGGCGAGGACAGAAGGTGACGTCGTTCATGCTCGTGCTCATGCAGCTGGGTACTACATTGTAAATTTTTTTTTTATTTTTTTTGTTTTTAAAGAATGGGATCCGTACAATACGAGACGTAAATAAAAGAGAGGGTCAACTCAGTTGGGAAAGTAGCAGTAAACCAGTTAATGGTAGTGGGTTTCTGATTTCTCACTGCCACAGAACTCAGAACCAAACCAAACCAAACTAAAACAGCCACCCTTGGCCCTGCAGCCTTGCCTATCTGAGCTGCTACAAGCCACGCTGGCACTGGTAGCCTAATAGCTATGAATAATGTTATGGAGCACCAGTGGTGTCCAGCACCACAATGATGTATCAGTCTGTCACTGATTAATTATAATTATAATTCAGGTGGGACCCATGTGGAACTCAGTTCATTAATTAAATCATTCAGTGATAAACAGACATGTCATTGTGGTGCGGGCACCAGGTGCCTTATAGCATTGCTCAATAGTTATAGCTACCATTAATTAAAAATTAATTAATTAAAAATTTGTTATTGGGTGAAAAAAAAAAAATTGAAATAGTCAAATGGTCAAAGCAAAGAAGCCCAAAGGCCAAAATCGTGGCTTTTTGCAAAATCTCTCGTCCCCGGTCAGTCTCACCTCCGTGGCGAGCGCCGCCATTTGCACAGTTTCTTTCAAAATAAGAAAAAGCACCAACCAAACGCGGCTAGACCGGAATACAAAATAAATAAATAATAATAATAATCACAAGTTAAAAATCTATAATGTAATTTCTCAACATAAACGTGAAAATATAATTGGACTTTTTAGAAAGTCACATTATTGGAAATATTTTGTCCATATTATAAAAAATTACTCATGCAACATATTATCAAATAGTCTTACCGAAAATCATATACTTTAGAAGAAGACTAACGACTCACATGACTTTCACTCTAGTTGGAGATCAAAATCAGAGAATCACAATATAAAAGTTAACCCAAACTAGCATTGCCTTTGCTTTGCTTAATCACAAGTTTGATATGGTCAAATTACGCGATCTAGATTTGCACCAGTCTAAATAACATTAAGTACTTCTTATAGTGCTCATGTATATTATTGATTTGGGCTTTTGAAGTAAAAGCATATATAGCAATTGAGTTTATAGCACAAATGGTCCCTGAATTATCCAATTTGTGATAGTTTGGTCTTTAAAGTTTCAATTGTGATAATTAAACTCTTAAATTCTCCGATATGTTGCAATTTGGTCACTGCATTGTCTAAATTAGGGGTAGCAATTCAGGTTACAACACGATGACATGACACGATTTTTTACAGATTATGGTTGAAGAAAAAGAGTGCGGGTCAAAATCGGGTCGACCTACCTGACACAAATAAATAAATAAATAAGGGGTCGGATTTGGGTCGGCCACTTGACCCGTTTGATCCGCCAAAAAATAATATACACAATTAAATTATAAAAATATTTTTATTTAATTTGTTTATAGCTATTATCATAGATATATGTAATTTGTACAATGTAAATATTTAGGATTATAAGTTATTAGTTATATTTATAAATTGCCCATATTTTTTTTGTTTAGAAATGAGATAATAATAGACTTAGAAAAAGAAAATATAAGTATAAAAATATGGGTCATAGTGGGTTGGCGGGTCAAAATCGGGTTGTGGATTAAGTGTTATTCACCAAAGCGGGTTGCACTGATTGGATTCGGGTCAACCCGTTTTATGTGCGGGTTGGGTTAGTGTTGATATTTTTCTGATACGACGGGTTACGGGTCGGGTTTGTGTTAACATAATTTGTATATATATTAGACTTCAACCCGACACAAACTCGACCCGCCGATACGAATTGCCACCCTAGTCTAAATTGTAGTTTACTGTTAAATTTCTGACCAAAAACACACATGAAGAATACGTTGTAGCATCTGAAAGAGTATTTAGCAGAAAATAAACTGAATAAAAGGATTTAGAAATGATGAAAGTTGTACTCTTTGCATTTTTTTAGAGTCCTTAGAGTTGCAAATTTAGAGAAACTTTTTATGTTATTATTTATTTTTATGCTTGAAATTCACAAATTATCTTTCAAATACACTTTCAGATACTACCATCTGTTTCTGAAAAAAATTTAATAACATGTTATAATTTAGACAGTCCAAAGACCAAAAATTCAGAGATTTAATCGTCACAATTAAAACTTTTTGAAGATTAAGTTGCCACATATTGGATACTTTAGGAACCATTGTCATTAACCCTTAGCAATTTTATATATAATAGTCGGGTTATTTTGAATATAAAAAATTTGTACCTTTTTTTTTTGAAACAAAAAAAGAAAAATTTGTACTTTTCGAACAATAGCACATTATACAGGAACTAGTTTCCGGGTGTATAACATATTTTTCACCAATTCAGTTTTATATCTAAAATTTTACTTTTATTTCAAATTTAGTTTTCTAATTATTTATTATGTAACCTGATTTTATTTTTATTTAGTTAATATATTTAACCAATTTTCAATAAATGACCAATTAAATTAATATAGTGATGAATTGTAATATTTTATAGAAAATTTGCAATTTCATGAGCGTGTGTTTCTATGTACGTACTTTTAAATTAGCTGTATTATACACATACAAAAGTTCATTAATTTTCACTAAATTTAAGAAATTTTTTTTGAAGTATTTTTATTTTTTTAAAAAATCCAAAATTCGAAATTATACTCGTCGTTTTGATTCAGATATTTTCCTACCTATGAGTAAAAAGTAGTAAAATTACTTACTCGTCCGTGTGACCATGATACACATTTTTTTTGGATATACATATATAATAATAATAATAATGATCAAATGTAAAACCAACATTACATGTGGCATAACTTCCTTATTTCTCACCCTGAGACGCGTTGAAGTTTAATCACTAATGTCGCGATACACATTTTCATTCTGAATCTTTTAGATAACCGCGTAATCTTTTTTTTTTTTTTTTTGTTTTTGTTTTGGGGGGAGCTAATATAGGATTCTAAATATTGACCATAAGAAATAAAAGTCACTTTTCTTGATGTACGTTTCTTAATATTGAGCCAAGTTTCAATCATAACATTTATTATGCAAAATCTAATCTCAGGTTAAACGATTTAATTAAAGAATACAAAATTGAACTATTGAAGTTTTTCATGTACAAAAAGAGCAAAACAAAACAAACAAATAAATAAATAATCACATCAAAAAATTTAAAAAAAAATTAAAGAAAGAAAAATCAAAAAAGAGCAGAGTCCAAATTTGATCTCATTGAACAAGTTCTCTGACTTCAACATAAAGACAAAATTCCAAAACTATCGTCGTTTTTACCAGGTGTTGCTGATCTCACCACCACACCTTTTATAGATTTTATTATCCCCTTTTTAAGTTCCTTTTTTCCAAAGATTTCATTGATTAAATGCATGTAATTTTTTCGGCACCCTAGCAAAATAACAAATTTATGCTTAAAGATTCCACTACCTAATTGTCAGATTTCATAGCGCAAAATACTCTCAAGTCTTATCTTATCAAAGACGATATTTGCCATTATACCATAATAGGTTCTCATTTTAATTACATATCTCCTTTTTATTTATTTTTTTCCATAAAATATTTGTAATAATGATAATAATGCTAAAACAAAATAGAATCAAGCGTTACTTAAGAACAAGACCAGAATTAATGAATAATTAAACAAAAGATAAGATTGAACTCGAACTAAACATATATTCCATTACCGAAAAAAAAAAAACTAAACATATATTCATCAAATGAGTTGAGACCGAGTCACGGTCGGTAAAACTCGGGCCTAAGACCCAATCAAATAAGACAAACAGGGCTCTCAACTTTTAACCCCGCCATGGCTTGCATATTGGCTTACTACAAAGCTGTACATAACCAGTAATTAAAGCTGCCGCCGTGGGGTAAAAATGGAATTTCAGAGCTTCAAAAAAAGAGGAAAAATAAAAAACAAAAAAGAGAGACCATCAACACGGCCTCTCGTCTGTGTATTTCGCCGGTAAATCACCATTTGCGGCGACTCAGAACAGCGGCGCCGGCAGATTCAGATCGAACAAGAAGGGCTTCTTCTCCTTACCCATCTTCTTCTCCTGCTCGCTCACCACCACGTCCACATTCTCAAGCTTGTAACCTTTGTACTCCGATCTCGGCGGCGCAACCGCCGGAGCCATGCCGGGAAGGTACACCGGCTGCCTCCAGTACTGCATACAGTCTCCGACCACCACCGACTGCGGCGGAGCAGCCGCCGTCACCGCCGCCACGTGGGCCCCGGCGAGGCCGAAGTTGGTCTTGGCCTTGGGGCCGCGGAGGCTCCGGGCGGCCTCGTCGTAGGCGCGCGCGGCCTCCTCCGCCGTGTCGAAGGTGCCGAGCCACTTGCGCGTCTTCTTCCACGGATCCCGAATCTCGGCGGCGAACCGGCCCCACGGGCGCTTCCGGACGCCCCTGAAGTGGGACTCCTTCACCGGCCCTCGAAACTGCGGCGGTTCCTTCAAAGGAGCCGGCGCCGGCGACGGGGGTACGGGCGAGACGGGGACGAGGGAGAGTGAGGTCTCGCGATGGTGAAGTGTGTCAGCAGCCATGGGGTCTGGTAAACGCTGATATTAAATATACGTGTGTATATATATATATAGATACGCGGACAGAGAGAGAAGGCTGAGGAGAGAAGTGTAGGGTTTTTTGAGGTTATATATAGGGGAGGAGACAGGCTGGGTTAATACCGACAGCTTTTGGGGATTTTGGATTTTCTTTTCATAAAATGTTATGTTTAATGATAAAAATAATATTTTTAATTTTTTTTGTTTTTGTTTTTGTATTTCTTTTTTGAATAATGACGAGACTACCCTTTGTGTAGAAACTAGGTTTTTCTTTTTATATTTTATAGTCAAACCAAAAACATGCCATGATTTTAATTTTGTAGAGCAAGGTATTTATTTAATTAACCACGTAAATTTAAACGATAAAATTAGAAATAGTGGCGCTTGATTTTATCCTTCCCACTTATATCTTCTACTTTGGAGCCTCCATTAATTTTCGCTTTGATTAATTTCTTAAAAAAGCTAAGTTATACGCTAAAACTCATTTTGCTCCTGATTTTGAAATTTATCGAGTTGTTTGCAAAATAGATGGATGGCGCAAAATTTCGTTCGATCACTATCGAATTGGTAGAATGCCAAATTAATGCTAGGTTGATAAGGATGAACAAGACCAAGCTGTTAGTGTAAACCTGAGATTTTTGAGTCCTGCACAATACTTCTACACGAGAGTAAACTTCTTGGTAGATGCCTCGGTGCTAGGACCCTGGACTTGGGGAAATTTTCTAAGTCATTTTCAGGCCCATCTTACCTTTCTCAGGTGTTCGGAATTCACCCTCCAGTATAGATTATTTGGAAAAATATTCAAGTAAACGATATACTTCTTCAGACTCAACATAAAATAGTCCTTTCAAGTTATAACTCAGCTCGACCATAGTCGAAACTCTTGCGATACTACTGAATGAAAATCACCCTTTTTTTTTTTTTTAATTTTTTCAATTTCAAGAAAAATGTTGATAATGTTTTGTTTTGCTATAATAGTTTAAGATGCTTTTTTTGAAAAAATAAAAATAAAAAAGAGTTGGTTGGATACTAATATCTTGAGGGTAAGATTGTCATTTAGGGAAAAAAAAGTCAAGAATTTGACTAAAAAAAGAAGAGGGTTGGAGTACCACCATTCGGACAACAATTTATTTGATTAAAGAGTAAAAATATATTTTAATGTAATTTTATAGAAGTGCACCATGAAATTGAAAATGAAATGTCTTTCAAAATAAAATTTATCAAATGAGCGCTTTTATAGGCGTGCCAAATCCACTTTCTTCCCCATTTCTTTTCTAGTCTCCCTATCTCACTGTTTGTATATGAACTTCACTAGAATATCTTGCATTTAATAAGGGATGATCACATAAACACTGTCTATTATGGCTCGGTACCATATTTAATCCTCAACATTCTCAGAAAACCTAAAGGTATCCCATTTGTTAAACTTGAAATATGAAATATATAAAGTACCTCAATACATATTTCAAAAAGCTATTATCACATACTCATTCATAATCTAATTAGTTTTTTCTTTTTCAAGAGAAAAATTAAAGGAAACCACACTTTTTCTTTTTAGATTAAAGAAAAATATTGACAATGTTTTATTTTGCAATAATTTTTTAAGATGTTCTTTTAAAAATAAAAAATAAAAAGGAGTTGTTTGGTTACTAATATCCTGAGGATAGGATTGTCATTTAGGAAAAAAATAGTCAAGAATTTCACAAAAAAAGAAAGGCTAACTTTTTTCTTATTTTAGAAAAATAAATGAGTAGTTTTATGATAATACATGATTAATCGTGATATTTATCTTAAACATAGGCATATTTTTGGGATTATCCATTCTCTTTTGCACTCACTTTTATATTATCTAAATTTTACTACTTGACATAAAAATAAATGATAAAATCCACACATTAAACTCATTGGCTAAAAGACATAACATAGTTTTGGTATAATACGTTTTTTTTTTGGAGTTAGATTTTGTGCATATTAATTTATTGGTTGACGCATTAAAATTAATGAAGCGTGCGAGAATAGGAATTGGCGGATAGGGAAGATATGGGGCTCAAATGTCTAATGATGCTTAAGGACAAATGGAAATTTTGTGCTGTCGTCCTAGACTGTCGGTTTCCCTACGTACTCTCATGTATTGTACACGCTCACTTTAATTTTTAATTAAAGACTATCACAACTATCACTCGTTTCCCCAAATGTATCCATAATATCCATCTATTTAAGTTAAAAAAAAAAAATTAAAAGACGATACGTACCCATAATGTCCATCTCTATAAACTTTCCAGCCATCTTAAAGTGCTGATATATATCTAGAATTATGGATTTTGCAGTAAAGATTCTTACCTTTTCTTTTCTCGGACATATATCAGAGGTTAAAAATTAAATTCTATACCAAAAAAAGATATGATTTTGTAAAGAAGATATTCTCTTTTTTTCTTTAATTTCTTATTTTGGCTCTTTTTTAATGGAAAGTGGAAAAACAATGCATTTTTCTCAACCTCCGTACGGTAACCGATGGTCAACAAAAGGAAGTTGAGGTTCACAAATGATAATAAACTATCCATAATTGGACAGATAAAAGTAGAGACCGGGAATAAAAAAAGAGGATAGAATTTAAGGGTTATTTTCGTAAGAGAAAATGTCATGTTATAAACGTCAAAATTGTAATAACACTATAAATCCTGTGTCCCGCGATGCCAGTGTCCCAACATATGTTGTAATCAAGAGTTAAAAGGACCATACCACCGAATAAAGTAAATAAATTGAACCATGTTAAAGAAGGGGGGGGGGGAAAGGAACAACAAAGACACTTATCTTATTGAACAATTGATGAACTAGAATTAATGAGGCGAATACTAGCATGTTACTTCATATTAATTCGGTGCACAATTGCAAAGAAGAACTCACGTACTCTCATACTTAAAAACTCTAATTCAAATGTTTTTTTTTTTTCCATCCAATATATAGCTTATATCAGTTTGTCCATTGAAAATAAAAGGTAATTAATGTATCAAATTAATGCCAAGTGACCTCAAATATTGTCATATATTAATTTTATTCATAAAATTGACATAATTAAAGACCTTTTTTGAAAACGAAAAATAATATTGGATATCGTTTTAAAGATAAAAACTCTTTATACTAGAGGAGGAGCATATAATTAGACCATCTACATTTATTAGGAAGAAAAATGAAAACAACACCGTTATACCTTAAATGCTGAAACTGATCAAAATCGTTTCTCGTAGATAATATTCACGTAATTTAAGACCCAAAAAAGAAAAAAACAAATGGAATTTGGCATGTATGTATGTCATGCGGTTGAAAAAACACATATTTTGCTTTGTATAAAAAGAAAGTCATATAAAAGAAAAGAGAATAGAGAATGGAATGGTATAGTGAATGAGCAGACGGTAGGGGACATGAGTCAAAAAAGTGACAAGTGGTGGGAGAGGAGGAGAAGGGTATACGCGGCAAAAGATAGTAAAAATAAATCAAAGGGCGGCGCACAGTGGAGACGAAGTCACTCCAACTCTCCAAGGCGGGTGTGTGTAGGGTAGTGGTTTTGTTTGATTAAAGTGAAAGAAACGAAAAAAGTGATAATGCCAAAATGCAAATGATGGTGCTCTCAAGTCAGCATAGCATAGCATAGCATTCTCGGTGAGAAAGAGAGAGAGAGAAGAGAGCACGTGGGCTGGAGACTCAGCCAGCGCCGACTGTAGCTGTAGCTTTTCCTTCAATATTTTGGTCTTTTGAATTGGACAGGTTTCGACTTTTCAGTTGAGCTAGGGGACTACTCTCAGTTTGTGGAGCCCAGTTACGCGGTCCATTACCCGAAACCACACTCACACTTATCATTTACTTGTACTCTAACTTCACCTTCACCTTCAAAAATTTCTGCTGAGAGGGTCTATACAACTCTAGTTTGAATTAAGCAGCCACCCAACCAATATGAGCCTGTGCTCACGGACTGCTGTTTATTACTAGTGTGGTACTAGTTACGCTATTTTATTCATTTATTTTTTTTGGGTTCTTGTACTTTGTTTTGCTCGATGTGTGAACTGTACATATACTTTATAATACTGATAAAATATAAAATATTTTATAAAAAATATTTTATATTGAACTCAAAAAAAGGTTTTGTAGCGCTCATATTATAATAATTATAATTACTATAATGAGATTAGCTGCCTCAACTCTTTTTTTTTTTTGTCTACTTTTTTGTCCTGCTTATCAAATAAGACTACATCATATTATGAATAGCAATTTATTTCTTTAATAACTTTTCCACAAAATATCTTTACTATTTTAGGGTTATTGAGATAGAAAAAATAAAGACAGTTGATCATATTCTGTGACATTCACACCGAGTTTTATTTTGAAGCCCATTTTGATAAACGGTCTTGATTGAATAGACAACTCTAACTATAATATTTTTTTTTATATGGAATATTCAATTAATTGTAATTATAATCAAAATAAATGAGGGAAAAGTGAATGAGAATAAATACACCCAAAAAAAAAAATATGAAAACATTATCAATTCATATGTTTACTTAATAGATGAAGTAAAATTTACTAAGTTACCATTTAAAAGTATGCAAGTCTTACATATCAATTAATTGCTTGTGTGTTTTTTTCTTGTTGAGGGGAAATTAATTTCTAGAGTTAAAATTGTCTGTTAATACATATATATATTAAAAAAAATTAGAAATAAGCATTACGTGTAATAACATTCCATAGGATGGTTGTTGAGGGATAATAATTTCATTGTTTTCCCCTATTTCATGTGGGTCAGATAAAGTTCTCCAACTCCCAAAATTTTAGTTAACACTTAAATGAGAATCATAATTATCCCGCAAACATATTCCAATTGAGCTTTAGTAACCAGGCCATTGACAATATTGTTAACGTAGTTGAACATCTTGGTGTACCACACCCACACACGCCTATTTCTTTTCCCTTTTTTAAGCATGGTTGTGATTGAAGTCTATGCTTGATCATTTGTTAGAGCATATGTATACTTGGGCTCCAGCAAAAGAATGGAAAACTTATTATTAAAAAATTGGAAAAAAAAAAAGAAAAAGAAAAAACTAGTGCAAGGCATCCAAATAACGTAGCGAATATATGCATGGAATTAAATTGTGTTTCTTAGCGATGCTTCCCTCATAGAGGGACTGAATTCACTACCCATTACATCAAATGAAGTGAAGAAGAAGAGAGAGAGCCGCTTCCCTCTGGAAGTCCTCCACCAGCAGAAATCATTCTGGCCTCCTCCAGCAGACAATAGTAGCTCGCTCTATTAACAGGTGTCTTCCCTACCGGAGATGGGGGTCTTCTCTTTCTGCGGTATGAGTTTTTTACAATTTTCTTTCATACTTTTAGTAGTATTGTTAAATAATCCTCCTATGTGAGGAGGTAGTTTTTCTTCTATACTCCCAGATCTAGATCTGTGGTGGCTTGTTAGGTTTGTTTATATTTTTGTTATTTCAGTCTACCTAGATCTAGATCTATGGTGGTTTCATACCAAATCTGAATAATATGTAAGGTAGAGACACCAATAATGAATTCTCAAGGGAAAGTCACAACGAGTCAACCGCCGAGGCCTAGAGCTCTATCGAAGCACACACCAATAATGATCTACATAAATCTCCTTATAAGTCGATTTTGCCAAGATCCCATTGTGCAATTTTTCCTCCAAAGACTTTTATCAGTTTTTAGATTTGTCTACCTTGCAATCAAAAATCTCTATATAGGTATTGTACTATCCTCTTTAAATTAATGAAAATATTTTCCTTAAAAAAAAAAAAAAAAGAATTCACTACCCTTTACACAATGCCACCTTCCCCACGTGTCCTATTAAAAACAGTGTTGTTTTTTTAACAATAAGACAGTGCATTTTTTTTTTTTTTCTAAAAAAGTGGAGCTTAACTAATGACCTCCACTTATTACAAATTAAAAGAAAATACCTAATACTACCCAATCCCCACCCCACCCCATTAGGGATAATTGGCTTTCACGCCTACTCCGGTGTGACTCGAACCTAGGACCGAGATCCTAGGTAGTGGATGCTCTTACCACTTGAGCTAACCCACTTCGTCAATAAGACAGTGCATTTGAATCCAAGTAGGACAACAAAACAATGCATTCAACTTGTCAGAAGCAAATACCAATATTATTATGAGTTGCACTTCTTATTCTGTGCAAGAGTTAGTGAACTTAAAGGGCTTATAATTGATTGAGAATATTCAAATACTGTTCAATGTTCTTGATTGATTTCAACTTTGATTAAAAGCATTTTCTAATTAATGGTAATTCATCAAACGACATTATTACGTACCGAGCATCTTAATTAAAAGGAACCAAAGTTGGGACTCGAGAGGTCTTATATAGGTAACACAAAAAGATATGATCATCTTGTGTCTATGACTTTCATTTCAAAACTTAAGCAGAAATCTCATAGCCGGTCCTGCTCTAGAAATTCGTAACGGCGATGACTTATCGGAAATTTGTAACGTTAGACTCAAGTTTTAATGAGAAAAATGAGGGGGTTAAAAGAAAAAATCTTGATACTGAAAACCAGACACATGAAAATTTGCGCAGCTAGTTAATAACACAAAAAGAGTTCCTTTCAAATGCCTATAAATATCAAATAAATGTTCTTCACTGACAAATTTGCAGCTTATGCATATAATAAATAATTCTAAATGATCTTAGAACTCATGATTTTCACAATTAGAACATAGGCAACAGACATACCTGGATCCATTGTAATTAAACTTTAAACTACCAAATAATTTTGATGCAGAATTCTAAGTTTCTCTCTCTTAACCTTTTATACTTAATAATAATATGTTTAGTGATGGAATACGTATAATTCTGATAATGGTTGGAGAGAGGACCAGATTCTATTTAAATACTTTAGGACATATTTTCCATTAGATATGTTTGTTCATGAAGAGTTACATTGTTTTCTAAGAGTTACAACTCTTATGACATATTTTCCATCAGATATGTCTCTTCATAAGAGTTGCATTGTTTTGAAGAGTTACAACTCTTCATTGACTAATAGAAATTTAAATACACTTAAAATTATTAAACTATTTAATTAAAATTGATGAATACAATATTAATTTATTAACATCACATAGGTCATATATATAAATAAATCTAACATAGCTAACTAGTGATTCCACAAGCGTGTATTTTAGGTAGGAGTGGCAATCTGTGTCATGTCGTGTTTAACCTAATTAAATCGTGTCATTAACAGGTTAACCTTCGTGCACCTGGTTAATGAAAATGACGTGCAGATTGATAGGTCAAAATGTATATAAATAGTATAATTGTTAGTTTACTCAATTTTTTTAATTAAGTTTTACTATAGTAAGAGAAATTAGTTCATTAGCTCTATGTTTTTTATTTTATCTACAAGAAATTCATGAAAAAATAATTTTTTGAAAATAATTATTTAATATAATTTATTAAGAAATTATTTAATCGTGTTAATTCGAGTCAATTTCATGTCAAGCAGGTTCAGCTAATCGTACAGATTTCGAGTCGTGTTATTGTGTCATGACCTATATTGCTACTCCTAATTTTAGGCATGTATGGAATGCATAATATGTTCAATCATTAGAGTCTTTTGATAAACTATTAGAAACTTTGCATCTCAACTTGGGATATGACTAAACATGTATTGCAATTAATATTTAGGGGATGGCTACGGTAGGGGCGTCCCTACGTAGGGTCATGCTTTAATTATCGTTGGATGGGAATCTGTGTGGAATAACGGGAATCTATGAAGAATCTATTTATATACAGATTCCCATTCAACGGTGAATAGACAGGGCCCTACGTAAGGGCGTCCTTACTGTAGACGCGCCCTTTTTATTTATAAATAATTTCGTTTAAAGTTTTTGGATTTTTTTTTTCTAGTCAACAATTATGGAGTATGGCCCAGAGAGACATTAATGTGGCACCCAGAAGAGCTGACAGCTGGACTCGTGTTCTGAACCAGTCAAGCTAGACGATAGTACCCTTTCTCACTGCCGACCGATTGATGGAAGTATTTTGTTTCTGCTTCCAGTTAAATATAGGCAAATATTTTCTTACTAATAGATAAATGATCTCAATAAGAAAATGTACTTGGACGGTTGGACCTGAACCAGAAAATCAATTCAAACAAGTCAAAACTAAGTTTTTTTGGAAATGGTTTGGGCAGCTAAATTGGTTGTTCAGTGGAACCAACAACATTGGATTAGCCCATTCACCTACATGGGCCTGATAGTAATGTTGAAAATTGGGGACATGATATGAATACTAGTGATTTGGACTAAAACAACAACATTGGATTAGCCCATTCACCTACATGGGCCTGATAGTAATGTTGAAAATTGGGGACATGATATGAATACTAGTGATTTGGACTAAAACAACATTTCTAGTACTGTTACATATTTGTGTGACTCGGTTCTACAATTTATAATTATATTGTCACACAATTGTGTGACACTACTTAAAAGTCATTTTTTAAAAACTTCTAGAAAAGTTATTTAGTCCAAATCACTATTAATTAGGTTCATTTATTTTGAAAATTTTGTGGGAAAACTTCACAAATATCCGTTTTTAAAATCATATTTCCATAAATACCTATTTTTATTTTTCTTTTATAAATACCCATTTTTATACTTTTTTTTGGAGAAATGTAGACCATTACTATTTTACACAAGAAATGTAGACCACTTATACCGTTAATGCATGAAATGTATGCCGTGGTCTACATTTCATGAATAAAAATTACACTAAAAATAGGCACATATTTTAAAATGTATACCATAGGTCAAATTTAAAATGAAAAATGTAAACTGTGGTAAACATTTACATTGTAAATGTATACCGTTCATATTTTACACATAAAATATATACCTCATGGATAAAATTTGCATTGTAACTGTGAACTACTCATATTTTGTATATAAAATTTGAACCATAAAAACGGGTATTTTAGAAAGAAAATTAAAAATCGGTATTTATGAAAATAAGTTTTAAAAACGAGTACTTGGCGTAAATTTCTCAAATTTTGTTATTTACATTTTACGTTTCTTGTAGCTTTTTGGGCTCCTAGCAAAATGTCTGAATTTTGGGCCTCATTAAAATAGATGTTCGTTTTCCAAACATTATAGCATGAGCAATGCAAAGACCACTCTTTTTTCGAGGCTCTTAATATACTTTTCTATTTCATAGCTTGATATATGGATTGTACTGAAAATTGCTACATTTAATAATATTATAAAATATAATAGAATTCATATATTAATTAGTGAAAAATAAGAATGAAAAACAGAATGCTCATAATATTCCTTACCATAAGAAAATGGCAAATATATCAGTGCATATCCCACTTATAAAAGATTAATATACTCAGTATAAAATTGATGCACTCATTATAAGCTAAAGCTAGTTTATAGTTGATTTATCAAGTTTATAAATTAATTATCAGTTTTTTAACCCTTCTGAATAACATCGAGATTCATTAGTTAATAGAAATGCTTGACACCAGGGAGAGGGTGCCTCGTCAAGGTTGCAAAAGCTTTAGCTCACAGACAAACGAGCCTATTTTGCAAGCTGTTGTGTGATCTTAAATCTACATTTTGGTCAACACTAAAGAAGGAAAATAACTGAGATAAATACGTCAGGTCGCATGTGTGCCTTTTTGACCAAAGTGCGACCTACCCCGAATGAATAATGTGCGACTAGCAGAAAAGAAAACTAAATCAAGCTTCTTCAAATGGGTAGTCTGTGAAGAAAGGAAAACAAGTTTCTTAGTAGAAATTAAGCAATCCATTTATTAATTATTACCCAATTTTGTATTGTTATCCAAAATTTTATTCTGGTTATGTACTTTTCCATTTTCACAATTGAGAAACCTAAAGCCACCCTCACCTATATAAAGAGGACTCAGTCTCATAATTTTTTATCTCACAATCACTTCACTATACACTCTCTTTGTAATTCTCTCTTTACTCTCACCTTGACACTTAGAGAAACTCTTGTAATTCTTTAGAAAATAGTGAAGAACAGTGGACATAGGCTCATCTTTTTTGGGACTGAACCACTATAAAATTCTTGTCTCCTTATTTATTTTGCTTTATCAACCATTTTCACTCACAAGCCACATCTCATAATCTACCAAAATTCATTGTTGACAAAACCTTCGTCAACAATTAGCGCTAGAAGAAAGGCTATTCCAACAAAGAGTTTGTCATTCTCGTCCATTCAACAATGGAAAACACCAGAATCACTACCAAAAAATGCTAGAGTTAGCCAAAATCAACCTCAAAATGCTACTGCACAGGTCGATCCTATTCGGGATTAACTAGTTGTAACTGCACCTGAGGAGAGCATTGTTCAAAGACAAGATCGCATGGAGGATACTCTTGTGAATCTTCAGCAAATCACCAATCAGATTAATGATTATTTGAGACAGCTTGCTGAAGGACAGATGATAACACCACCACAACAGGAGTACCCCAGAGATCGTCATGCTCGACGACCCGAAAGGGGGATTTAGATTCAAGAAATGGGAAATCGCGACCAGTCTAGAGCCCAACAAGTGCGACATACAAATCGCACTCATAAGGGAAAAGGCAAGGTTACAGATTTACCATAAGAATCTGGCACTGGGAGTTCCAGCACAGATCGTGATTATGGACAACCTTCTCGGAGAGCTCCCACCAACTGTGATCATCTGAGCATCGAACAGAATTGTCAATCAAAGAGCGTCTTGGAAAGGATAAGGAGGGAGCCAAAGTAGAATTCTGCTGACCTGATATAACACTTAGAACAACGACGTCAAAGAGGTAGTCATGATCGATCCACATCGCATCATAATGACCAGACTCCATCGCCTCGAACTATTTCAGTAGAATCTTCACAAAGGTCACTGCAAACCTTGCCTGATCAACCTGTCTTATGTCATAGTGACTAAAGACCACCCCTACCACCAGCAAGAGATAATGCCCTTCCTTCTTATATTGATGTTCATAATTTGAGGATCGCATTAGATACTCTTGCTGGATGGGATGATGAGCTTGCGGATGGATATCGTCAATCGCTATTTAATGAAGAAGTTCGAGCTGCTGCATTACCTGTTAGATTCAAACTTCCCACTATAAACACTTTCAATGGGAAGACTGATCCACATGACCACATGGGTCACTTTAATGATCTGATGGAGCTCCACCGAGTTGATGACCCCACATGTTGCAAATATTTTACTGTAACTCTCACAGGTGCAGCAAAGAAGTGGTTTCGAGGACTTCAGCTTGGTTTGATCTCGTCCTGGCCGCAACTTCAGACCGCATTCTTGAGATAATTTCAGGCTGTGAAGAACTTTACTGTTCTATTGATCAGTTTGTCTGCCATTCGATAAGGTCTAGAGGAAACTCTGCAGTCATATTTTAATCATTTTACTTTGGAGTTGGCAAAAGTCAACAACCCCCCTGAAGAGGGAGTCTTGACTTTAATGATGGCTGGAGTACGACCAGAGACTAAACTCTGGGAAGAGTTGCTGGAACGAGAATGTAACACTCTGGAAGACTTCTATCGGAGAGTTGCTTGACATCTAATAGTGGAATCTTCTCAGAAAAATCTTCATAAGACGAAGAAGGAAGGAGAAAAAGGCACGACCAAAGGTGCGACCACAACAACCAACAGTAACAATAACAAAAAATTAAAAAAGAGGAAGAACGAACAACCAGCTAAAAAACAGCCTGAGCAGAAGAAGCAAGAGATTCTAAGGGCTCCTCTGTGATTCAACAATTATACTAAGCTAAGTGCACCCATAGGTCATATTTATACGATCACAAATCAGTAGGAACAGTATCGTCAGCCAGAGCTAATCAAGCGGGATAGAGCAAAACACGATCGTAACAAATTTTGCCGATATCATAATGATATTGGACACCACACCAATAACTGTTATGCTCTGAAAGATGAGATCGAGAAGTTAATTAGAGAATGGGCTGCAACAGTATACCAGGCAAAATGGTGGAATGAGAGAAGAAAATCGACAACGACTTCCAGAAGCTCAGCGTGAAGTATGAACTATCTTTGAAGGACCGCATGTTGGTGGAAATTCAAGGAAGGCGCAAGATAGATATGCACGAGAAGCTCGACAGTAACCATTAACTAATGTGATGCACCTCGAGTAGCATCTGCAGAAGCATCGGCGAGTACCAAAACATTACCTTCACAGAGCAGGATGCAAGGGACGTCCATTATCCACATAACGATGCACTCATTATAAAAATCAACTGTGATATCATACAATTATGGCTAGTATTGGTCGATAATGAGAGCACTATCGACATCCTATACTATGATACTTTTAAGAAGATAGGGTTGAGTGATGGTAATTTAAAACTCACTGTCACTCTATTCTACAAATTTACTGGCGATGGCATAATGCTGAGGGGCATAATTGAGCTGATGGTGAACATTGGGACCTATCCTAGAGTTTCAACAATAATGACTCAATTTTTAGCAGTAGATTGCCCTTTTATATTCAATGCCATACTAGGAAGACTGACCTTGAGGAAACTGCGAGCTGTCACTTCAATTTATCATCTGACCATGAAGTTCCTAACTCAGCTTGGAGTAGGGGAAGTGCGAGACAATCAATATGATGCACGGTCCTGCTATAACAATTCTCTGAAGCTTGCAATAAGAGAAATAATACCTCGTATAATGGTGGTCCAGCTATAAAAAGAAGCGTCAAGCAAAATGTCAATCGAAAACCTCGACCCACGAGAGATTGATGGAAAGGTCAATACTGGAACCATCGAAGATTTGGAAGAATTGTCAATCGACAAATCATCGAGGGTGTTAAAAATCAGAGTAAAGCTTCAAGAACCCATGCAAGCTGAGCAGGTCGCATTCCTAAAAGTAAATTTGGATGTCTTCGTATGGCAACATTCAGATACAGTAGGGATTGATCTGAATGTTATGTATCACCGCCTCAATATTGATACAATGAAGAAGCCCGTTCGGCAGAAACGAAGAGAGATGGATCCAGAACGCTACGTCGCATTGAAGGAGGAAGTTGAGAAGCTGCTCGAAATTGGATTCACCGAGGAATCTTTTTATCCGAACTGGCTTGCAAATCCAGTTTTGGTAAAGAAACCCAATGGAAAATAGAGAACCTGTATTGATTTCACTGATCTTAATAAATCATGTCCGAAGGACAGTTTTTCACTACCAATAATCGACCAGCTTGTAGATACGACGTCCGAATATGAATTGCTGAGTTTTATGGATGCGTATTCTGGATACAACCCAATCCCCATGTACGAGCTAGATAAAGAATACACCTTATTTATCACTGATCGAAGATTATATTACTACAAGAAGATGCCCTTTGGACTTATCAATGCAGGAGCAACTTATCAATGTCTTGTCAATACGATGTTTATAAAATGAATTAGCAAGACAATGGAGGTGTACGTTGATGACATGTTGATGAAGTCAAAGAAAGCTGAAGATCACGTCAAACACCTTGATGAGATGTGTTAGGAATTGTTAGCCCAAGATTGACAACCCAAGAGGGGTGAATTGAGTTTTAAAACTTTTGGAGAAACTTTTCAACTATTTAAAACCATAAACTACTATTTTGAAACCTTCAACATTAATAGCAAACTTATAGCAATAATAGCAAGTATATTAAGCACACTAAATACCAAACACTCAATTAAATAGCTTGCAATAAAGTAAAGAGTGTAGGGATAGAGAAAGTGTAAACTCAGTTTTTACGAGGTTCGACAAACACGACGGTTTGCCTACATCCCCGGCCCTCGGCAACTTGCTTTGAGCTTCCACTATTCGGATCAAGATTGTGGGCTTGACCGACTTTTTTACAAACGGAGTGAATTTTTCTTAGGCACACCCTAGCCTTTACAATAGTTTTGACTCTGGCTCTATCACGCCTAACCTCGGATTGTTTTAACTCCGGTGACAACCTCACCTATACGGATTGTTTAGACAATGGTGCCAATCTCACCAATACTGGGTTGTTTAGACAATGGTGCCAATCTCACCAATACTCGGGTTATTTATGACTCTGGTGCCAACCTCACCTCACACTCAATGGTTTTATAATGTAAGAGTGAACGCACTCAAGAACTCTCTTCTCAAAAATAATAAATACAATTTTGACTTAGGAGATTTGAGAACAATACAATATAAATGCTCTAAGATTGGTTCAATATGATTTGAAAGTTAAAGTTGAGTAAAAGAGAGCTTTTGCACTTAGAAACTGATTGGAAATCAATGTAGGTTCATGTTCTCTTCTTCTAAGTCGTTAAACTTGGCTCTATTTATAGATATCTTCAAAAACTAGCCGTTTTCGACCGTTACTGGCTGTCTGCCAGAAAAGTGGTCGACCACTTTCAAAGATGGTCGACTATTTTTACTAGCCGTTGGAATCTGATAGTGACATTTAGCTCCAACGGTCAAATGGTCGTGCTGTAGTGGTCGACCACCAGTGGTCGACCATTTTAGGACCAGAAACCACTGATTGGTTTCTTTGGTTCCTTTTTGGTCAATATTTTAAATCTCATTATTTTCCAAATATTTTATCAGTAAAAATGGACCTTTTGAGGGAATTATGGCTAGATTAAAAATGATATTAATTTTCAAACTTTTAAAATAAAATAACCATTTTAACCTTAAGATAGTTTGAAAAATCTTTTTAAAAGTATGAGAAAAATCTTTTGAAAGTATGAGCCAATGCAAAGAGAATTTGTGTGCAATGAACTAAATCAAATACAAGACTAAATATGAATATACCATATCTAAGTATGGCCTTGTATCTTGATTGTCCATCTTCAAGCTTGATTATAATAACTCTAATATGCATCCATCTTCAAGCTTGATTCCTTGAGCAACTTGAGTTAGAACTTTTAAAGCCATTTCGCTGCACACTCAAGCTAAATCATTAGTACTAAATCAAATGTTTGTTATCTTCAAAATAAGAGTGAGTAAGATTGAAATCTCAATTTCTCAACAATCTCCCCTTTTTTGATGATGACAAACATTGATTTATGAGATAAAAGAAAATATGTAGTAAGGATGTGAAAATATGAAGTTTGACAAGCTTACCTTAATCCTTACCATATTTTAAGCTCCGCCTTAAAATATGCTTTGAGAGAGTAAAAGAAACTTTCTCCCCATTTTTAACTCAATTAAACATCATAAGCATATTATGAGAAAATTAATAATGTGTGCTAAACAAAGTTCTCCCTTTTAAAATATGCACACTCATAAATGAATCCTTTTATGCTCATTTTCATAAATCAACATACTTCTCCCCC